>JAVSCE010005493.1:0-155448 GCA_032199065.1 Smutsia gigantea
TATCTTTGGATTTGAGGTGAGTTTCTTGTAGGCAGCATATAGATGGGTCTTGCTTTTTTATCCATTCTGTTGCTCTGTGTCTTTTGATTGGTGCATTCAGTCCATTTACATTTAGGGTGATTATTGATAGATATGTACTTATTGCCATTGCTGGCTTTAGATTCGTGGTTACCAAGGGTTCAAGGGTTGCTTCTTTACTATCTAACAATCTAAGTTAACTTTCTTGTTAAGTTATTGTAAAGACAGTCTGATGTTTCTTTCTTTCTCTCCCTTCTTATTCCTCCTCCTCCATTCTTTCTATAATAGGTGTTTTATTCTTTGCCTTTAGTTAGTATTTGGATGGTCTGCTTTCTTTGCTATGATTTTATTTTCTCTGGTGACATCTTTTTAGCCTTAGGTGTGCCTCCATCTAGAGCAGTCCATTTAAGATATCCTGTAGTGGTGGTTTATGAGAGGTAAACTCTCTCAGCTTTAGTTTTTCTGGAAATTGTTTAATCCCTCCATCATATTTAAATGATAATGTGCTGGATACAATATTCTTGGTTCGAGGCCCTTCTGTTTCATAACGTTAAATATATCATGCCATTCTCTTCTGGCCTGTAAGGTTTCTGTTGAGAAGTCTGATGATAGTCTGATGGGTTTTCCTTTGTAGGTGATCTTTTCTCTCTCTAGCTGCCTTTAATACCCTGTCTTTATCTTTGATCTTTGCCATCTTAATTATTATGTGTCTTGTGTTGTCTTCCTTGGGTCCCTTGTGTTGGGAGATACATGAGCTTCGGTGGACTGCGAGACTACTTCCTTCCCCAGCGAGGGAAAGTTTTCAGCAATTATTTCTTCAAAGACACTTTCTATCCCTTTTTCTCTCTCTTCTTCCTCTGGTACTCCTATAATGCGAATATTGTTCCTTTTGGATTGGTCACACAGTTCTCTTAATATTCTTTCATTCCTTATCTCTCTCTGCCTCAGCTGCTCTGTACTCCTGTTCTCTGTTTTCTATTCCATTAACAGTCTCTTGCATCTCATCCATTGTGCTGTTAAGCCCGTCGATCGCTTGTCTGATTTCTGCATTGTCTTTCCTCAGTTCCCTCACTTCCTCCCTCAGCTCTTGCACATTTCTCTGTAGGTCCATCAACATGGTTATGACTTTTATTCTGAATTCTTTTTCAGGAAGACTGTGCATTTCCATCCCTTCAGACTTCCTCTCTGGGGTTGTCTGGTTGATTTTGGTCTGAACCATATTCCTCTGTCTTTTCATGGCTATATAATTGGTCACTGATAGTTGCCACGTATGTCAGCTGGGCTCTTGAAGACTTTAAAAAGAGAAGAAAAAAAAGAGAGAAAAAAAAAGAAAAAAAGAAAAAAAGAAAAAAGAAAGAAAAGAAAAAACAAAAACAAAACAAAAAACAAAACAAAACAAAAAAAAACAAAAAAGATGCCCACCGGACGTAGATTCTGTGGGAATGCTGTAGGTGGCGCTATTGCCCCACTATTCCACAGCTGTGACTGTGCCGCTCCGCAGGGCCCTTTATCGCTCTGGCAGGGGTGGGAACGAATAGGAGGCTGTTGATCTCAGTGGGAAGTGTAAGTATGGCTACGCTTCCTCAGTCGCCAGCTAAGGCGTCTGAAACTCCCCAGGACTCCCAGCCTGCTGGGCTGAGTGTGCCGGGGTGATCCGGCTCCTCCGCTGGGCTCCTGTCTCTTTAAGACCGCTGAAGAAAGCACGCGCTTTTTTTTTTTCCTTCCCGGGAGCCGGCTGCAAGCACCCTGGCACGTTCCCCGCTCAGATCCTGCCCCTCTGTCTCTCCAATCTCCGCTGCACTGCGCAATGTGCGTCAGCGCTCCCCGCGCAGATCACCGGGGCTGGCTACTTCGCGGGGTGTACTTCCACTCTCTCCCGGCTCTGAATCCTCTCCTCCCGCCAGTGCGCTGGGGTGGGGGAGGGCTTGGGTCCCGCCGGGTCGCGGCTCCGTATCTTACCCGCCTCTTGGCGTGCCGAGTGCTCTCGGGTGTAGCTGCACGCTGTGCGCTTTCCTGTGTATTCTCGTCTCTCTTTTAGGAATAGATGTATTTTCTGTGTTTTCGTAGATAAATATAGTGTTGGGAGGAGATTTCTGCCGTCCTACTCACACCGCCATCTTCCCCCATACTTTTCTTAAGCATCTTCTTTTATCCTGAAGTATAAATATAATACCCTCAACAATCTTTAAAACATTTTTTAAATTCCCGTCTGTAAACCTGGATTATCTCTGGGTATGATTCTCTCTTGACAATGAGTCATTTTTTTAAATTCCCTTTTTATGTGTGTTATAATTTTTTAGCATGTGCTAGACACCATGTATAGAATCACAGGATGGGAGTGAACAGGCTTGACACCCGGGTGTGGACAGGTCTTCTCTCCTGTCAGCTGTTCAGGAGGGAGGTGAGTCCTGGGTGGGAGTGGAGCTGGGTTGAGTCAGTTTATTGCTATCATCACTTTCAATGTACTACAGGCTTTAAATTCCTGTGGTAGCAGTAATTACCTCATGTGTAGGGTGGGGTCCAGCACGCAGGGGGGTTATTCAATGTTAGTGTTCCACCCTCAACTTTTGGCAGTGCCTACTCACCTAAGCCACAAAGGGCCATGCTCTGGCTCCTTCCCTCTTAGTGGAGTTGCTTGTCATTTGGTGCCCGGGTCATGGTGGAAAACAGGGGATCAGTGTTAGCTTGTTCCAGCCTCAGACATCAGCAGGCCCTGTGCCATTGAGCCTGGTGAGTAGGAGTGGGGCTTTCTCAGCGCTCTCGTACAGCCTCACATGGCAGCCAAACTGCTGCCTGGACTCTTTGTTGGTCTTTGGAAGGAGAGAATTTTCTGCCCTGACTCCAATGGTAGCATGCCTGAGAATGATTTCTTCCCCGACAGCAGAGGGGTTTTGCTTCCAGCCTGACCCAGCAGCAGTGGGCTTTAACCTGTGTCTTACAGGTGGGAGGGTTTCTGATCTCTTCCCCATGGGTGGATGGGTTTTGTGTTTACGCGCACCCTAGAAACTATGGAGTTTTGCCTTGGCCATGGGGCAGAAAGGATGTGGCTGCCCCTCTCCCTGTAGCTTTGCTTTGTGGGAGAAAAAGACTAGGGAAGTAGATGGGGCTTCATGACTGTCCCACACTGCAGCCCACCACCTCCTGCATACTTAAGCCACCAAAGGAACTTTCTCTAGTCACCTGCCCTGCCTCAGTCTGTCATGAGCGCCCAGTGGAGGGAGGCTTGCAAGCAAATGCAAACTCTATTATTTCTGGGCCTTCCAGGTATTCCACATGGATGTAACAGCCCAAACTCTGCCTTGTAAGAGGTTGTGAACATATCTGGTGATTCCTCTTTTACCTGGCCACCAAAGGGGAACCAGTTTGTGTGTCCCTTGTCCCTCTGCAGAGGGACTTGGTGCTCTTTGGAACTGATTGCTTCACAGGCTCAGCTCTCTCGTGGAGCCCCAGAAAAGCAATCATGTTCTCTACTACCTGGCCAGTTCTCTTTGTTGATGGGAGGGACATTGTTTTGCAGATTCTGGCCCCCTAGTCCCTCATTGAACAATCTTAATGTTGAGTGACTGAGTGTGTGTGTCTCCTGATAGGAATTTCCCCAGCAACACTACTTTTATCGTTTTCAGTTTAGGTTTTATTCAAGTAATAAGAATTTGTGGTATAAATTCAGTGCTGATTTTTTTCTAGGTTTTTACTGATTTTCTCTTTAAGCTTAAAGGGTTGCCTCCTCTACTTTGAATTCAACAGCACTTTTTCTTTTCTTTTTTTGATTATTAAAATACTGTATTTTGAAGTATTTAAAGACTCATAAGAAGTTGCAAAAAGTACAGAGACTTACCCTATACCTTTTACCCAACTTCCCTCAAGATCGCCCATTGATATCATTTTAGTAACCATAGTACAGCAGGCAAACCAGGAAACTGATGTGTTCAATTGATTTTTTTAATGAGAAAACAATGAATATTTATTGAACACCTCCCATATTATTGGATGCATTTTTTTCAACCTTACAGTGAGTCTCAGAGGTAGGTATACAGTGATCTTTTTTTTTAATTAAGGTATCATTAATATACAATCTTACGATGTTTCACATACCAAAAACAGTGGTTCAGCATTCATCCATATTATCAAGACCTCACCCCCCCACCCCCATTATGGTCACTGTCAATGTAGTAAGATGTTATAGAGTCATTAATTGTATTCTCCATGGTGTACTACTGTCCCAGTGATCTACCTGTGTTGTAATTGTGATTTATAGTGCTCCTAATACCCTTCTCCCTCCCCTTCCACCCTCCCCAGCCCTTCCCCTTTGGTAATCACTAGTTCCTTCTCAGTGTCTATGAGTCTACTGCTTTTTTTGCTCCTTCCATTTCACTTTGTTTTTATACTCCACAAATGAGTGAAATCATTTGGTATTTGTCTTTTTCCTCCTGGCTTATTTCACAGAGCATAATACCCTGTAGATCCATCCATGTTGTTGCAAATGGCAGGATTCTTTTCTTTTTATGGTTAAATAATATTCCATTGTGTATATGTACCACACCTTCTTTATCCATTCATCTATTGATGGACATTTAGGTTGCTTCCATATCTTGGCTATTGTAAATAGTGCTGCAATAAACATAGGGGTGCATATGTCTTTTCAAATCAGGGATCTTGTTTTCTTTGGGTAAATTCCTAGGAGTGGACTTACTGGATCAGATGGTATTTCTGTTTTTAGTTTTTTGAGGAACCTCCATATTGCTTCCTATAGTCGCTGTACCACTATAAATTCCCACAAAAAGTATAGGAAAGTTTCCTTTTTCCTCATCCTCGCCAGCATTTGTTGTTTCTAGCTCTTTTACTTTTTAAAACAACTCTTTACTGAATTTTTAAAAACATCCAATTTAGGATTTATATAAACAACATCTGCTTTTTGTAATCATGTTTTATCTGCTTACATAATTTTTAATTAAATATGTCATTGCATCAACAAGTACAATGAGCAGGAAGCAGTTTGGGGAAAACACGAGAAAGTCTCACACAATATACAGCTTGGCTGTCATGAGCAGAAGGGATGGACACACAACCACAAGAAAGCTGGTTCTGTGCATTATTAACAAAATGCTAGAAGGTTATGTTTTGCCTGCACCAAACACTTGTTGGGACAAAACTGGGCTTTTCTAGATCTTGAATATTTAATTATTTCTTTTCCAATGACTATTTATTAAGCAGCATATACATTTTTGCAGTTTCAACCTCATTTCTTTTCAGATTTTTTAAATTACAAATGCTACCTGCTGGAATACCGTAAAAATGGCTCCAGGTCACATATCCTACACAAGTTGCTTTGAAATCTGACTTACATTTACAGGGACTAAAATTGTTAACTTGACTGTGTTATGAACTATGTCTTTCTTATGTTATTTTTTGAGAGGAAAGGGGTAGAAAAATATTAATAGAAGTACCTTGTTTAAAAAATTTTCAGTATTCTTTTAAAAATGCAAGTGAGCTCCAAGGATACAAAGGAAAAGCAAGTTCCTGTTCCCACTGCCTGCCCTGGATTGGGTGAGGAGCCGTCCGCCACATGGCAAAACAAAATGGGGTTTAGTTGGTTCACATTCTCACAAGGGAATCTACCTTGGGACAGACCAAAAAATGTGACTCGAATGGCCTACTTTTCGAAGATCCTCAAGGTAAATTCTCGCACCAGACAGCAGAGATGAAGAGTGTAAATGGAATTATGCTTTCCAGGAATGTCTTAGGAGAAGAAACATACCAAATACCAGAGGAATAGACACTTATTTTGGCCATGTTTCCTTCCTACTCCCCCTGGGACTCATACAGCTGCCAGGCCTGTCCCAAGTCCAGAGGCCCCTTCCCAGTCCCCTTTATCGTTAGGGAGGCTCCTCATAACTGAGCCCTTATCCAACATGCAGCTTTGTCCAGGACCCTGGGTTCTAGGATATCCCAGGACCCTCCCTTCCTGTGCAACCTGAGCGCCTACTGCGTCCAAAGGAATTTGAAATGATTTAAGGATGAGCCTGTCCAGTAACAGGCTTGGCTGCATGTTGCATAAAAGCAAAATAAAAACACAACCCACAGATGGTGTGAACACATGGCCGGAAGAAAGCTGCAAGGGTCAAACTGATTCCAGATGTTTTCATGAGACTGGCTTCCTGTGCAGCGTCTTTCCTGAGCTCTCTCTGAGAGTAAGTTAGTGCCATCATTAATCTAGTACCAGCCAATGTGTGTCAGTCCTTCAGGGAGAAGCTGCTCCAGTCAACTAAGGGAGAAGTGCACAGAGTCACAGGCTGACAGCTGTAATGAAGTAAAAAAATACACCAAGGCTGTTCGACTTGTATTTTAAATAAAGGAAAGGGGACTGCCCTCCAGAATATTTGATTATATGCTTGGAGGGAGGGGGAATACATTAGATTACATTCTAATAAACCTGGCTTGACTTGGAAATGTCTGAAGCATCATTCCATTTATTAAAAACCAGACTTCTGATCCTAGATTCAAGATGGTGGAGTGAGAGGTGAGACAGAGAATTCCTCCCAAAACCAAATGTAGTGTGAAAATATAGTTAATACAACTAGCCCTAAAACAGCAACAGGAAAGAAGGCTGCACCAGACTGAATACAGACCTCATGAACAAAGCAGACCTCATGAAACAGGGTAACTAACAAAAGCCTTGATCCGGTGGGACTCAAGCCCTTCCCCATCCAGCTCACTGGCGGGAGGAAGAGAAACGGAGCGGGGAGCAGGTGGAAGCCTATAACTGCTGAACACCCAGCCCTGGAGGGCTGCTTTGGATCACAGACCTGCCTTGTGCAGTGCTCTAGAGGTTGCTGGGAGTGGGGAGCTGGGACAGGCAGTGTGCCTGGGAGACTGAGATTCTGCCCATTTGTGGAGGACAGGGATCCACATTGGGCTGCTATGGGACAAAGGAAAGGCGGGCAATCTGACAGGCTTTCTAGCAGCGAGAGGGCTGCTGAAGGGGTGGGGTTTGCACGGAGCTTCCTAAGTGGGAGAAGGGATAGTTGGACAAGGTTACCTAGGTGCACTCTGCCCAGCAGGTTGGGAACTTTGAGGAGCTTCAGGCGCCCCATCCCCCTGACTGCCTACTCAGCTCTGAGGCCCCCCACTGTGACACACAGGCTGCTGCACCTTCCTCCTGGCCTGCCGGCACCTGCGGCACCTGCGTGCAAACTGGCAGTCACTGTGCTGCCGTCAGGCCAGCCAGAGGGAGGCCCCACCTACAACAGCTAGAGACACAAAGCACAGAGGCTTACATCTGTGTGATCAGCCAACCCACTAGCTCTGATACTGAAGACAGGCACTGCAGCCGGGAATCAGGAAACAGCTCTTTCCTTCCCTCAGGCACCAGCACTGCTCCCCTACAACCCCCAATCTCACTCTAGAGGCTGAGCAGCTCCAGAGACTAGAGCTAGGGCACCACACAGAATTATAAAACGTCAAAGGAACCCGGTTCAGACCAAAATCTCACAAACCCCAGAAAAGGGGCCAAATGAAACTGAACTCACCAGTCTTCCTGAAAGAGAATTCAAAATAAAAATCATAAATATGCTCATGGAGGTACAGAAAAATATTCAAGAACTCAGGGATGAATTTAAGATGGAGATTCAGTCATTAAGAAATTCCACACCTGAAATGAAACATACAATGGAGGGATTTAAAAGCAGATTAGATGTATAAGGTAAATGGAATAGAAATTAGAGAAGAGGAATACAAAGAAGCTGAGGCACAGAGAAAAAAGTATCTCTAAGAATGAAAGAATATTGAGAGAAATGTGTGACCAATCCAAATGGAACAATATCCACATTATAGGGGTACCAGAAGAAAAAGAAGAGAGAAAAAGGGATAGAAAGTGTTATTGAGGAGGTAATTGCTGAAAACTTCCCCAATCTGGGGAAGGAGATAGTCTCTCAAGCCATGGAGATGCACAGATCTCCCAACACAAGGACCCAAGGAAGACAACATCAAGACATATAATAATTAAAATGGCAAAGATCAAGGATAAAAAAAGACATTTAAAAGCGGCTAGAGAGAGAAAAAAGATCACATACAAAGGAAAACCCATCAGGCTATCATCAGATTTCTCAACAGAAACCTTACAGGCCAGAGGGAGTGGCATGATATATTTAATGCAATGAAGCAGAAGGGCCTTGAATCAAGAATACTCTACCCGGCAAGGTTATCATTTAAATTTGAAGGAGGGATTAAACAATTTTCAGATAAGCAAAAGCAGAGAGAATTTACCTCCCACAAACCACCTCTAGAGTGCATTTTGGAGGGACTGCTATAAATGGAAGTATTCCTAAGGCCAAATAGATGTCATCAGGGGAAATAAAACCACAGCAGAGTAGAACAATTAATTATTAAGCAGATGCAAAATCAAATGAACTACCCCCAAAGTCAATCAAAGGATAGACAAAGAGTACAGAATATGATACCTAACATATAAAGAATGAAAGAGAAAGAAAAAGGAGGAAAAAAGAGAACCTTAGGTTGTGTTTGTAATAGCATACAAAGTGAGTTAAATTTGACTGTTAAATAGTAAGGCAATTACCCTTGAACCTTTGGTAACCACGAATCTGAAGCCTGCAGTGACAATAAGTACATACCTATCGATAATCACCCTAAATGTAAATGGTCTGAATGCACCAATTGAAAGACATAGAGTCACTGAATGGATAAAGAAACACGACCCATCTATATGCTGCCTACAAAGACTCACTTCAAACCCAAAGACATATACAGACTGAAAGTAAAGGAATGGAAAAACATATTTCATGCAACTAATAGGGAGAAAAAAGCAGGAGTTGCAGTACTTAGACAAAATAGATTCAAAACAAAGTAACAAGAGACAAAGAAGGACATTACATAATGATAAAGGGGTCAGTCCAACAAGAAGATATAACCATTATAAACATCTATGAACCCAACACAGGATCACCTACATATGTGAAACAAATACTAACAGAATTAAAGGAGGAAATAGAATGCAGTGCATTCATTTTAGGAGACTTCAACACACCACTCACTCCAAAGGACAGATAAACCAGACAGAAGATAAGTAAAGAGACAGAGGCGCTGAACAAAGTACTAGAACAGATGGACCTAATGGACATCTACAGAACACTTCATCCAAAATCAACAGGATACACATTCTTCTCAAGGGCACATGGAACACTTTCAAGAATAGATCATATACTAGGCCACAAAAAGAGCCTCAGTAAATTAAAAAAGATTGAAATTGTACCAACGAGCTTCTTAGATCACAAAGTTATGAAACTAGAAATAAATTACACAAAGAAAACGAATAAGCCCACAAACACATGGAGGCTTAATAACATGCTCCTAAATAATCAGTGGATCAATGATCAAATAAAAACAGAGATCAAGCAATATATGGAGACAAATGACAACAATAATTCAACACCGCAAAATCTGTGGGACGCAGCAAAGGCCGTGCTAAGAGGGAAGTACATTGCATTACAGGCCTACCTCAGGAAAGAAGAACAATCCCATATGAACAGTCTAAACTCACAATTAACAAAACTAGAAAAGGAAGAACAAATGAGGCCTAAAGCCACTAGAAGGAGGGACATAATAAAGATTAGAGCAGCACTAAATAAAATCGATAAGAATAAAACAATACAAAGAATCAATGAAAGCAGAAGCAAGTTCTTCGAGAAAATATACAAAATAGATAAACTCTAGCCAAACTTATCAAGAAAAAAAGAGAGTCTACTCACATACACAGAATCAGAAATGAGAAAGGAAAAATCACTACGGATACCATAGAAATACAAAGAATTTTGAGAGAATACTATGAAAAATTATACGGTAACAAATGGGATAACCTAGAAGAAATGGACAACTTTCTAGAAAAATACAACCTTCCAAGGCTGACCCACGAAGAAACAGAAAATCTGAATAGACCAATTACCAGCAACGAAATTGAATTGGTAATCAAAAACCTACCTAAGAACAAAATCCCTGGACCAGATGGTTTCACCACTGAATTTTATCAAACATTTAGTGAAGATCTAATACCCATCCTCCTTAAAGTTTTCCAAAATAGAAGAGGAGGGAATACTCCCAAACTCATTCTATGAGGCCAACATCACTCTAATACCAAAACCAGGCAAGGACACCACAAAAAAAGAAAATTACAGACCAATATCCCTGATGAACGTAGATGCAAAAATACTCAACAAAATATTAGCAACCCGAATCCAAAAATACATCAAAAAGATCATCCATCATGAGCAAGTGGGATTCATCGCAGGGATGCAAGGATGGTACAACATTCGAAAATCCATCAACATCATCCACCACATCAACAAAAAGAAGGACAAAAACCACAGGATCATCTCCATAGATGCTGAAAAAGCATTTGACAAAATTCAACATCCATTCATGATAAAAACTCTCAACAAAATGGGTATAGAGGGCAAGTACCTCAACATAATAAAGGCCATATATGACAAACCTACAGCCAACATTATACTTAATAGCGAGAAGCTGAAAGCTTTTCCTTTAAGATCAGAAAGAAGACAAGGATGGCCACTCTCCCCACTTTTATTCAACATAGTTCTGGAGGTCCTAGCCACGGCAATCAGATAACACAAAGAAATAAAAGGCATCCAGATTGGTAAGGAAGAAGTCAAACTGTCCCTGTTTGCAGATGACGTGATACTGTACATAAAAACCCCTAAAGAATCTACTCTAAAACTACTATATCTAATATCTGAATTCAGCAAAGTTGCAGGATGCAAAATTAATACACAGAAATCTGTTGCATTCCTATACAGTAATGATGAACTAGCAGAAAGAGAAATTAGGAAAACAATTCCATTCACAATTGCATCAAAACGAATAAAATACCTAGGAATAAACCTAACCAAGGAAGTGAAAGATCTATACTCTGAAAACTACAAGACACTCATGAGAGAAATTAAAGAAGATACCAATAAATTGAAACACATCCTGGTCTCATGGATAGGAAGAATTAATATTGTCAAAATGGCCATCCTGCCTAAAGCAATCTACAGATTCAATGCAATCCCTATCAAAATACCAAAAGCATTCTTCAATGAACTAGAGCAAATCGTTCTAAAATTCATATGGAACCACAAAAGACCCCAAATAGCTAAAGCAATCCTGAGAAGGAACAATAAAGTGGAAGGAATTATGCTCCCTGACTTCAAGCTCTACTACAAAGCCACAGTAATCAAAACAATTTGGTACTGGCACAAGAACAGACCTATAGACCAATGGTACACACTAGAGAGCCCTGATATAAACCCAACCATATATGGTCAATTAATATACGATAAAGGAGCCATGGATATACAATGGGGAAATGGCAGCCTCTTCAACAACTGGTGTTGGCAAAACTGGATAGCTACATGTAAGAGAATGAAACTGAGTTATTGTCTAACCCCATACAGAAAAGTAAACTCAAAACGGATCAAAGACCTGAATGTAAGTCATGAAACCATAAAACTCTTAGAAAAAATATAGGCAAAAATCTCTTGGACATAAACATGAGCAACTTATTCATGAACATATCTCCCAGGCAAGGGAAACAAAAGCAAAAATGAACAAGTGGGACTATATGAAACTAAGACCTTCTGTACAGCAAAGGACACCATCAGGGGAACAAAAATACATCCTATAGTATGGGAGAATATATTCATAAATGACATATCTGATAAGGGGTTGACATCCAAATTATATAAAGAGCTCATGCACCTCAACAAACAAAAAGCAAATAAGCCAATTAAAAAATGGGCAGAGAATCTGAACAGACACTTCTCCAAAGAAGAAATTCAGATGGCCAACAGGCACATGAAATGATGCTCCACACCACTAATCATCAGAGAAATGCAAATTAAAACCACAATGAGATATCACCTCACACCAGTTAGGATGGCCAAAATCCAAAATACAAACAACAACAATTGTTGGCGAGGATTGGAGAAAGGGGAACCATCCTACACTGCTGGTGGGAATGTAAATTAGTTCAACCATTGTGGAAAGCAGTATGGAGGTTCCTCAAAAAACTAAAAATAGAAATACCATTTGACCCAGGAATTCCACTCCTAGGAATTTACCCTAAGAATGCAGCAGCCCCATTTGAAAAAGACATATGCACCCCTATGTTTATCACAGCACTATTTACAATAGCCAAGAAATGGAAGCAACCTAAGTGTCCATCAGTAGATGAATGGATAAAGAAGAGGTGGTACATATACACGATGGAATATTATTCAGCCATAAGAAGAAAACAAATCCTACCATTTGCAACAACATAGATGGAGCTAGAGGGTATTATGCTCAGTGAAATAAGCCAGGCGGAGGAAGACGATTATCAAATGATTTCACACATCTGTGGAGTATAAGAACAAAGCAAAAACTGAAGGAACAGCAGCAGACTCACAGAACCCAAGAATGGACTAATAGTTGCCAAAGGGAAAGGGATTGGGGAGGATGGGTTGGAAGGAAGGGAGTAGGGGGAAATAGCGGCATTACGATTAGCATGTATAATGTAGTGGGGGCGGGGACACGGGGAAGGCAGTATAACAGGGAAGACAAGCAGTGATTCTATAGCATCTTACTCTGCTGATGGACAGTAACTGTAATGGGGTATGTAGTAGTGGGGACTCGATAATAGGAGGAGTCTAGTAACCATAATGTTCATGTAATTGTACATTAATGATTCTCAAGTAAAATAAAAAAATTATTAAATTAAAAAACCTAACCACAGAGTTTTAGTCATGTTGATGGAGGATTTGAACAGTATAATGAAGTGCTCTGTGAAACTGAAAAGTACAGGATGGGTGCTGCAGGACGTGGTTATTAAAATGTGTATAACTCAAGTCATACATTCAGACAGGCTCATCACAACCACTCTGAACTCAAGGAATTCGGTGAACTCCAGGACCCTTGGCAGTTGCCTTGTTTGGGTCCCCAAAATCACTTCAGTGGGCTCAGCCTCACCCCAACCAGCCACGGGAAATGTAAGCCAAAGAGCGGGCTGATGGTGTTCATTCCAGTGTCAGAATCAGCAAACATTTTAACAAAGCAGAGCTGCTGGAAGATGGATTTGCCAAGTACATTCTTCAGGGACGTGGCACTTAAACTTGCAAGTGACAAAGTCACTTAGTTTTGGTGCTTTTGTTGGAACTCTTTGCGAAAAGGTATTTATTGTTCTTAATTAAGCTCAGTGCACACCAAATATAAGACAATTTTTGGGGTTGTTAAGAGCCATCATTCAAGGTCAGTTGTCCTCAGAGGCTACGTGTGGCCCCCTGCCTTTGCTCTAACTGGGACCTGACTGAGGCCCTTTGCTTGTCTGGGGGCCCAGTCTGTTGGGGTTTTCCATTTGGGGAGTCTACCTGCTCTGGGACAAGGCCGCTCATCTGTGCTCTGCTCCAGCACACCCACAGTGTGTAACCATTCTGTGGGGGCCAGCTAGCTTGGGCAGGGTAATGATCAGTCTTCTGTGTCCATTTGTCTAGGTTGGAGTACCCAGTGATTTAATGAAATGCTAATCTAGGTGTTGCTGTGAAAGTACTTTATAGATGTAGCTGACACTGGCAATAAGCTGACTTTCAGTGAAGGAGATAACTCTCAAAAATGTGAGTGGGCCTCTTCCAATCAGTTGAAAGGCCTTAAGAGCAAAAAGTGAGATTTCCTACAGGAAGAAGAAATCCTTCAAGACTGTACCATCACCTCCTGTCTGAGTTTCCAGCCTGCCCAAGATTTCATTCTGGCTAGTCCCGACAATTCCTTAAAATCAATTTCTGTCTCTCTCCCTATCTCTATCTGTTTCATCTCTCACTGGTTCTGTTTCTTTGGAGAACCCTGACTCACACAATAAGTTTTCGGGGAATGTATAGTTGGTGAAAAGTTTTGCCCTCTCTCCATTCCAATCACTGAAAAATCAAATAAGCTCCATAGCTAGTGGCAGAGTTTATGAGCCCTGAGTGCTTTCTCTGAAGTAATCTCACTATGTGTAGATGGTGTGAGCCGATCACGTGATTTTCATCTACTCTGTGCAGGTGGTTTGGAGATGGGGTGATTGGCACAGGCCTCCTTTAAGTGAGTGAGGAGCTGTCTTTTATCATGGATGCTATCTTAACTCACCTCCACTCTAGCTAGAAAACTCATACTCAGAAATGGATCTTGGCTTTGCATCAAATGATGGGCAAACTAATGTGTGTTTATACACCTTAAGTTAAAATAAAATAAAGCATCTAAGACATGATTCCCTGCTTTTTATTTTTCAACTAATCTATCAACTGTCAGAACTGACCACATCTACTGTGCTGATTTAATGTAGATTTAAACGTTTTTCATGCAATGTGTTGACACCTTAAACACTTTTCTTGATAAAAGGTAAACCGAGTCAAGTTATCCAAATAAATAGAAACTTCCAAATTTGTTTGAATAAATATTTTTCTGTCAAAGGGAACAGATTTTCATTTTAGAAATATGAATCAGGATGGTCTAAAGCATTAAAGCAAAAGCCAACAAAGCCAGACCAATGAGGAAGGCGAGCTCTGTCTTATGATGTCTGTGATATCATACCCTTCCACATGGGAACTGGAGAAAGTGCTGGGGGCTGCACGCTAGCCACATAAACATTTATATTTTCACCAACTAGCTTTGCATCTTGATTTAAATTTGCATCCTTCTGCAGAAGCAGCAGCCTGGACCTGGAAGCTGAGGCTCCCAACCCATCTTAACAACTATTTTGTGCATGTAAAGCTTGGAAATGGTACCAAGATCTCAAGCCAATTTTGTCTTAACTCCTTTTTGATGCAACTTACTCAGAATAACACTGTAACCTGAGAGCATTTTCCTTAATATTTTGGCAGTAGAAGCATGCTTGAATCAGTGGTTTAAACTGGTTATGAGCATGTGTTTTGTAGCTTAGAAAAATTCAGTTGGTAGGGGAGTTGAAAGGCTGTGGACACTTAAGGCAGGCCTGTGGTTGACCAAAGCTCATAGACATAGATGAGAAGCAGGCGGGAAGAGTGTTTTGTGCTGCATTTTATAGTGATATTTCTGGGTCCAAATGCCTTTTCATGCATTCTCTTCTATGAATACAGAAACTTCAGTCTTTTAATGAAGATGTCTTCTAAAATCTTAGTTTCTGTTAGTGTCAACCTATTGGTTTCACCAAGTCTCTGCTATGCTATGTACCCTCTCCTGAGAAAAATTAGTTAACCTTTGTTTGGTCAAAGCTAGGTAGGTAGGCGAAGGCCTTTTTAGTTAGGAATAGCAATACCATTTGCTGTAACAAACAAACCTAAATTTTAGTAAAAAAAATGCATATTCTGTCATGGCTCAGTCCAGTGTAGAAGTGATGGCATGTAGAGAGGCCTGGGGACGCTGGCTACCTCTTATGGGTCTGCCATCCCCTTGCACTTCAGAATTCTCCACTGGATCCTCAATATTTGGCTGGCAGATGCATACAGAGGGTGAACGTGAAGGGTCTTGGAGGCTTTCATGGCCAGGCCTGGAGGTGAAGTGCATACCCATTGGCCACATTCCACTGGTCAGAACTCTAGTCGCATGGTCTCACTTAACTGCCACAGGGCTGGGGAATATAGTCGAGCCCTGGGCCAAGGAAAATGAGGTCACCCACGGGTCCTGTTGAGCACTGACCTTCTGTGCCACAACCTGAAGGACTGGAAAGGTCAGAGCACCGAAGTGTGTGCAGTACCAGAGAGGAAATGAAAGACACTAGCGTTTCCTTTGTGTTTTACGTCAAACACCACATGAAACACTTTCCTTAGGGCAAAATCCTCTTGCTCTTCCACACCCTGTGTAATGCCAGCACTTTTGAGAAGTTAACCCTTTCTGAACTAAGTTTGTGTTTTATCTGCACTAATCAGGCATTCCACTCAGTGTGCCTAACTGACTCTTGTCCCCTCCGGAATTTGGTCAAGACGGGGGCAAGTTGTCAGATTTATTTTTAAGAGTCTGCAGGAAGTCTTCTGTGCCTGGAAAGAAGCAATTAGGGTGTGTTTTAATACTTAATTTACTGAATTACACATTTACGAGCCTAGAGTTTGTAAGTCTCGAAATTGAACTTGAATGTCATTTTATTCCACTTAGAAAACTGATACTTTTAGTAAAAATCTGAAAAATTTCTTTCACTTTGATTAGTGTTGGTTTAATGTACAAGCTAACAAATTAGTTATTCTTAGTACAGAGAGCCCACACCTTGTGAGCTTAAGACAGTGCTACTGAGTTCAAAGAGAGACACTGTGGGTGTCTCCAGAGGGAAAATTTAACACTATTCATGCTCTCAGTTAATCACATTTCCAAGTAAACACTGATAGTGCCTGAGAGAGCTTATGTGTGTGTGTTTAAATTTTATTAATAAGAGTTCTGAATACAAATAACAAACTTGACATTTAAAAAAAATTCACACTAAGATTCATTCAATAAGAAAAAAATCTGTTCTGTATATCTTAATCTCCATTTGAATGCTTAACACCATAATGCTTTTAAGTATATAACTTTATTTTAGGCTTAATTTTAATAGTTCTTTGTTATGTATAGTTAAGCAGACTAGAAAACATCAGATAGAAAAAAGCAAGAGATTAATAAAAATGACCTGAATATAAAACTTTATTAAAATACTTTTTTTAAAGCCTTTAAAAAAAACCAGCCTGAAATTAGAATACTTTTGGCGGAAAAATTAGCAGCCATGAACAGAATTAACATTGCATAAAAATATTTTACCCTTAACTTCATTACAAGTAATATTGTTTCACATTTATTATAATGATTTGCAACATACCAAATGCTTATTTATATCAGATGTAAGACTCTCTTTACTAAAAAAACTTTTTAAATGGTTTAGCACTTTGGGGAGATTCTGTCCCTGAATGGGAACACAATTCAGAAAATGTTAGGTGGTACATCTTTTTAATTAGAGACCAAACTAAGTAAGTCGGGTCAAGTAGATAATATCAGCAAAATCTTTTCAAGAGCACTTGTTTGTCAGAAATCATAAATGAACTGCCAACAGCAAGAGTTTTTAAGTTCTCTATTCATTTTATAAGAGAACATTCCAAGAGTGGAATTTAATTTTGCCCAGCTTGGGCCAGAATGTACATATGTATTAAAGAAGCCAGTTAGGAAACAAATGTCTCAATCGAAGATGAGTTTTGACTAAGATGAGGAAGATGGATATGTTATCTATGGGTCTCACATAGCTTTTCTTCTTTTATCTTCTGTGGCCTCACACATCAAAAAACTCTTAGAGAAATCAAGCACATACACACACACTGAGCAAAAACCTAAACCAAACAAAACCAACCTCCTTGCTAACTTGATGGTACAACACAAGAGGTCCAAATTAGCCCTTGCTGCTACATTTCTTAATTTTCTTTGTCACATGCCATTTAAAGTAAGTCCCCAATAAGGCATTGTGAGGTCTTGGAGCTGAATAAAGAGAGGCTGACAGTCACCACCACTCTGCAAAGACCCTCCATGAGACCACACGTTGAGAAACAGTCTTCCACCGTGAAAATAACTTCCTCATCCACCAACTGACATATGTCCCTACCACGGCTATATCTTAAGAGGCAGCTGTTACACTGTGAAAAGAGCATGGAATTAGCTTAGTGGAAAATGAGTGACCACATGACAAAGGTGATCAGATAGCTCCCCAGGTTCAGGGTGGGAAGAACTCACTGGCCTTTTGGAGTTGTCTGCCGTGGTGCTGAGTGCTGCCCGGGCCCCGTCTCTGCAGACCAAATCCCAGATCACGAAGGACATGGTGGCCACTCTCCTCCATGCTGAAGTCTCATGGAGAGCAGGATAAGACCATGGTAACCTGCACGCTCATGGCTACCTTGCTCAACAGGTAATACAAGAACCAGTGACAGAATTCAAGGGTCCCACCTTCTCTATGGAGGGGAAACAACACTTTTTTTTTTTTTGGTGGAGTAATGTGTTTGTGCAGCAGGAACACCATAAACATCCTGGAGCCCTGGAACACGCTGGGGATGCAAGCAAAGCAGAGGTTGAGATAGTTTCCACTGCAAGCCTTTCACGAGCTGGCCAGGAAGGAAAAATTCAAAGGACTGAAGGGCAGCAGGATCACTGCCTCACTTGGGAGCCCCCAAGCGGATGGGAGGGCTAAGGGGGCAGAATAGGACCCAGTCTTCCACTTGCTTTCTGAGTTCAAAGTTCTCACCAGCAATGAGCGTATTAGAACAACAGTGGGTCTATTATTTCCTAGTGTGTGTCCTATGAGTTCCCAAATGAGGTGTGAACAACAGAATTAATGCTGGGCCTTTACAATAAAGATGCTTGGGCTGTGTACTGCAGGCATTTCTGATGTTCTCTTACCCTGATAAAGAGCTGCCTAGTTAGAGAGACACAGGGAAGCCAAAGGAAAAATGGATGCTCTGGCTCTGAGCATGAAAGATGCTCATTGTGTTCTTGTGTCAGGGTGCATGAAGAGGAGGAGAGGGGAGTCAGGAAGATACAGGCCTGGGTGTCTTGGATGCCTCTAAACATATGCTGTCCAGTACAGAAGCTGCTAGCCACAGGTGCCCCTGAGCCCTTGAATTGTAGCTAGTCTGATTGAGATGCACTGAATGGCCTCTACACCAGATCTAGAACATTTAGTTTGAAATAAGGCTATAAGACTGTAAAATAGTTCATTAATATTTTTATATCAATCACATATTGAAATGATAATATTTTGCATAGATCTGGAGTAAGTAAAGAGGATTACTAAAATTAATTTAAAATAAATTCATTACCTGTTCCTTTTCACTTTTTAAATGTGGCTACTAGGAAATTGAAAATTACTTACGTAACTTGCAATCTAGTTCTATTAGACAGTGCTGCCCTAAACCACAGGGAGAGAGAACATCTCTGCTCCAAATCCTTGGATGGATTTTCAGTCATCACAGCAAGGGTTGGTCTTGGCTGAGGGCCAGGGCCAGTTGACAGCCATAGACAGGTCAGCTGCCAGTGAGTGGTGCCGTTTAATGTATCCATTCCTAGGATATCCAGGACCACCAGGATCCCAGAATAACTTGGGAGGAGCCAGGGGTCCTCCAGCAAAGTGATGAGAGCATCCATTTGACATTAGAGGAAAGCCAGTTTCACTGAGGCTACCACCAGTACATGATCTCTTGCATTTGCTTACCTCCACACAGCTCTGCTGGAGAAACACCTGTTACATGTATTACTGATAGAACCCTACTAAAGGGCAGTAACAACAATGTGATAAAATCCCACAGATAAAATCTGTCAACCTCATGGATACAAATTTTGCAAAATCTAATTTTTGCATAAACATCCTAATTTTATCACTGGCAACAAATCCTATGAGTCACTTTCTTGAATTTTCAGCCTCCACTTCCTTGATTTTAGAGAAAATGTCTACTAGATACTCAAATCTGAATATATGTGTTTTGGCTCTTAGTCTTTCTTTCATGTAAAAGTGGTGCTCCATGAAAAATGTGGCTAGTTTAGCATGCAACTCAAAATAGTTTCCCAAGTTCTCACTCTGGAAGCAGGCACCACGCCTGGGTGTGTAGCAGAGGCACTACTCTTCCACATAATAAAAGAAAGATGTTTACTCATAGATTGAGATTGAATAAAATAATGATTTTTAGTATTTCATCAAGAATATTACATGTAACTGGCTTTTTGTTTTCCATGAGTTCACAGTAGTGAAGAATACACTGAACATTTTGTGATTCATGCTCCTGACCTGCAGTGTTTTCCACAATTGCTTTTGCACCCTTAGTGCAAATCTCAACGTAGCCAAAAGGCAAATAACTTCTTTTATCTCAACTGTGTGGACACCCTGAGCATATCTTGGGAATTCCAAGAGGCTCACAGACCACACTTGGAGAACTGCTGGCTTCGGCCAGTAAGGATCCATCTTTGTGGGGCTGGGCTCACTGCAGACCTGGTCCACTGGCCTGAGAGGGAAGAGGGGCCATTTCCTAAAAGAAAGTCAACATTTTTGTTTGGGTTTATTTGTTTGAATTTGCAATGACAAGAAAAGTGAATGAATCTCACATGGCCTAAATAATCCCTTCATCCTACACTTTCCATGCAGACTGCTCTGTGACCTACATTTCCTATGTGCCTTCATGGAGTAGTAATCATAGCACACAGCGGTGCCTGCTAGGTGCTAGGCCCTGTACTGTTTTTTTCATACATGTTATCTCACTTAATCCAAGGCAGCCCTTTGAGGGTGGGGCCCTCCATCATCCCATTTTGCAGATGATGTTTGTGGCAGTTAATTTTTCACTCCGAAAGGAATGGAGCTTGGACTCCAACCCAACTCTTAATCAGATCAAGATCCCACATTGCAACATATGAACATCACCTGTGTCAGTGAATGTTATTTTAATAAATGAATGATTTTTTATCTTAAAAAAAAAACATCAGTGGACCCTTTCATCCAATGAAATCTTAAACAAAACCTCATCTATGTAACAGACCAAAGCAAAGCTACTGATTCAAGGGGAGAGGAGACCTTTGGGGCAGAGTAGTCCCAGACTCCTCCTGTCCTAGGATCACCCCAGGTGCCTCAGAGAAGCTACTAGGGTTCCCTGCATACCTACAAGATTGGAAATCCCTATGCCTGCAGCATACCCTTTAAAATCTGCTGTGTGCAGGTGGGACATTGTTTTCCAGAAAGTCCTGCAGGAAAGTGGCTTGCCTTGCTTTCTGACATGTAAATATGAATATTTTGCTTTAAAAAAAGGACTCACCTGGGGTATTACCTCCAGTAGTACACTTTAGAAGTGATGCATACAGGATATATCCTCAGACCCAGGCCTTAGGTTGGCCTCCTCACTCATCGTTGACTTTACATGTCACTCTCCCTGTTGGAGCATCAGTTGGGCCACATCATCCCCAGATTGGTGAGTCAAGATAAAGCTTGGTGCCTCACCTATGTGAGTATTTAAAAATGACAAAAATACCAAAGCAAACATGCACAGAAAAACCCAGTTTTTCATAGTATTTCAGGATTGTCATTCACTGCTGGGAGATGGGCAGGAAAGGATGTCTCATGTTAAGAACTCTTGGATTAGGTCAATTGTAAGATTCCCTTCATTTGTAAAATATTATGTAAATGTGGACCTATGAAAGAATAAATTGCATTTGTGGTTCCAAATAATTAAGCATTAGCCATTACAGTGTAACATTTTAGCAGTGATTATTAATGAGGTGTATGTGGTTTGCTGGTAAGTATAAAGGTATGTTGTGAGAAATAAAAACTCCTAAAAATGGTGACCCTCTAATTCTGCCACTGACAAAAAAGTAAAAAATGTTTGCCCTCCATTCTTTGCTTCTGATTAGAGCCTTGTCAATTCAATTATTTACTTACATTAAGAAATAAGATTAACATTTTAAGAATACTATATAGAGATATAATAATTTGTGAGCATATTTAGCCCTTTCTTTCTAAATATGTGTTTTATATTTTTACTGAAAAAATAATCCTGTTATTGTTTTGTGGCTTTTTTTCCAGATGTTTTAAAAAAACTTCTGCAAAAGAAGTTTGACTTCTCAAGTGATTATGAACAGGTAAGTTTTATTGATGTATTTTTGATTAAAAATACATATAAGCAAGATTTTGGCTGACTTGAAAGTGAATCTTTAATGAACCAGCTATTTAACCCGTGAATTTAGTAACCTTTTTTGACTAAGAACTTTTATGGAATATCAAATCACCTTATAAAATCCTGTTTGAACTAAAGCAGAAATTTCAAAAGTAGGGTTTGAAGAAACATTCACCTTTCAAGCTGGATGTTATTTGAAAACAAAAATTTCCTTAACTGAAGTATTATGCTACATTTTTAGTGAAGAGAAAACTTCCTAACTAAATAGATTGTTTGAAATAGGGATATGTATTTTGTTTCAAAATAGTTTGTTAAAAAGGAGCTTTATATTTGAAGGATGTTTCCTGAGCAGCCTGTGTGAGCACTTGGTGAGGACTGGAAGAGGGACATAGATGAAGAAGATAGGTGACCCCTGGTCTCAAGGCTCAGAGCTGGGGGACAGAGACAGTACCCAGTTATTTAAAGCAGAAGGCTAAGTAGAAAAAGGAAGTAAGTAGATTTATAAGTAACATGCAGAGGAAAAATAGTGAATTCTGACCAGAAGTGCTTCCATGAGAAGGTGACTTTGGGGCTTGTTGTAAGAATCAGCAGGGCTGGAGTGGGTAGGGAGGTGGCTCTGCTGGCATTCTGGGCTGTGGGGACCATGTGAGCCACCAGGATAAGGTGTGAAAAGAGGAGGCCCGTGGATGGAGCCAGTGAGTGAGGAGGAAGTGGAAGGAAAGGTGAGCTGGGGCCGGGTCATGGCGGGGGCTTGAATGCCTCTTGAAGGTAAGAGGACAGTATTTTCAGAAAGAATTAAGCACCTTGCATGTCTCTACTTAATACCAAGGTGCTAATTCACTCCATTTGTACCTATGATCAACCATCTAAATGGAAAAAATGTGCTCTTTTGATTTTGCTTTAGGATGAGTGTAGGTTGTCAGCAAAACAGACATATATTTGTTGTATTGAATGTTAGGATAATAAAAAATAGTTGAATCTGTTTGTCAGGCTCCTAGTCCTGCAGGGTGAAGCACTTTGTTCTCTCTTTTCCTGGTACAAAGGTGGTTATCAAGACAACAGTAAAAGCAGACACAGGTGGCCATTCTTTAACAGCCAGCACAGCAGACGTGAATGACGGTTCCCCCGTGGACGGGAGGCCAGTGCATGGGGAGGGCAGAGAACTCTTGCCCAGTGAATGGTTACTTCAGATACTGTGGTTACAAGGCCTTGTGTTTTCAATTTGCAATAAAATGATGCTCAAGAGAAAGGTGAACACAGAAACCATAGAGGAAAGCCTTTTCTAAAGGCCACTTACACTTGTAAAAGATGATTAACCAGTTACTGCCTAGCTGACAGCCATCCCTAGTACCATGGAAAGCATTGTCATTATTAAATGCCACTGGCTTAACTTACATCTCCGAAACATGATTGCCTGTGTCTGCCTGCATCCCTGGGCAGAATCAAATGATTGTTGCTTTTGTATTTACATGAAAAATTAGCATGCAGTTAGCAGCCCGGTCTGAATGCCAGCTAGTTCTACCAAGGAATGGGTGATGGGGCCACACTTCATCTGGGTCCATGCTTTGGAGGATGAGGTTCTGAAACCCTGGGTGACTCTGGGCACCCTGGCAAGTATCAGCCGGAGTTGGGCTGTTGTCCATGGCACGTCCTTCATAGTTAGCTTGGTGTGAGATTTGGAGCACCTATAAAATTGGGGATCCTCCTGGTTCCTGGTTTTCTCTTCACCTCAGGTGCCTCTGCAAATGGATGAAAACCATTGATTGGTGTGAAGTGCAGAGAACTTACAGAACTGAGCCCATGTGAATGAACTGAATCCCACCCAAGATGTGGGATTGGGCCAAGTTTTCCACAGATAGCCAAGGAAGAGGCACTTAGTTTAGCAAAGACACTAAAGAAGACAGGCCACATTGGGAGAGGAGCTCTCTGACTGGTGTAGTCTGATAAATGCTGGGTGTGTTAGGTTAGAGGCCCCCAGAGCAGACCCTGAGTCAAGGACACAGAGCCAGCCGTTGTCTGGGAGGTGCAGGGAACCCTGACTGGGAAGTGGGGAGGTGATACAGGGGCAGGAGGGCAGCCTGGGAAGGGTGTGCCGGGCCTCCACCTGCCACCGGAGGTGACCAGAGCATCATCCTCTGGCTTTGCTGTGGGAAACCATGCAGAACACCAGTGCTGGGTTAGCCCGTGGGAAGAGTGACCCCAGGATGGAAAAGGCCCTGGTCACAGGCTGCCTGGGGGGCAGTGTTAGTCCCTAACCACTTCTGACCTACCATGGTTTTGGAAAATGCCTTTGAGCACAGGGTTAAAGATACCAGTTAGTTAGAAGTTAGAGGAGGCACACCCATATGCCTAATGCCTGAGGGACATTCCAGGCACCAGCAGCATCTTTGATACTGGCCCCTAGCCCTCTAGCTCATTCAGTCACCAACTAAGGGCTGTTCAGGTGAGTGGCCCTGGGAGTCTTTGCAGCCCTCAGACTCCTGCTCTCGGTGCGTCATCTTCGCTGAGCGCCCAGAGGGCGGGAGCCCAGGCAGCCAGGAGTGGTGTTCCAGCTGGCGGTCTTTCCGTGAGCTTTCTTCAGAAGGGGGTTCATAAGCAGTCAGCGGTGCAGACCTTGTGTTCCAAGGGGAGGGCCTGGCTTTGGAAGGGAAATCTGACTCCTTTTCACAGGACTGCCTCCTTCCTGCACTTGAGCTGAAAGTTAAAAGTACTACTTAAGGTCCTCGAGCCCCTTCTCTCCCTGACATTTTTGTTTACACCTTCTTTCTTTGTTTAATATATTCATTTCATGGCTACTTACAGAGTACTCACTACAAGCAATGTGTGGTGCGATACAAACGTGAAAGTATGGCCTTCACTCTAAGAACTCAGAGTTGTTGATTGGTGCACTCAGTCCATTTACATTTAGGGTGATTATCGATAGGTATGTACTTATTGGCATTGCAGGCTTTAGATCTGTGGTTACCAAAGGTTCAAGGTTAACTTCCTTACTATCTAAGAGTCTAACTTAACTCACTTAATATGCTATTACAAACACAATCTAAAGGTTCTTTTTTTTTCCTTCCTCCTTTTTCTTCTTCCTCCATTCTTTATATATTAGGTATCATATTCTGTCTCTTTATCTATCCCTTGATTGACTTTGGAGATAGTTATTTTAATTTTTGCATTTGCTTAGTAATTAGCTGTTGTACTTTCTTTACTGTGGTTTTATTACCTCTGGTGACAGCTATTAAACCTTAGGAACACTTCCATCTATAGCAGTCCTTCCAAAATACACTGTAGAGATGGTTTGTGGGAGGTAAATTCTCTCAGCTTTTGCTTATCTGGAAATTGTTTAATCCCTCCTTCAAATTTAAATGATAACCTTGCCGGATAAAGCGTTCTAAGTTCGAGGCCCTTCTGATTCATTGCATTAAATACATCATGCCACTCCCTTCTGGCCTGTAAGGTTTCTGTTGAGAAGTCTGATGATAGTCTGATGGCCTTTCCTTTGTATGTGATCTTATTTCTCTCTCTGGCTGCTTTTAATAGTCTGTCCTTATCCTTGATCTTTGCCGTTTTAATTACTATATGTCTTGATGTTGGCTTCTTTGGGTCCCTTGTGCTGGGAGATCTGTGCATCTCCATGGCCAGAGAGACTATCTCCTTCCCCAGATTGGGGAAGTTTTCAGCAATCACCTCCTCAAAGACACTTTCTATCCCTTTTTCTCTCTCTTCTTCTTCTGGTACCCCTATAATGCGAATATTGTTCCGTTTGGATTGGTCACACAGTTCTCTCAATATTCTTTCATTCTTAGAGATCCTTTTTTCTCTCTGTGCCTCAGCTTCTTTGCATTCCTCTTCTCTAGTTTCTATTTCATTTATTGTCCACTCCACTGTATCCAATCTGCTTTTAATACAATACCCTCCTTTGTGCTCTTCAATGATTGGATCTCTGACCAGAATTAATTCCTGAGTTCTTGAATATCTTTCCGTACCTCCATGAGCATATTAATGATTTTTATTTTGAACTCCCTTTCAGGAAGAGTCATGAGGTTGATGTCATTTAAATCTTTCTCAGGAGTGGTATTAATAATTTTACTCTGAACCAGGTTCCTTTGGTGTTTCATATTTATATATGGGGCCCTCTAGTGCCCAGAAGCTCTACTCCTTGGAGCTGCTCAGCCCCTGAAGCAACATCAGGGGTCACAGGGGAGTGGTATTGGTGCCTGGGGGAAGGAAAGAGCTGTTTCCTGCTACCTGGCTGCTATGTGTGTTTCCACTGCCTGAACCAGTGAGCCGAGCACACAGGTATAAGCCTCTATGCTTTGCATTTGTAGTTGCTGTAGACAGATCTTCCCTCTGGCAAGCCTAATGCCAGGGTAGGGTTTGCTGGTTTGTGAGCCAGGTGGGGCTGGCCAGGAGAAAGGCACAGTAGGCTGCATATCACAGAGGGGGTCCTTGGAGCTGTGTAGCCAGCCAGAGAGCTGGAGCACCTGAAGATCATCTTAAGGAGGAAGATTTCTTTTTCCTCCTTAAATATGAGAGTCTATATGGCAAAGCTTCCAACCTGCTGGGCAGGGTGCACCCGGACAATTTTGTCTACCTGTCCTCTCTCCTGAGCAGTAAACTCTGTGCAAGCCTTGCCCCTTTAGCAGCCTTCTTGCTAAGGGATTCCTTGTTAGGAAGTCTCTCAGACAGCCCACCTTTCTTTTGTCCCAGAGCAGCTGGATATGGATACCTGCTTTCCACAAGCGGCTGGAATCTCAGTCTCTCCAGGAATTCTGCCTGTCTTAGCTTTCCAACCCCGTAATCATGAGAATATCATGCAAGCCCCATGAATTGTAGGTTTGTGCTCCCAGAGCAGATCTCCAGAGTTAAGTATTCAGCAGTCCCAGGCCTCCACTTCCTCCCTGCTCGGTTTCTCTTCCTGCCCCCGGTGAGCTGGGGTGGGGAAGGGCTTGGGTCCCGCAGGGCCACAGCTTTGGTATGTTACCCTGTTCTGTGAGGTCTGCTCTTTTCTCCAGGTGTATGCAGTCTGGCGCAGTCCTCTTTCCTATTGCTCTTTCAGGATTAGTTGTATTAATTATATTTTCGTATTATATGCAGTTTTAGGAGGAAGCCTGTGTCTCACCTCTCACGCCGCCATCTTTAATCCAATCCCCCCCTGCCCCCCTTCCTCAGAGTTGTTGAAAGGGAGGCCATGGGATAAGCTCCGTGCGTGGATGTTACGGGCTGAACTGTGTCGAAAACCCACATGTTGAAGTCCTAACCCCCAGGACCTCAGAGTGGGATTGTATTTAGAGACAGAGTCTTTAAAGGGGTCATTGAGTTAAATGTGGTCATTGGATGAATCCTGACCCAGTCTGATTAATGTTCTTTATAAGAAAAGGAGATTAGGACACAGACATGCAGAGAGAAAAGACTGTGTGAAGACACAGGGAGAAGATAGCCAAGGAGAGATGCATCAGAAGAAACCAGACCTGCCAGAACCTTGATCTTGGCCTCTCCAGTCTCCACAACTGTGAAGAAATTAATTTCTGTTGTTGAAACCAGCAGTTTGTGGTACACGGCTGTGACAGCCCAAGCACAACCATACAGTAGATAACTGGGATACAAGCTGGACAGGGATACACATCATGTAAGACCCCACAGGAGAGCTGGCACCAAAACTGGACTTGAAAGCAGTAGAGTTAATGAGAAGTAAGGCCTTACGTCAGTCTGCAAACACTTTGTCTAAACTACAAAGCTTCTCCATTGCTTCCTGAAGCACATTCCTGAATTGTCATCTTCCTGCCTGGAATAAGAAGAGCTGCTGTCCTGCCCACCCTGTGCTGAGCACTGGAGTAGAGGCTTCGCATGGTTTCCAGTCTTCACAGTGTCACCCATCTAAGATGGCAGTATTTCTGCCCTGTAGAAAGAAAACCCTACACTCAGGGAGGCTACACTCCAACCTCTTGGTTGTCTGTGCTCTAGGTTTGGCCGGTTTGTGTCTTGCTTATTCATTTTGTTGTGCAGCTACTACCTTTCCCTTCCTTGAAGCTTCCTCTGAGGGCGGGTGCAGGGTTTGGGACCCTGCTGCTTTTCACAGCCTCATTAGTGCCAGTGGTCATGGGATATCGACTTGGCACTTAGTTAATGTCAGGTCAACATTCCAGGTGGGTTTGTGATGGGTGGAACCCACCCTACATGTCTGTGGAAGATAGCGAATGAATGCTCTGTCTCCTGCCCTCTGAGAGGGCAGCGATGTGCTTGTCTATAAGAACACACTCTCCATTCCAAGTCAGGGAAGTACCTTCCAGGGATCTCAGAAAGTATTTGGATAGGAAGCAGGGCAAGGTGGTCCATGACTGGGGTCATCGCCGAGGCTCAGTGTAGCTGAGAGATGGGAATAATGCTAACATACATTGATTATTACTTATTACTATTATTATTATTGAGCATGGCTCTGGCAGACACTTGTCTAAGTGCTTCATGTGTATTAACTCAATTCACATTAAATAGTACATGTAAAGCACATAAAATAATGCACAAACATGTTGCTTCCCACTGTTTCTCATGTTGTCTTCATTGTAGCTGTATAAAATAGAGTCTCTGCTTATCCCCATTCTGTCAGTAAGACAACCAAGGGTCAGAGTAGCATTGGAACAATGCCTACGTCCATCCCCCAGGGATTCTGATGAAGTTTGTCAGGGTTGGCTGGTTACGGGTATTTCCTGAAAGGTCCCCAGGTGACAGCAATGGGCAATTCACTGGAGTAGGGAATCACAGATACGAAGTGGGAGAGGCAGGATCAAGCTGCTGCATTGCAAGAATGAGACTTCACACCTGTATGCCAACCAGCATGGAGAGCGGAAAGGTGAGAATGCCCATAGCTCACGGAGGGCTTTCCTATCAAACATGTCAGACCAGGCCAACTCTTGGGTGAGAAAATAAAACTCAAAGGAATCAGCTGACCTTTGTAGCTTACTAGTGGCTCTGCCCTGGCTGCAGCCCCGCAGGGTCGGCCCTCATAGCCTAGAGCAAGTTCTCTGAACTTTCCTAATTATAGCCATACTTGGGGGTCATACTAAAGACAGCTTCCTGGTCTCACCCAAATTGTCTGACACACTTAAGAGAAGGAACCTGAAGTCAGTGCTTATAACACACCCTGTGAGGTGCTTATGGTGGCATTTGCAAGGTAACCGGCCTGTGGAGCCCCTGCCCAGGGAGGGGTTCGCAGTCATTCAAGATGTCCGGGATGTGGGAGCCTATGCACCCAAACCACCCACCCCAACATTTTGGATGCCTCGTGTAAAAGTTACTAATATCACAAACATTGTTCTTTTGCGTCTGTGTAAATCTGCCGTCTAAGGCAATAATTTCTAAACTTTTGGATTTCCTGGACCAGACAATTTCAAAAAAGTAATCTGGGGAATAGCACAGACCACCTACTTTTATTTTGCCACATAAGGACATTTAAAATCAACCATAGCAACAATAATAACTGTCCCTTTTCATATGCAAATCACCTCCATCTCACCCCAAGAAGGATAGGCTTATAAACAGAGCAGATTTCACTTTATGGGCAACTCATTGCATCTTGACAATTTTATTTCACTGTGGGTTGGACACCCTCATTACTGACCTGTTCTTGTCTTAGTACCACTGTTGAGGAATTGTTGGTCTAAGACAGAGGCTCCTACTTCCTCCATTCATCAGTTTACCTGATTTATATATTGGGCAACTGTTGCGTGCCGGGTCCCAGGTCAGGCGCTTGGGAGAGAATGGTGGGTGTGAGGCCCAGGGCTCTTTCTCTCCTGCACGTATAGCGTGGCTCAGGAAATGCCTCCGTGGGAGCCTGTCACGCTGAGGGGGGTGTGTGCTGGGGAAAGGGCAAGTGCCGGGCTCCATGGCAGCGTGAAGGAGGGGTGGGTGGCACGCCCAGATGTGGTGATCAAGATAGACTTCCTGGAGGAGGCAGCACTCAAGCTGAGACTTGAATTTAATCAGGGAAAGTGACAGGAATGTTCTGGGCCAGGGAGGGAGCCCACAGTGAGGAAGGGGAGAGAGGGCATGACACTTTCTAGGGACAAGAACGGGCACGAAGAATGGGATACAGGGCCAGGATTTAATAACATAGGACCACATTAAGAAATCTGAATTAAACACAGTGGGAATTCATGGAATGCTATTGAGCGAGGGGATGACACCATCAGATTTTCAGTTTAGAAAGGATGCTTTGGGAAACGCTGCCTTTGGCTCTGGGGTTCTAGGCAGCTGCTGATTCTGTTTTGTGAAGACCGGGTGGTCAGTGTGTTAGGCATTTCTACTTTCCCTCTAATTCCATGACCAATTAGCATACTGATTTAAGAACCTTTCAGGAAATCCAGATGTAAATTCAAACTTAAATTCTAGACCTTGACTCTAAACAAAACACTGTTTCTCTAATAAAACACTCAAGTTTTATACTCCTGTCTCGTGTCAGTCCTCCTCTCACCTGATTTTCTCTGTGTGGATTATTATGCTTCTGATTATGACTAATCATTCATGTCACTTCTGTTTTCTTGATGCCTTCTGCCTCTGGCTTGCACAAACTCAACTGCTTTGACTTCCACAGCCAGAAAATATAGTTTTGGCTCTGAAGGTAAAGTACTTGTCTGCTGTTTCGTGTCGCTCTGTGTAAAGCCGGTAGTAGTCCAATGCTTTTTGCCAGAAATTTCTATCTCTGCTGTTATCTCCACTGTGATGATTTTTAAATTATATGTTTCATTTTTGTTTTTGCTATCATCTTTAATCTCCTCTTTCAGTGTTAGTAATTCATGAAAGAATAGCAACCCATCTCAGCAAATTTAAATCTGGATCCTCTTTCCAACATAATCCACAAAGTGCCCCAGAGATCTTAGTGTATCAGAAAATAATACAGGTCCTTGCCAGACCTTGGCCAGACTTCAACCTTGAAGTAAACTCTTGAAATGACACATCTCCTTCCTGATACTGTTCGCATAATATTTAGTAACATTAGAAAGGTTGTATATAAAATAAAAATTTGTATTTGGAGCTAGAGATGGTCCATCATTTAAAATGTTTCAATACACCTTCCCTCCTGGGGGCTCAGTGGCTCCCAGGATTCAGAAAGGATTTTAAATTCTTTAAAAAGTAATAAACAATTTAGAATATTTGCTGAGAAAAGATAGTGAAATATAAAAGAGTTTGGAGGATCTAGGGCTGGTTTCTCGATTGGCCAATGACGTGAATCCTCAAGGTGGGGTTACAAACACCAGAAAATAGTGACTCCTCATGGCCATGGGGTGGGACGTAGTTTAAGCAGGAGCATGTACTTGAATGTAACAACATTAGCCACTTTTTTTTTCTTTTTAGTATTTTATCCTTAAAACGAAGTAGATGATATTCAAGTGCCAGGTGCACCTGGCTTAATACTCATAAACATTTGTCCACAGTTAACTAATGTTGATTGAATATTTGCTGTGTGTGCTGGGCACTTGGCTAATTCTTGTCACATCAAATCATTTAAGTATCTGTCCTTCACAGTATGCTCATGACATTAATGCTAATGTAACATTTTCCAGTTTAGGGAAATAGAAGTCCCCTGCTGGGATTTAAAGCCGGTCCACTGACTCCATGTTCAGTGCTGTCTCCCAAGATACCACATTTGCTTCTAGGAGCAACACTTCTGTTTTGTTTTACTTTGCTCAGCTTGGCTTCAGAATCTATTGCTAACCAGCTGATCCGTTAGTTGCAAACTGCCAGCTTGTAATTTTCCGCCATTCTTTAAAAATGTCTTGCTTTATGGAAATGTGAGAAACTGTATTGGTGAATTGGAGCAAGTTCAAGTTTTGTCATCTGGTTGCATCCATTTTTATTTATCCCAGAATAAAGCCAGCAGTGATTATGAAAACAGGCTTTGGTCATGAATCTAAAAGTATGTATCTAGAAACATGCTAGTTCCTAGGAACCTAGGAGCTGTCTGATACACAGGCTGCAGAGCTCAGCCTCACCAGCATGGCATGGAGGTGCCAGTTATTAAATATTTAATCTGTGCCACATACTTTACTGGGCACATTATCACTAATTATATATTATCTGTAATGTTCACCATGACCTTACCAGGTACATGTTATTATTCCCAGTAAATGGGTGGAGAAACCAAGTGAAGGGACATGTTGGATTCAGAAAGCCAGAGCCTGTTCTCTAAATTTAGATGTGTTCCTGGATCCTTTAGTAGCTAACAATGGATTTGTCCTTTGTTCATCCATTCCAACCTGCTTTGAATTCTTAATAACTTCCCCTGGTCCTACATCCTGGTGAAAAGCACCCTAAGTGTAGACTATTCATTACGCAAGTTTCTGCCAAAATATGTCATGCCATTTAAAACCAAAAAAATATCTCTAGGGTTGAAATTAAGCCATTTGCACCTCGGCCCTGCATTTGGACATTTTCCTGAGAGCTGAAAGAAGATATAAATCACTTGGTCCCATATTCTGATAACTCCAATCTCTGCTTCCTCTGTTTCAAAAAGGAGCTTCAAAACATATACGCACACATTAAGATTCAGCTCCTAATGGCAAATAATAGGTTTAAAAACAAGAAATGCGTACATTGTGGTATGTTCTATGTGTTCTTCTGTGTTACAGGATGTGCTGTTCTTCTGTTTGACTTGCAGATCATCTACTATGAAATGGGCATTATTATCTGCGCCATCCTGGGGCTGCTCTTCGTCATCCTGATGCCGCTGGTGGGGCTTTGCTTCGGTCTGTGTCGCTGCTGTAACAGGTGTGGTGGAGAGATGCACCAGCGGCAGAAGAGAAATGGTCCCTGCCTGAGGAAGTACTTCGCCGTCTCCCTTCTGGTGATCTGTATACTGATAAGGCAAGTAGAGTCTTGGGAAACAGCTGACTGTGTTGTGGGTGGATGAGGAATGTCTCATTTTTTTCACTGTTAAAGCCCATGAGTTTTAAACAAAAGCACCCCCAAAACAGATGAGGACAAAAGTGCTTGTTCAGGACCGCTTAGAAAGACGTGACCACAAGTCAGCGTGGTGATCAAGCTGCCCTCATTTATGTGATAAGCCAAACCTTTGGTGTTTTTTCATCTTCAAGACATCCTGATACATGCAGGAAGCATTTACCTCCCAGACCATCAGTTCCCTTCTCGTAAATAGCTGTTTGGAGAGAGGCAGCCTATAGGAAGGCCCAACAAGTATTTGATAGTTGATTCCTACATTCAAACAGATCTCAAAGGATAGGTGCAGTCCCTGCATTGAGGAATTTGAGAATATTGTAGAATGGAATTAACTAATAATAAATAATGATTTTCTAATAATAGCTTTTTAATAATAAATATAAATAATAATGAAATAAAATAAAATGTTCTTGAATTTGCAGTTAAGCTGCTACCCTTTCTTAAAGGCTTGGAACACACTTCATGATTTAAAATGTTTCTTTTGCTGCCAAAAGTTTTCCAACTGACAGACAGATCAGAAGTACACTGCTTTTAAGATGATAACATTTTATTGAGTCCAAATTGGATTCCTCAGCTGAGGAACTTGCTTCACAAAACTGGCCCCCCTGGTTTTGATATTCAGTGATCGTTCCTCATTCATTCAACCAATGAATGTCATGTCAGTTAGCAACAGAGATAAAGTGCCTACGGCACGGATAATGCCAAGCCTCAAGGAGACAGGGACGAGGTTGGCAGTAAGCCTCTTCTTGCCGCTTCTCCAAGCATTGCATTTTCTCGGTCATTGTGAGCAAACTTTTTTCAAGTTTTGCTAAATAACTGATACTCAGGAATTTAAGCAGACAACGGAATTAAACAGTAATGGAGCAAAATTAAACAGGACAGTCTAAGGTGGCCTACCAGCTGAAGTTCTCGCTGTAAATCTTTAAGTGTGGCCATGAGAACAGGCCTGGTAAGACATCTCTCTGCTTTGGAGTGACCATTCAGTGGGATACAACATACCCACTGGGAAGAACTGGGCGGCTTTGGACAAGCTGATATGAAACAGTCCCCAGAAGAGACGAAGTGAGAAAGCAGCTTGCAGACCATGTACAGAACACGTGTTGAACACGGGAGAGAGGTGCAAACACCTGGCTGTATTTGCAGAGAGCTGATGTGGTGGGATTGTAAGACCCTGGCAACCCTGGTGTCCTCGGGGAAGGACATTGGGTGGTTGGGGAGGCGGACAAAGGGAACTCATTTCTTAATGCACTTAGACGTTGTGTCTCTTTTGAATTATATACCATTACCTACTGAATTAATTACACTGAAAATAAAATTGACCAACCAAAAAATCCTTACAAAAAGCAAATTAAAAAAAAAGCCAATGCATTACCGCTAATTCCAGGGCAATCATTTTTTTTTTTAAACAAAGACATGCTTTTGCTGAAAATAGTGAACTAATAAACCTTAATAATACATATGCAAACAGGAGCCAATGAATGTGTAAACTGATTTCCTGCACCTTTGTTTGACCATCTGGGACTTTTTTGTGTTTTCTTGCAAGATGGGGGTGTGGGCTTTCTGAACTCTGCTCTGTCTCCCTGTCTGTCTCTGTAGATATTTGAATCTGTTTCTTCACACCAAATTCGGAAAGGCACTTTAGGATCAGGTCAATGGCAATTCCAGGTGTCCCTGTCTCTCCATGTTGCATTTGAAGTATTTTCAGAAATGCACCGACTGCAGCTGGAGGAGTACTTACCTCCTCCCCAGCTCCCACAGAAGTGGCAGTTAGAGCCCAAAGACCTGGCAGACCCAACAGGGACCCCGCTGCATTTCCTGTAAGCCTGCAGCTTACTTCCTACAGTCGTCCAAAGACTTGGACAGCCATGCTTCTCCCAGTCTGTGCACCCTGGACTTTAAAGAGGAGGCTCAGATGATAAAGTATCATCCAAAAATACTCTCCCTCAGGGCTTCTTGTTAGTGTGATTACTTACTTAAAAGTTAATAGTTTTCATTTGTTATAAATGCATATGGTGTAATTTCAGGAAAATTCTTATTGCATGTAGTTACTTGTTTTCACTAATAAATGTTTACATATATAGTAATGGACTGCCCCCTTTTTTATTTTGAATGAAGCATCCATATGTACTGAGTTTCTGTTTTTAAGTTGGACTTTTATTTACATTATAGAATTATTATATATTACATATATAGAATTATGTGTTATATACATTATAGTTCACCCTGAACTGATTGAATTATTACATTATGTTTAAAATACCAAAGTAATAATAATGAAAAATAAAGATATAATAAACAATAAAGCTGCAAAGTCAGATACAAACTTAGCTTTCAGTTATATGTAAAATGAATGCTACAATTTTTTTATTATTAAGAATTCAGACACATCAAACAATTTAGGTAATTTTTTTTTCTCTTGAGTATATTTTAGTTTTGAAAACTCTTTTAAGAAAATACACACTGTGACATATACACAATGGAATATTATTCAGCCATGAAAAGAAAAGAAATCCTACCATTTGCAACAGCGTGGATGGAGCTAGAGGGTATTATACTCAGTGAAATAAGCCAGGCAGAGAAGGACAAGTACCAAATGATTTCCCTCATCTGTGGATTATAACAACGAAGCAAAACTGAAGGAACAAAACAGCAGCAGACTCATAGACTCCAAGAAGCAACTAGCAGTTACCAAAGAGGAGAGGTTGGGGAGTGTGGGTGGGGAGGGAGAAGGGGTTTAAGGGGCACTGTAATTCACAATCAATATAGGTAGGTCACAGGGAAAGCAGTACAGCACAGAGAAAGCAAGTAGTGACTACAGCATCTTACTATGCTGACAGACAGCGACTGCAGTAGTGGGATTGAGGAATTGATAATATGGGTGGATGTTGAAACCACAATGTTGTTCATGTGAAACCTTAATGAGATTGTATATCGATGATACTTTAATTAAAAAAAAAGAAGAAAATACATACTGTGTATAGCATTGTAAACAGTGTTGCCCAGTAGAATTTTCTACAATGATGGAAATAATCTGTATTTGTACTAATCCATAGCCACTAGCCACATACGGCTATTGAGAACTTGAAATGTCATTAGTGTGACTAAGGAATGAGATTTTTAGTTGTATTAACTTAAATTTAAACTTTAAACTTTACTAGCCATAGGAGGCTAGTGACTACTGTATCTGACAGTTTATTTTTAAAGTGCAAAAAATAATGTAAGAAAACATGTATTACATCTCAATAAAGCTGTTAAAAATAAACAAAAATACATTCCATGATTCTATAGCCTCCTACATCTTCAGTTGAGATAGTTCCCTGACACAAGTAAAATTTACTAATTTGAAATACACAATTTTAAATTAAATCAAAGTTGATCACCCATTTGAGGCTGTGACAAACGTAAAATTTATTTCACATAATATACTGAATTCGTATGTGAATTATAAACAGGTCTAAAGAGAGCATTACTTGAGATTTGTTTGTTTACTTAAAATTCAGACTAGAAGTTTAAACCTCTTTGCCTTGCGTTTTTTAATTTAGAATAGCTAAATAATTTTTATTTTGATGTCTTCCTTTTGAAACCTCTATAGGTTTTCAAGTATCTTCTATATCATTAGTTGATTAATAGTTATGTATTGTTTACAAGTACTCAAAACTAGCTAACAAGATTAAAAAGCAGGGAAAGCAAAAATTTCTAAATTATGATTAGAGAGGAAGGAGAAGAAAATAATGTCCACAAAATCAGATACAATATAACTAAGAAGGCAGAGAGGTTGGAAGGCAGAAAGAAAAGGAAGTGTTTGCCTTTGGCTTACATTGACCTCAGCAGAGATTAGATACTAGCGATAGTCTTTGTAGAAGATTTTTGCAAAACGCTTTCAGAAACCCAGAGTAATGCACTTGCTTTTCATCAGCCTCAATCTCATTTTGTGGTTCTGTACAAGCGTTACCATTAAAAATGAAGTTGGTTTTTCAATTAGTCTTGAATGCTCTAATTTCTATCCATTCTTTTTTTATTTAAAATGTTTAAAAAACAATTCTTTTTGAGAAAGGCAACGGTTAAGGAGAAAGCCTGTTGTATGTGGGCTGTATGTGGTCATGTCCTTTCTCTGTCTGAGCTTTCCCAAAGGCAGCTGTGGAATGTTAGAATTCCACAGACATTGATGTATGTTTATGTAAGTCTGTTTGACCAACAGCAGAAGACTGAATTTCCACCTCTCACTGTGGACTGTGTAAGCAGATGGTGTCTTTCGCAAGAAAAAGCCAGGTTTCCTCTCCTTTCTTTCCTTTGCACTGTCATCACTGGCATCTTGCAAAATTTCAGAAGGATTATTAACAACAGAAAAAGGAACAGCCTTGCCTTTATTTTTCCAGTATATTTCTAAGTTTCCAAATATAATAAATCAGCTTTTGCCAACTACCTTGGTGGAAACTGAATCCTAGTCACTTTTAGGAAGGTGGCTATTTCCAAAGTTCATTTTATTATTAGGTTGTGATAGTCTATTCCTAGCTTGGAGGCCACAAGGTTCTAGAAAAGAAATTGAGCTAGCATGTCTGAAAATCACGAGACTTTCTTCATGTGAATAAGAGGTTAGTTATTTATAATTAAAATTTAAACTAAAAAATTATCATTAAAAAGTAAGATCAAGTTTACATACAGACTAAAAGCATTTACTTAGCTGTTATTATTTAATTTGTCAATAGAAATTGATAGGAAAAACATGCTACAAATTTTAAAGTTTCTCCTTAATCTTTAAAAGCTTTCAGTATTTACTTTTAAGTTTATATGTGAAAAAATGAGTCCATCCATAAAAAATTCTAGAAGATAAAATGCTAATATGCCATAAAAATTTAAATTCCTATCTTCTAAAAATTTCAAGAGATTTTGTTGTCCTGCCTAAAAATACATGTTTTTGATATCTTTCATGTCAAATGCCAGAGAACTGAGAGTCAATGACATTTTATTCCTTTTCTGTGGTCTCAATTTCCCTTAGTATCTTCATATTCTAGTAGTTGACTGGTGGTGGTTAAAAGGAAAAAAAATATTAATTCATGTTTTTTTCTTTTTTCTTAAAAAACAGGATTATAAGGAATATCTCAATTGACAGTAACAAAAAACATAATTCCTTTATTCTCGGTGTTTATGACAGAGTTTTCAAATAGAGATTGCAAATGAAAACTATTAATTGATCTGAATAGATACAAATCTTTTTTTTTTATTAAGGTATTACTGATACACACTCTTATGAAGGTTTCACATGAAAAAACAATGTGGTTACTACATTCACCCATATTATCGTGTTCCCCCCATATCCCATTGCAGTCACTGCCCATCAGTGTAGTAAGATGCCACAGAGTCACTATTTGCCTTCTCTGTGCTACACTGTCTTCCCCATGATTCCCCCTACACCACGTGTGCAAATCATAATGCCCCTTTGGTAACCACTAGTCCCTTCTTGGAGTCTGTGAGTCTGTTGCTGTTTTGTTCCTTCAGTTTTGCTTCGTTGTTATACTCCACAAATGAGGGAAATCATTTGGTACTTGTCTTTCTCCACCTGGCTTATTTCACTGAGTATAATATCCTCCAGCTCCATCCATGTTGTTGCAAATGGTAGGATTTGTTTCTTTCTTATGGCTGAATAGTATTCCATGGTGTATATGTACCACCTCTTCTTTATCCATTCATCTACTGATGGACACTTAGGTTGCTTCCATATCTTGGCTATTGTAAAAAGTGCTGCAATAAACATAGGGGTGCATATGTCTTATAAAACTTTTTAATTATATTTTTAAATGGTTATATTTATTATTTGCTCTGCTAATATTTAAAAATGGGAGACTTTTACATAAGAATCCAGGTTTCCAGACTTTAGTGAATCATTGGAAGACCTGGCAGTACCAGTCTTCCATCATGAACTTGGACTTGCTAGAACTGCAGAGCATCTGTCCCCACCCTGTCTTTGATCGCCCAGCTCTCCACAGGCCCATTACATACCCTTTTCCCTTTATGCATTCTGTCCACCTCTGTAGGCATTTGAAGTTGCCATCCTTAGTTTAAATAAAAAATTTATAATGATGGGTAATGGGTCTGAAAATCAGCCTTAAAAGTTGCTGAATTCTATTCCAGAATTCTGTTTAGTACAGGCTTTTTTTTTCAATAATCAATGCTTTCATTTTAATTGGATCCATAATTGAGTCACAGAACTGTGGGTCTCTTAAAATATGTTGCATTGAAATTCAGTGTTATGCTGTAATGTCATATTGCAATTCATTTTACTGATTGATGATCTTTTGAGTTAAGGCATTTATTCAGTAAAGAAACAAAGGCAATTTCTGACTTAGATGCTCTAAACATATGGCTAATCTAAATGGATCAAATGAAACCAAGCCCAGTCCTTAAACCTACCTTCCCTAAGCACCCACCCTGGACAGGAGACCCCACATTACCACAGTTAACAAAGAAGTGGTTTCCGCCTCTTTTTAGGGAATTTAAATATAGGTAGAAAGAGAGTATGAAGAGAGTAAGCCTCCACCAGAACTTCAGGGGAGTTCAAGGCAAGGACGTTCCTTTCCCACCCAGAGGTCCAGTGACAGCCAAGGGGACTTGGACTGGTATTTGTTTCCCAAGTTCACTTTGACTTCTTATATGACAAAATGGGTCTGAAGCATAGGAATGACAAATCATTTGGACATGCTGGGTAGAGAGAGCGAGGACCCCCATGTCACATCCTGTGATGATCTTGTGGTGGGCAGGTGTATTCAGCTGGTGATCCTGACGTCATGGCATACATTTGGCATGGTAAATAAAGCTCCAGGTGTAGTGCTATGGCTCAACTTTTTAAAAATTCCATTCACACTACTCCAAAGTCATTATTTTAGGCCATTTGGCCCTATTTGGCATGAATGCATCATTTAATAACCATCATCGCTGTGGTGTAATGTCTGCCTCATGAAGACCAATCCAGACTTAAGATTGACAGAAATGGATTATAAGGTGGTCATTCCAAATGGCATTGAATATAGTTAATATTCATCTTTAAAGATTATCATCAGCGTGAACCCAAACAAAAACAATGATCTTAGAGAACTTGTGGATATCCAGCATGCCTCTCCTTTGCAGCTGGAGAGGTGCTCATCTAATGTGATTTTCAGTTTTGCCAAACCGACTACAGCTCACAGGAGAGAAGTGATTTTCTCCTGCCCATGCAGTGTGAGTCAGTGGCAGTAGGCAGACTGGAACCCAGGACTGGTGTTCCTGAACATTCCACTGCAGCTTGCCAACCAGAAGAAATCTTGTTCGACCTTGCATGTTACAGGCTTTTTCGGATTAGTTTGGAAAACCTAAGGCACCCATGGGATACGTCTATGGGAAAATATGTTTTAAGTGAGACCAGCAATGAACCAATGCCCCTTAACATGAACCATGGCTGTAAATAGGGTAAATGACTGTCCCCATTTACCCAGCACTGAGAGGTGACCTGGGAACACGGGTCTTCTGGTATAAAAACAGACATTTGACCACCCTACCAGTAAATAAATAAATGCGTAGAGCCTAACACTTGCTTTTGGTGAAGTAGTGATATTCTGCGTCAAAATTTTTTCCAAAACTTGCCTATTATTGGTTCTAGAAAGGTATCCACACCTTCCATTGGATGGTCACAAACTTGCAATTTATTACAAAGTCATAATTTTGTTATTAACTTCTGTAGGCAGACTAGGATGGTGTGGTCATGTTATGTAATTTCCTGCTGCCATCTAGTGGATAAATCCAACAGAGCTTCCGCAATTAGCAAGTTTACATGTCCCATTTTAAGACTGGAAGGCTTTGACAGAAAAACAAACCATCTAGTCAAATTAATTTAAGTCAGGGGACTGTTAGCAACCAGTTAACATAAAGAGCCTTTAAAATTAAACTTTTCATTGAAGTGTGTTTTACATGGAGAATCCGTATAAAATTCAGATTTTACATTATGTCCATAAGTACATGTGTGTGAATTTTCATTTCACACCAAATACATCATTAGCCACCCAAAATATAACTGCTGACTTTTAGTAACACCATTATGTTTGATTTTATACTTTATATAAAGTGGAGTGATACTGAATGTATGCTGTTGTTCATGGCATTTTAATGCTAGAGTAACTCATGTTTCCTTTCAACCTGGACAATTAAAAAAAAAACTGTGAAAGACAAAAGAAATCAAAAACATTAGAAGCCCAAACCATTCATCATTTTGGTATTTTTCCTGATAGTCTTCTGTGCAAGGAGCAGGGGTATGCATGTGGCGTGCCTACATTCACACCTGCACAGGAGTGGGACTACATCACACACCCTACCTTATAACCTCTGTACCTTCTATTTCCTCCACAATTTCTTGGGAACATTGTTCCATTTATAAGCTTCATGTCTAACAGAGCCATCTATCTCTGATGAACATGCGTCACCTCTGAGAGGCCTGAGTCCTATTTCGCAGCCCCCATGGTGGTGGCTGGATTATGGGATTTGGTGGGAAGGCCATAGCGGTGGCAGAGGAAGGTCCTGGTCTTTGGGGGCTCTGCCCAGTAGCCCTGGCCCCTCCCATTGGCCAGAAAGCCATGGGTCACCCAGCAAATGCTCTTTCTTTTTTCCTTTTCCTGTAGCACTGGTGTCATTTATGGCTTTGTGGCAAACCACCACCTAACAACCCAGATGGGAAGGAGCCGGAAACTGGCAGACAGCAATTTCAAAGACCTGAGAACTCTTCTGAATGTGACTCCAGAGGTAAACCGACAGTCTGTGTATCCCAGGGTGCTTTGTGTTCAGGGCCTTTTAGAGTTTCTGTATCTATTTGGAATCTCTTTTGGAAACCCAGTGAATCAACCTAGACAGATGTAATCTTTTAATTTTGTAGATGAAGAAATAAAAGCCTGAATTTTATTTCCAAAATCTTCTTGATTTTCAAAAAAGTACAAGGGCAAAATTTCAGAATTAGTGTTTTTATTTTAAATTTTATTTTACCTAAAGGTAAGACACAACTATAGTACTTATTATACAAGTGCCTAACTATTTTAAGGGTCTCATGGTTTTTATGAAAAAAAAAAATTCTTTGGGAGACATTGTCCTTTCTGACTATATAACTCCCTGTGGTTTGCATGAAGTTATTCTTGTAATGAATCCTTTCTGCTTTATAAACACCCATTTGCTAATATCTGTATAGGTGTGCAAAACTCCTTGGGAAGGGACTCATACCCACCCATAAGTAGTTTTGGGGGAAGGTACAGAATAGTTGGAGGGCTCCTTTTCCTGGATCTCAGAAACATGTTGCCTAGTCAGAACATTGGTATGAAAAGTGTCTCAGCAGAAATGAGCCCAAACCCATAATGCCAAGCTCATGGCCACCAACATGTGGAAAAGGGTGTCCTCCTGATGGGCTCACTAGTAAGAGCCTGCCCTAGCCCATGGGCCGCCTCATCCAGGGAGGTGTTCTACACCAAGTTCATTGCATTCTGCAAATATTAACACATTACACAGTGTACTAATTTTTAAAATGTGGTGGGAACTAAAAGAGCAAAGTATGCAGGCATTTAAAATAGGTTAGAGAAGCTAATATTATCCATAACTTTATGGTCTGTACACAGAAGGAAATGTTTCATTTCCACAGTCTGTGAATAAAAATTCTCAAATGTTTTACTCATCATTCTATAGACTCCAAAAAACTTTTTCCCACAAAGTTAGCAAAATTAAATTAAATATATAGCAATCATGGATGGTGAACTTGGGATTGCTTTCATTATCTTGGAAGGATAGTAAATTGCTATGACTTTGGGGGCAACTCGTCTAGTTTAAAACATAGGAAGAGCTCTAACAAATGTATAAAAAATTGGGCAGAGAATATGAATACTTTATTGACAGAGGAAGTATAACTGGCCCCAAACATAATAAGACAGTGACTGTTACTCTAGGAATTGGAGAAATGAACATTTAAATGGTGATGTACGCTTTCCCCAAGAAGATGGGTACTAGTTATTTTAAAATGGTAACACTAGTGTTGTGGAGGCTGTGGGCACGCCTGTCCACTGAGACAGAGTGGACAGGAGCGTGAGCAGCCAGGCCCTTCAGAGGCCAGCTCAGTAAGAAGAACCATGGAATAAAGTTGTCCTACTATGTTACGTTACAAATGGCCTCACATTCTTCTTAGTTCCTTGAATCAAGAAGTAGGTTTGTTATTATCCCTGGAATCCCGTCTGTGCCTGTGATTTGCTTTGACCAAAAGAAAGCAGCAGATGGGATGTTGTGCCAGGCTCACCCTGAGGCTTCAAGACGCCTTGAAGCAACCCCTCTTCTTCTCTGGCACTGAGTCCACCACGTGAAAATGCCCAGGGTGGCCCCTTGGAAGGTGAGAGGCCATGTAAGAGGGGTCCATTCATCCCCAGCCAAGCGGGTGCCACACAGAGGACCCATACAGCCAATCCACAGGCTCGTGAGCAATAATAAATCATGTTTCTTAAGCCAGTGGGCTTTGGAGTGTTACTGAGAAGTCTGGGTGCCAGAAAGATAAACACATTTAAGAACCTGCTTGCTTTTTAAAATGTTCTGGTTTGGGATAATTTTTGTATGTTGAGTATCTTTTTATTGTGGCTTTGGACCTTAAGAAGAGGAGGTTTCATTTAATTCTTTTTTTTTTTTTTTTTTAGCAAATCAACTATGTAACAGGCCAGTATACCACCACTAAGAAAAAGGCATTCTCCGATCTGGATAGTGAGTAAAACTTTAAGTTTGCCTCCAGTTGGTTTGTTGTATTGGCTAGAAGATGCTGTGGCCATCTCCCATAACATGTGGTCTAGGAACGGAAGTGTACTGTTTCTGACATTTCTGTGTGAAAGTAGGGAGAAAACGGGAAACTTCTGTGGAGTTATGGACAATTTGCGACTGGTCACTCCATGACTAAACTTAGCACTTAGTGTGAGAATATTTTGGCTTTCTGGCAGTTCCAAGTGTCCACTCTTCCATCCCCAGGTGCGTGAGGAAGCGGGTCACTGTCAGGACACTGCCAGAAACAGCAGCAGGCCCCCCAGGGAAAGCCCTGGGCTTCTGAAATGGAGGGTGGGCGGTGCTAGTCCCTGCATGCCCGCAGGAAGTCGCACTGCCCAGTTCAGCGGTTGTCAGCCAGGATCTGTTTGCCTTCCAGGCAACATTTGGCAACAGCTAAAGACATTTTGGTTGTCCCTGCAGGGTGGGGGTGAGGGCAGTGCTGCTGGCATCTGGTGGAGGCCAGAGATGCTGCTAAACTTCCCACAACACACAGGACAGCCCCCACAGCAAAGGGAGATCTGGCCCCAAACGTCGACGGTGCCACAGCTGAGAAACCTCGCCCAGCTGATGAGATTAGGGACGAGCAATTACGGTCCACATGATAAACATCTGTGTTCTCCGAACAGGGTTGCCCCCGCTATGTGAAGGCAGAGCGTTCCTATGAAACCTTTCATAGGCTGAAATGGTGTAAAGAAAAGAAGGAATTGCCATTAATATATATGGGAAAAAAATTTGAGCATTCCCAGACCCAAAAATCACCTCTCTTAGGCTTTTCTGATACCTTAAGATGAACCTTGACAACAGGTACACAAAATACATCGAGATGAAGCACTGGTGTTCCCAGACACATGGAAGCTCTGGCAGCTTGATGCTGAGTGGTTCCAGGGAAGGGCTACATGGGGCCACCCTCGCCGCCCTGGGGGCGGGCTGCCTCACTGGGCTCCCTGCAGAACATGCTGAATGCTCTTCCCACTTTGGGGGTTTTGTTTGTTTTTCACGAAAGAGAAAATCCTCTTTGGATTTCTTTTCTTTAGTGACAACAGGCACCGACGCATGTCTTTTATGAAAGCAAAGTGGTGTAACGCGAACTTTCGGAAAACGGGATTAAATGCCAAGTCTGAGTCTGTGCTGATTCATTTCTCACTGGGCCCAGCTGGTCTGGGACTTAGAAGAGGGGGAAGAAACCTCCACAAGAGCCAACGCCTGAACAGGGTCTAGAATGAAAATGGGATTTCACGGCAGGAAAGACTAAAGATGATTTTCCTGACAGTGAAATCCTGCAGAGTGAGAATGAGTGGGAAGAGGGGAAGAAATGAGTGGAACCCACCCTCACAGTTCCTTATGCTTCTTTGAATTTAGATATCAAAGCATTGCTAGGAGGTGGAATCCATAAACAACTAAAACCCAAAGTGGTCCCTGTTCTTGACGACATCAAGGCTATGGCAGAAGGTAAGCACTGTGACAGAAATGACCAAGAATGTCCCGCTCAGAAGTCCAGGGTCTCCCAGGCTCCCTCTCCCTTTCCTGTTCTCCCTGGATGTAGGCAGAGGCAAGAGCCGCAGTCTGTGGTCATGCAAATAGTCCATGGAAAGGCACACTGCCTCACAATAGTTTTTTTTTTTTAAAGCCTGGGCATTCTTGGACAGTTGCTTTCCTGGCAAAAAAGACATTTGAAATAATAGTGGCAGAATTTGATAGGAGCCCACCACCTGTTTTTGTAAAGTTATTGGAACACAGCATGGTCATCTGTTTAGATATCCTCTGTGGCTGCTTAGACACTATGATGGCAGAGTTGAATAGTTGTAGGGGACCCTGTGGTCCACAGAGCCTAAAATATTTACTATCTGACCCTTTACAATAAAAGCTTGTCAACTCCTCCTAGACGAGCAGCCTAGAGAATTTGAGGTCTTTTGAGGTCTGTGATTACTCTTTCCTTTTCCCTGTGAAAGAAAGTAGGAAACTTTTTCAAAGTAGGAATATACATATACATCTTAAGCCACTCAGTCAGTGATATAAGTGAGCAGGTATGTTGATTTTAAGCAACTGCAATGGAAAAAGAAGACCTCCCAGCTCTTCCAAATGTTGAGGAGATGTCAGTGCTAGATCTTTGAAAAAGAGGAAAATTTCATCTATGTAAAACATTTGTCATTTTACCAGTTTGAATTTTACTTTCATGAACTAATATTCCTGAGAAAATGGGCCATAAAGGATGGGATTGTGTAAAAGCTGGAAAGTTATGCCTCTTCCTTTTGGCATTCCTCCTCCCCCTTAGAGTTCAAGGACTCAGACAAAAGCCAGGAGTTGGTAAGATTTGTCTTCCCTAACTGAAAAGGACTTCCCTCCATCCTTCTTGACCCAGCAAAGGGTCCGGCTACTGTCTGAGGGGGCATCCCCCGCTGTGATGGCTCGGCCGTCTCCAGACCTGTTCTCATCCCCAACCAGCTCCTTTCGCTGGAAGGAAACTGAGGCCCAGGAAAGGGATGTGACTGCTAAGACTCCTGCCTCCTGCCTGGCTTCCCTAGCTTTTTACATGGAGCTCTTCCCTCCCTCCCTCTTTTCCTTCCTTCTTGCCTCCCTCCTTCCCTTCTTCCTCCCTTCCTTCCACACCTGGCCCCTGCCCAACATTCCTGTCACTTCCTGTCTGCAGCCGCCAGGCCCCACCTTCCATTCCAGGCCAGGGCTCTCCATGTCCATGTGTTGTAGGTCCCTGAAGATGTTGTTCCCCTTCAAATCCCTCTGCGGCGTGTGCTTCCTCCGCCTGAAATGCCACAGAACCTCCCCCTTCGTTTTACCCACCTACCAAATCACAGCTAAGACTTCTCTCCTCTGCAAACTTCCCCTTGCATCCAACCTCCTCCTTTCACATAATACAACATGACAACCTCTTAATTTTTGCTACTTGCTTTGTAACCCTAAATATGTGGCTCATCTGTAGTAGTCACAGCATTCCCTCTCTTTAATAGACGAGCTCCTTAAGCACAAGATCTGTTGATTTTGTTCACCTCTTTATTTCCATGGCATAGGTGCGGGGACTCCCGGCATGGTGTCTGGCCTGGAAGAGGTTATCATTTCTTGAATGAATAAATGCTGGCAGCCCTTACCTTAATTTTCTAAGAATATTACAAATTCACTGGTTATAAAGTAGAAAATGGATTATATTCTTTCACAGTCCTGCCTCAGTGGCTAGACAACTCCTTTTCAGTCATCAAGCTTCCTGATCCTTTATTTTTAATGTCTATAGTTTAACAACTATATTTTATTTGTTTAACTTGGTAATTTTTTTTTAGTTGTCTTCAATACGCTTTATGGATGTAGCTATTTATATCTATCTATTTTTATAAGATTAAAATTGTTTTCATTGCTTTGGGAATTTGGGGCAATTCTTCTAATGAGAGGTCTTTCGAAAGTGCCGTTGCTGTGGTGTCAATGCCAAAGATCCATTAAGTGGCTTAAACAATAGGAAATATCACACGTGACAAGATCCTGGAGGTATAATGGTTCCAGGTGTTAGTTGATTAAGGGGTTCAACAACATTGTCTAGAAGCCCCCTGCTCTTCCTCCTGTCTGCTGTCCCAGTGTACTGGCGTGGTCCCCGGCATCATGTCACACATGATTGGAGCTGCCAGAGCCATCTTGAGAATATTACGTTCTCAATTGGCAGAGGTGATGTTGTGTCGCCTCCGAGCTTCCATGTCTCTCATCACTCACTCTGGGAAGCCAGCTGCCATGTCATGAGTAGCCTTAGAGAGGGGCCCACATGGTGAAGAACGGAGGCCTCTTGCCAACCATGTTACTGAGTTAGGAAACCAGTCCTCCAGCACCAGTCAAGCTCCAGGTGAATGCAGCCCCGAGTACAGCCTTACGAGAGATCTGGACCCAGAACTGCCCTCAGATAGTGTGTGGGATAAACAATGTGTGTAGTTTTAAGCTGCCGACTTTGGGGCTCATTTGTTCCACAGCAATAATACTACTAAGGCAAGCAATCACCTGTGCCCGTTATGTTCCTATAAGCCATTAATTTATTATCCAGGCTCCAGCACATGTAGAAGGAGACATAGAAGCTGCTGATTCCCCTAGTCAATACAGACTGTGTTATTTGTGATTCATCAGATTTATAATACTCCTTGATTTTTAAGACAGCATATATTGTAAGACCATTGGTTTAGGAAGTATCTTTCTTGGGAAAGAAGCATGTATCTCATTAGATGTAAATCCTGATTAAACACGCATCCTCATTTTACTAAATGTAACAAAAGAAACCAAAAGAAGCCACTGAACCAGGGAAATAGGATCATTTTTTAAAAACTGAAAGATGACCCACTACTGAGCCAAAAAGTCATGAATGAAAGAATAAAAACACAAAAGGTGATAACACAGTAGACTAGCGAGGCACTGATTTAGCAGAAGCAGTCAGTGTATGGGAGTTGTGATCTCTCTTCCTGTTAATTAGTACATGACCTTACAACTGAGCATCACAGCTCTTTCCTGCAATAACCACATTTACCACACAAAGTGAACACTTCATGATCATGGCTGGGAAACGGCCCAGACCATATGTTATTGCCCTTTATGGAAAATTAAGTGGCACTTAAGCCATTGAGAGAGCCAACAAAGGACCTTGGCAGGGTGTTTATAAGTAAACCATCAGGTTTACTCAGAGATGAAAGGGTGAATCTTTCTTACTTGAAAAGATATTTGAAGGAGTGAAAAACACTTTCCTGGGTTTTAGTCCATTTTTACACTAAAGCCAAGATGTCCTTGGTCTGGGAGGTAGGTGGGGCCTTCCACTCACAGGAAAGGTGGACTTCCCTATATTCCCTTTCTTGTTGGCTTCTATACTAAACCAAGCCAAACAAAACAGATTTCAGAGGGAGAGAGGGAGAGAGAGGGATGTGCCCAGGCTTGCTTTGACCCTTAACTAGATAAGGTCTAGAGATGTTTCTATCAGGGATTTCAAAGCGCTCTGTTCCTTGAATGTTGACATTTCTTTTCACCTGAAAGTTGTCACAGGTTGGTACCAAGGAGTACATTTTCCTTTAAAGCTTCCTCCCAAATAACCACCCCAACCAATGGTGCTAACAGCACCTCCTAAACTTTATTGTCCGTGCAAAGCCACTTGGCCTCCACCACACGGATGACATGTTTTACAGAGAGTTAGGAAGATGATGCCTCATATTTGCAAAGAATATCACAGTGTTTAAGACATCTTTTAAAGTATATACCTTAATGTGTAATTGTCACAATGTCCCCGGGAGATTGGCAGAGGAGCTCTAATGAGCCCCATATTATAAATAAAAGCCATGTGACATGCCCAGAGCTTGAAATTTACATTCTCTGGTTAAATCTAATGCTTTTTTCTCCAGTGCTTGCTGAAAGGCTCTTAGTACTCTGCTTTAGAACAATCCAGAGGTAGAGATTTTAAAAGTACAAGAAGAACCCACTGTCCTGCCTAACCAGGCAGTGTCCTTTACCAACAGGGGGACACTAGAAGCAGGGAGGAACCCGTTTTGGGATGAGAAGCCCACACTCATCCAACTGGCCAAATAAGTGAGCTTCAGGCCACTGTGAGAGGGAAGGAGCTTGTTGAATAGAACAATTTTCACCCTAAAGTTGGCAGGTCTTTCTTGCCTGGTCCTCTGAAAATTCAGTCTTCATAAGCTGAGTTAGGTAAAAGGTGCTTTGTCATTTTCCAAATGTCTTAGAATTTGGGTTTTAACATCAAGAAGTTATTTGGGGGAGCTTTTCTGTCTCTCACCATGATGACTCTAATGATACATTCCTTCCTGTCAAGCAGCAGAATGATGTTTTCTGTACTACTGACGGAAGACCCCCCCCCCCATGATTAACACCCCATAGAGACCTAAATCAGGGGTTCTTAACCTTCTCGGTACTATGAACTGGTGAACACTATGGACCTTTTCTCAGGCTGTTTTTAATAGTATAATACAAAAGATGAAAGGTCACAAAAGAGACCAACTGGATTGAAATGTCAAAATATTAAAAAAGTGAATTTGTGATGTAGTAAGATACTTCTTTCTTAAGCCCATTAACTAATGGCATCTAGAGACCCTGATAACCACCATAATTTCAATGTAATGGTGAGCCTACACATAGTATCTGTCAGATATTAGCAAAAATTGAATACTGAATGAAAATACTTGTGATTTCTTATGGTGATAGAGACACTGACAGACATTCACTGTCTACTTTCATAATAGAATCAAACTAAATTTTAATTCAAGGCTAGTGGAAATAAAGATGACCAGATCCCTTTGAATTCCATCCACAAAATAGAATTCACCCCAGCTTAAGAACCCCTGATTTTGCCTCAGATAGTTCAGGCTTATCCAGATAAATCAGATTCCATCAGAAACAGGAGCTCCGGGCTGTCATCAGAGTTGAATGAATAGTCTCCAGTAATTATTTTGTCACTTGCCATTTGAGCATCTCTCCTGCAGAAAGGAAATGGAAGCCAGGACTTCCTTCCCAGAGAAGTTCCCTTCCATGGCTGCTCCCTTCTCACACTCACACCCCTTGCCCCATCCTCCGTCTTAGCAGGAAACACTACCTCACTGGCAGGAACAGCTCTGAGGAGGTGGGGGCCGGTGGCCCCTTGTTCTCTCACCTGGAGAATTCATCACCTGTGTAAAACGCTGTCTCCAGCATCCATCAGTCTCCAGTCCCCTCATTAGAGCTTCAAGTGTTTGCACTTCACCAAAGGATTAACAATGATTTGGGCTGGCTCTTTGGCCTGCTACAGTCAGACCTCTTCGGTCATCTCTCTTCTTGTCTCATAAACATCTCTTAGGGAACTATGTGCCTTTTGCCTGGTACATACAGAAAGTCTGTCTCTACCTGGCTTTCAGCTAAGTAGGTTGTTGGCTCAAGTAACTGACATTAGCTTCAGGTGAGGCCTGACCCAGTGGTGAGATTCTGCCATGTAGCTGTTCCCTAAATGTCTGCACCATCCTAATGCAGACCCCCCCACTGTAATTGTAATTCCAACCACACTGTTTCTCCTCCTCAGCCAGATTTCCCTCCACTTGGCCACCTGAGGTCCCAAAGCCATCTCTGAATCAGTGCTACACATGGGAAATGGGTTGGCTGTGGGCAGCCAGGACCCACTCCGTAAGTTGGAAGTGGAACCCATGTTATCCGAACACGTCTGTTGTGCAGGGAGAGAGGTGGCATGGCTTCTGAGATGTCGACCAGCAAAGTCTGCTATGAGTATTTGTAGCAATGGCTGGCCATGAAGTAGTAGTTAGAAAGCTATTGAGTGTTGAGGGCTGGCCATGTGCGGGTGATCGCTGCACTGGGTGCTTTTTCTGCACTGTATTAGTCACTGCTCACAAAAGGTCTGGGTGGGGGGGTTTGGTCACCTCCATTTTACCAATTCAAGATAGTAAGGCTCAGAGATCATGTAATTTGTCCAAGATCAGGTAGCTGTGAAGTATTGGATTTGGTATTCAGACCCAGGTCTGGGTATAAAGCCTGCACCGCCTGGACTCTTCTAGATGGTATTTTGGGGGCATTAGGGAGTGTTAAGATGCATGGTGCTCCTGTCGCATCCATGGAAGACGCACTTTGGCGTAACTTTGGAGGAGGAGCTTGGAGCCTGGAGTTCCTGTGCTGGGGTAGCCCTGGGATGATAGCAGGAACTGCCAGTCCCCTGGTCCCTCAGGAGTCAGCGCTTTGGGGATACTGGTCTTCCAAGATCCCTTCCGGCTCCAACATTATGTGAAGGTAAAGGCTGCGAACAGTTTATGAGAAAAGAAATGTGGTGGATGTGTACCTTTACTTTTTGCCCTTCGGTGTGACCGATTTTTAATGTTCAAATTATAATTCTCTTTGGGTTAAAGGCAATTAGCAGACTTGACTTTTCTTTTCAGTACTGCCTACCTTAGTATTAAAATTCTATTTTTTTTTTACGTCAGCCCAAAAAAGTTAAAGTTCAGTCTCTGCTGTCACCAGCGCTTCTTAAAATGTGCATAATAAACTGCTTCGGCAAATTTTTTGCCAAAAGTTCTTTGCAGGCTTATGTGTTTACTGGCTTTTAGAGACAGCAGAAACATGCAAATTGATTTGTGCAAATCATATTGGAGCTGCAGGTCAGGAGAAAATGTGCTATGAGCTGGTAAAATGTTGATTGACTAATTGAGAATCTGAAATACTTTTCCACTGCTTTCAGATCCATAATATGTGTGATCTTTGTAGGTCTGGAATGACTCCCAGATCTAATCCAGTAGATATTTTATAGACATAAAATGCTTTGAAGCCTTTGGAAAATGTATCTATTTATTACCTCTGAGTCCTTCTTGGGAAATGACACAATAGTCCCCATAACCCAGAATGACTATTGATGGTGCCTTAATGGACACACATTTTCTGGGCCATCAATTTATTTTTTCATCCTTCATTCTTTGTTGTTGTTTGTTGCCCTAAGATAATTTATTTTGTGAATTTCCACTTTGACTAAAGTGGAAAGGGCTATGTGGTGTAAGCCACACAACGTTAAAATGTGAGGTGTGCTTTATGTGGTATGAAGTGTATTTTGGCACTCGTTTGCATTATTCTGTTGTATGTTTCTAGTTGCAGAAGGGTCTTTTGTTTCTAGTCTGGCTATGACAGATATTTCTTGAGCCTCTGCCATGAGCTGCGTAACAGATCCATGCTTTGCTGATAATCCTGGGAGGTAGGTAGGAGAAATGAGAAACTGAGGCCCAGAGAGACTCTGATAAAATCTTAAATATTATTGTAGTCTCAAATATTGTGAAGCTACAACAGAACCAAAACTTAAGAGAAATGATTGTTTGAAGGAGACTTTAAGATTTTCTATTCGAATAAGGTGATAGAATTTGGTCAGTCATCACACAGTCCAATCCGGAAAGCCCCCCCAGGTCTCAGAGTAAATATTCAAAGCTAAGTTGTAGCTCCATCTCCTCAGAACAGACCTACTGGGACACAGTCTGGAATCAGACTCTCCTGTAACTAGGAATGGCTCACCCAGTTTCCTAACATACAAAATGAGGAAACTGAAGTTCGCCAGAGGTGAAAGAGTTTGCTGAAGGTGCTCTAACAAGGTGATAGCAGAGCTGGGCTGAAACCTCAGAACACTTTTGGTGAGATTCCACCACATGAAAGCATTAAAGTGTGTGTGTGTGGTTTTTGCACTCAAGGTTTATGTGGTTGCCAGGGAAAGTTGGGGAAACTAGTTTTTAAGGGCATTCACAATTTTCCTAGCAACACCCAACTGTAGCTCGACGCTCTGCCATGTGTTTTCTAAGCCCCAAACACTTTCTTTCTTAGAAGAAAACAATGCCCTCTAATTTAAATTTCTTTTACTTCTGTGGCTTGAAGTTACTATAGAAAAGAGTTGTAATTAAGTAATTCCCTAGTTGGGAATACAAAGCTCTATGCCCCAGAGAAATCAGGATGGCAAACAATTATATTAAAGATTTCCTAGTAGGGGCAGACCTCAGAGATATTGTGGGTTCAGTTCCACACCACTGCAATTAAGTAAATATTGCAATAGAGTGAGTCAAATGAATGTTTTGGTTTTCCAGTGCATATAAAATTCTGTTCACCCCATACTGTAGTCTACTAAGTGTGAAATAGCATTATGTCTAAAAAAACAATGTGTGCACCTTAATTAAAAATACTTTATTGTTAAAAATACCAACTGTCATCTGAGCTTTCAATAAGTTGTAAAGACTAATCACAGATCACTGTAACAAATATAACAATAATGGAAAAGTTTGAAATATTGTGAGAATTATCAAAATGTGACGCAGAGACACAAAGTGAGAAATGCCACTGGTAATCGGGGGCTGACAGATTTGCAGGGTGGCCACAAACCTTCCATTTGTAAAAATCACAGTATCTGTGAAGTGCATGAAAATGAGATATGCCTGTGAAAGAATGTATCCTAGGCTGGAGGGCTTCCAAGTAAAACAGATGCACTTACTGCCCTAGAGGAGTTTCAATCTGATCATCCTAATCATCACATTTCATGGTGAACATGGTGGTGGCTTCACCACTTTCAGATGAGGAAACTGCTGAAGAACTTTAGGAGTCAGCTTCTGGTGACACAGCAAGTAATGAGGCTGGAACCTGCACTTAGACCTGCCTGAATCCCAATCCGTGCTGTTAACCATTGCTCTATGTTTAATTCCAGCTCTTGGAAAATCCATGTCTAAAATATGTCTGGGTGTGACTGGGTTTTACATGGGTTAAAACTGCATGGCACTGCATCTGCTCACTCGTCGGGCTGGGCCTTCAAGGCTATGCTAGGGCGCCAACAGCTTTTCCTGCCACTGCTGCGTGGGTGCTAGCCGGTTAACGCTGCACCCTGGTGTCCGCATCGCATTTCAGGGTTGGTGATGGGCCCCACTTCTCGTTTGAAGGAGCCCCCCGAGTGGGGAAGCTGGAGTGGCTGAAGTGGCCAGCACAGGCCAGCAGTGTCCCCGGATTCCCCACCCAGGGGCTCCTCGGGTTGCCTTCCAATGGCATGCACAAGCTCATCTCAAGTTCCTCAGGGCACTTCTGTAGATGAGAAGGTATTTGCTGTTGCCAGCCTCATGGTGCCTCTGTTCTGAAGTGGCTGTGTTCCCCCAGCCATCAGAGAGACGAAAGAAGCCCTGATGAATGTGAACATTACCTTAAATGAGATAAAAAATTCAACTGCGCACCTGAACGCCAGCCTGAGTGCCGTGAAGAAGGATGTGGAGCAGTCCCTCAGTGACCCCCTGTGCTCTGTACACTCAGTGTCTGCCACCTGCAACGACATCAGAAGGTCTCTGAGCCAGCTGGATGACAACATCAACTTGGATCAGGTGAGGGCAGTGTCACTGAGATGTGGGGACAGCTGGGCAGGGCTAACGTGTGGGCGCACCTGTCTGGCACGGTGGCCTGGGTCTCTGTCAGCCTTCCTACTTATCCCACCAGCACATTGGAGTGGTCTCAGCAGGAGAGAAGGAATAATGGGAAACCTCTGAGAGTTTTCTGCATTTGATTCAGTGGAACATATCAGAACAAATTCAGATTTAAAAAGAAAAAGGAAGCAGAATACATTTTGAGGACCTTTAAAAATTAAAATACATTTTTAAATGATGTGCCTAATAAATTAGCCACATATGCCTAAAAATAAGGTAATTCCCCATATTCCCAAAGAAAAGATTAGGGAGAATAAAAGCATTTGGAGCAACCTGACTATCTTTTGTCATCACTGAACAGTTTTTTAGAGCCTGGACCTACGGTTGTATTTAAATTATTTGAGATGGATAACTTTAAGGATAACTTTTTATTTTTTTGTACTTTTAAACGTGCAGAAAATTTGCAAGATTGGGACCAGGACTCACTGTCTATACCCTTTACCCAGATTCACCAAGTGTCAACATTTTGCTCCATTTGTTTAATCATATCATTTTATGTCTATATCTATCTGTGTGTCAATTATTTATCTATTCATATTCTCACATATATGCATAAAATACTATGCATTTTGATCTTTTTACAATTATTTGGAGGTAAATCACAGACACTATATCCTCTTAACCCTAAGTATTTCACAGCGTTTCCTGACTTTACATAACCGTTAACACAATTATCAAAACTAGGACCTAGAACCCTGACAATACTACCTTCTAATTCCAGTTGATAATCTGATTCTGCCAATTTTTCTAAAAATTCCCTTTACAACTGTTTTTTTCTTTCTCCAGCATAAGGTTGAGTCCAGGATCATATGTGATTTTCAGTGGTCAGGTCCCTTCAGTTCTTTTCATCTGGACCAGTTTCTCAGTCTGCCTTTTCCTTTTGTAGAAAGGAAATTTTTGAGGACTGAGGGCCATTGACTTTCTAGAACAGCTTTCTACTGAGGTTCATCCACTGCCCCAGGATTAGAGCTCTGCGTATTTCTCAGGGATGTCACAAAGTGATTCCATGCCATCCTCAGGACCTCGTGTCAGGGTGCATGATGTTTGTCCCAGAACTGCTAAAAGATAGAACACTTTCGGTCTGTGTATAAAGTTACCAATGAAAAATTTATTCCAGACCACTCACCAATGTAACCACTGACTGTGTTGCTTTCAAACATGTTTTAAAAAAGTTTACTTGCCACTTTATTCAATATTCAGTACTTGCAAGCGTGAGGTCACACATACTCAGTCTGTGTTAAATTTCCTTCCCTTGTTTTTAGGAGGCCTCCAAGCATCTAAAACGTAGGGCTTGAAGGGACCATTCTGAGTTAAATGTTTTTTTTCCCAAACAATACTGTCCAAAAGGAATAAGACAAATTCATTTTCTGTAATATGAAAAGAGACTTTGATAAGAAAAAAGAAAAAACTGAAGGGAGGAAACAGCAGCAGATTCACAGAACCCAAGAATGGACTAACAGTTACCAAAGGGGAAAGGGACTGGGGAAGATGGATGGGAAGGGAGGGATAAGGGGGAAAAAGGACTATTACAATTAGCACTCATAATGTAGCGGGGGTGGGGTTGGAGTAGGGGGATACGGGGAGGCAGTATACCACAGAGAAGACAAGTAATGATTCTATAACATCCTTCTATGCTGAAGGACAGTGACTGCAATGGGGGTATGTGGTGGGGACTTGATAATAGGGGGAGTCTAGTAACCATAATGTTGCTCATGTAATTGTATATTAATAATAGCAAAATTTAAAAAAACTTAAAAAAAAGACTGAGATTTAGATGTAACATGACTCCCTTTTTTATGACAAATGATTTTGGGGGTAACCATACCACTTTATGTTTTGTTTTATACATTTTCAGCTTCCATCTTTGGATCAGCAAATTAATAATGTTAATGATGTTCTTCGAGTGGATTTGTCCAGCCTAGTCCAAGAGGTATGTTTCTTGGAAAAACTGCAGTAACCTTGTTTACACCATTTTATGGAGTAGACCCGTGCATTAAAAAATAGGTAACAGCAAAAAAGTAGTGAAATTCCGGTGAGGGGTTACCAGGAAGGGTGATCAGTCTTATGCTTCAGGTAAGTTTGTTCATGACAATTCAGGAAATTTTTATTAAGCATCTATTATGTACAAAGCACCATAAGAGATAAAAAGAAAAACACGGTCTCACCTGCCTAGGGGTCAGAATTTGATGGTGCAGGGCTGGACCCCCTACTGATTCTGATACAAGATGCCCCCCACCCCCTGCTCTGCCTGTGAATCCACCACATTGGTTTTCTTTCTTTCCACTGCTGTACATTTGCACATGCTAACTGACCCTCTCTTCTTTCTTCTTCTCCTTTGGCTAGCTACTTTAGCTACTAAGTATTAGCTACTATAATCTTACACCACTTTCTTAATGAGGCCTCTTCTGAGCATCTTCGCCAGGGAACCCCCTTTTAATACTTTCTTGCAGCATTGTGAATATTCTTTGTTAAGTTGAGCATAACTGTAAGTATTGCTTTAATGTCTTGGTTGCCCTACTGGACTGCTAGGGTGAGCCCTAAAAGGGAGGAACCACGCTGGGCTAGAATACTGTGATTCCCCCAGTAGCCTACCAGTTGTTGCTGTTTATTCAGCCAGTATATTGAGTGCACAATACATAATTCTTTGTAGATTATGATTCAGTAAGAGCACCCTGGGCCTCTAAGAAAGGAAGATAAATAGTTTTCTTGACTCTGTGTCTTTGAGCGTGGATATGAAAAATCACCAGGTATCTGTTAAACACTCATCTGCACATACTGACAAAGTAAGTGTCCCCTTAAACACATGATTAGAAGCTCTTGGTCTTTGCCCTGTGGTGTCCTTTATTTGTTAAATGAAGGAATATGAACCAGGAGATCTATAAGTCCCCTTTCAGCCATAAAACCTCATACGATGGGAGACTTCCAGAAGTCCAAACCCAGAGAAATATAGAGGCATCAGGGGTACAGAAAAGCAACTCAGGCTTGGAGTGCTGGGCAGCTGAGCCACCTTCAAGGAAACAGAAATCGTGGACATTCTTTAATGGCATCGATGTTGCTAGGCTAAGGTGGAAATTTACTGGCACTATAAATCTTACAAAATATGTAACTTAGATTGGACTGCTATAAAATAATATCACGGAGTGGATGGCTTATAAACAAGAGAAATTTATTTCTCCCAGTTCTGGCAGCTGGGATTCTGAGATCAGGTGCCAGCACGGCTAGTTGCTGGTGAGAGCCCCTGTCCAGGTTGCAGAAGGCCATTTTCTCACTGTGGCCTCACATGGTGGAGCGAGCTCTCAGGTCCCTTTTATAAGGGTAGTGATCCCATTCATGAGGGCTCCACCCTCATAATCTAATCACCTCCTAAGACCATCACATTGGGGTTAGGATTTCAACATATGCATTTGGTGGGAGGGGGGACACAGGCAGTTTATAACAGGTGTAATCACTCCAGTGTTCCTCAGCAGATGGCTAAATACACCAGCACACAGTGAGGAAACACAGCTTAAACTCCTTCTAGAGGAAAGGCTGGATGTTTAGTTGAGTTACTTCAAAATAATGGCATTTTCCTATAGTGGATTCAGCTCCACCGTGATCTAGCTTAGCATGGCTGTTTTTGTTTGCATTTTAGCCTCACTACAGTTTGTCTTCTCTGTAAACTGTTTTAGGGCATTGTTGTTCTCTGTGAGACTACATCTCCAATTTTATTTTGTAATTGCATTGGAAAAGAAGGTTCTATTTTTAGAAATTCACTTTATATCTGCAGTTGGTACATTGTACAGAACCGTTTCTTAACCTCAACACCACTAACACTTGGAGCTCATTCTTGCTGTGGCGGCTGTCCTGTGGATGGTAGAATATTTATTAGCATCCCTGGCCCCTGCTCACACAATTACAGAGACCACACCAAAGTTGTGATAACTCAAAATGTTTCTTGACATTGCCAAATGTCCCCAGGGGGACAAGCTTGCCCCCAGTTGAAAAACACGGGTATTGATACATGTAAACTTTTAACGTGAGTCAGAAGCTAAAGGCTAAAAACTTTGAACATGATCTCTGATGGATGCAATTTAAAGAAAGTCTTCTCTAGAGGGGAAACTTTTTAGACTTTTAATGACCATGTTATGGGAATTTCAGCCTTAAGATAATGTTGCATTTTTATTTTGTTTCTCTACTCCACCCTAAGCTGAGAAATGAGTACTAGTTAACTGCTCTTTTAACTACTATGTGTATCAATTTATTTCAAATATTTTTAGGGCTATAAATCCTTTAATGGTATACCGGAGATGGTGCAAAACCAAACCACTGATGTCATATCAGGTGAGATTCACAGTCTGAAATAATTTTGTATCTCTTCTTGTTAAGAATTAGATGGTTAGTACCAAAAAAAAGAGAAAAATGTGTACTGTTCAAGAATTATTTTGGGTTTTTAAGAAATATTATTAAAAATATTCTTTAACTAAAAAAATATTGTCCAACTAAAATCTTGAAAACGAAATGACTATCAGAGCTTTTCAGTTGTGCCACCTTCACACAGCAACATAGATTAAAAAAAAATGAATCTTCCTGTTGAACAGCAAAGACCGTCATTACTGCTGGCTGGGAGCTGCACGGTCCAGGGCTGTACCATGATGGTGAGCCATCGCCGGGAGCCATCAGAGGTCACATTCTGATTGTTTACACTGAGAAGAAACTGGAGATCATTTCATTTTTTAAAAGGACTTAAAACTAATTTTTTCTCCCTAGGGTCACTATGTATAAGAATTTATTCAATCATTTTAAGAAGATGTTTATCTGCCCTTTGTTGCTGATGCAGTGGTATGTTAGGGTCTTACAATGCTTATAATTTTGTAGACAGGACTGATACTGAGAATTCTACTGTTCTTAAAGGATTGATTCACATCATATTCAGGTGATAGTATTTGGGATGAATATACAGAGAAAGAATGCAGTGTCCTCTGTGCAGGAATGGGATAAAACTGGGTTATTTGCTAACAGAAGACACTGCTGAAACTGTGCAGGACTCTCTTCTCTTTAAAGAAAATGTCTTCCAGTTATTCTTTTTATCTGTTGACCAAATGGTTTTAAAATATTGCATTGGAGCTATTTGATTTTTTCCCCCCTTATATTGTTCTTTCAACTCATTCAACTTTGGGTAGAAAGTATTTTACCCTACTCCATAGTGCTTTAGATGTTTGGTGGGTTCCCTTTTGTTTAGTCTAAAATTCTGCTTTAAAATATTAAGATATTAAAAACAAAGTCCATGCTTTCCTAACACATGCTGTACATCTGATAGCCACCTGCTTACTAATCTGTGTTTATTTTTTTTCCCCCTTTCTGGACCTCTTCTGCCAATGCGGGCAGCTCCCCCTTGTAAGTGTGGCAAAGCAATGTGTGCAGTGTGTGTGAGTGAGGCCCACTGCAGACACTGTCACTGGCTATGCACAGCCAGAGTTTTCCCAGGTCTAGGCAAGCACCACTCCATCAGCCTGAATATCAATTGCTTATTTTTTTGTCGTTCCAAAACAAATAAAAACCCTTAGCTCTCATGCTTTGATCATTCAGTTCTATGCTGCCCACATGTGTTGAGTGCCTACTATGTGCCAGGCTCTGCCGGGCTGTGAGGATAAGAGATGAGTAAGGTATGACTGACCCCTGCCTACCCTTCAGCTGGGCATGTATACAGATGTCATTTATCACACTCTGGTAACATGACGAGGCATGTGCAAGCCATCGGAGGTGGGGGGAACATATGGAAGGCTTCCTGGAGGAAGCAACATCTAAAGTGAGGCCTGAAGAAGATATGTGATGAGAATGGGCACCCACCATGTAGAGTCCCCAAAGCTGGCAAGGCTGGGGGCTGTGCTATGTGGGCAGGCGGGTCAGCCTGAGAAACTGAAGGGACCCAGTTCTGAGTTCAGGGAAGTGTTCACAGGACAGTAGGGGTCTGCATACCATGTCTCAAACTCCCAGAAACGCCAGAGCTGAAAAAGAGACCACTGGGTCACCTAGGGGAGGATCCTGGGGTCTGTTGTCACACAAGCCACTTGGGGGAGACCTGGCGCCACTGTGCAAAGTCTCCTCCAATGAGCTCTCAGTAGTTCATATCTGTGTGAACAGCACGCTTTGAAAGAGACAACCACCATTTTTATGGAATTCCATTGGGGACCATGCTACCATCTACCAGAGTTCCCTGGGCGCCCTGGGATCACATCGGGAGAACAGCTGATCTGCCTTTGCTGCTGCAGAGATCTTGTGAGGACTTCGTGTGACCCTGGTGTGCACATTGGACCATGCGGCCACAGGGGTTTTCGATCCCAGGACCTGACTTGATGGGCGCTCTCCAGAAAATAGGAACATATCTCCTCTCTGAAAGATTAGGATGGATATTAACGGGCACTGTGTGACCGTCTGGGAGTACTGTTGTTTTTTGCATATAAGAGACACAGGGGGACTTCAACAAGTCTCATGTTGTATGAGTCCAATAAAATTTTAACAAAAATATCACCCGGGGTCACTCGTTAAAAAATTAGCCCTGTAAAATCACTGTGTTCCTGAATGCCATATCTTAGATGAAGGTTATTAAGCTATTTTTCCAAAACCATTTAACAGAAGCACAAGTTTCAATCCTATTTCTAAGTGCTTTCTGACAAAGAGACCTATGAGCAAGTAAATTAACATCTATGAGCCTCAAGATTACTGTTAGTAAAATGGGAAGAATGTCCTCAGGGAATAAATGAGTTCACATTTATACAAGTGCCTGGCCCATAGTAGGTACACTGTACTTTTAATCACCCAGTCTTTTTTTTTTAAGTGAAGTATAAGAAGAAAAGCCTGGCTTGAAAGCAGCACCATCTCATTACAGTCACTGCTCATAGCTTTTGCTCTCTGAAGTATTTGCTCCTTGATGGCCTTGGCTACATGCATGCTTGTGGTAGGACCTTTTCATGCATAACATGATAAAAGCCAAAAGTGGTTTAAGCTTTTCAATTTGGTTCCAGAACAAAACTTCTGCTTCCTGTAGGTCTGAACATGTATAACCTAGGTATCTTTGTTTTCAGGTATCAAAAGTACCTTGAATTCCATTGGTTCAGATATCACCAATATAAGTGAACAGATTCCCATTCAGGATAAGCTTGCAAATTTCATGGCTTACATTAATGACACTGAAACTTTCATCCACCACAAGTTACCCACGTTGGAGGAATATGATTCATACAGGTGAGTGCCTCCTTTGAGCTGGTAACCTAGGAGAGTGAAACTTGCTATGGAATAGGATAGAAATTTTACATTCTAACCAGGAAAATCTCATGAGAGCATGTTGTACAAAGAGATCATAACCTGATAAATGTTAACCTTAGTGCCTGTTCATTAAAAAAGATGAAGTGTTCACTTTGGCAGCATATATACTAAAATTGGAACTATACAGAGATTAGCATGGGCACTACACGAGGATGACATGCAAATGCATGACATTTTGTGTATTATTTTTTTTAATTTGAAGACTGGAAGTTCTTCAGCTGTGTTTCCAGTAACTTGGAATTTTGATGTTATCAGTGGCTTCTAGAATATTAGTTATAATTATCTGAGATATGCAAAGGGATTTTCAAGCTTAGAAGTAATTAGGAAGGGCGTTTGGATTATATTCTTCTCTTCATTGGTTTAGAAAATAAGTGTGTAGAAATTGATTCTTAGAGAAAGAACATCCTTGTAACCAGTAAATTGTTTGAAGAGCTCAGGTAAGCAGCTCTTGTTTGCCCAGGAGAAAATGCTAGTGCTGGGGAGTGGCCCTGGGAGATAACAGTGGACAACTCAGACAAGAATGCTATGGCAAGAAGGTTCTAGAGACTTGAGGTATTTCCAGGATCGCGTGCATGACATCTCACTTAATACTCACAAAACTCCTGGTTGTATTCTGTTTATTACCCAGTTTCACAGACAGGAAATTGAGGCTCAGGTTGGTGAAGTGACTTCCTTAAGGCCAGCAATAATATGGCACAGGCGGGTTTTCGACCCCCATCTGGCTGTACTCTTAATCATGGTCCTGGAATCAACAGGGAGGTGTCAGAACAAACAAAAGGCATACCCTTTCTCAATGAACTCACCATCTCAGTAGAGGTTATAGTTTCACAAATGCAAAGAACGGTACAATTATCTGTCTACGTGTCAGCTCCCCTGCCTTTCACTTCACTCTGCCCCAAGACTGTAAGCTGATTTTAAAAAGAAATTTGACTAGGCAGCTGAGGCATGCATTAACTGTAAAAGATTTCTGAGGCCAGATTCCGTGCTTAATTTTGTGTCACCGGTATCTGGAACAAAACCCCACAGAATGGGTGCAGGTGGCCATGATAGTTATCGAGATCATTCTTAATTGAATGAAAAGCTTTAGTAGTGGCTTTTGTTGCAGAAGTAAATTCTTTATTTTTTAGTATTTGAAAGGTTGGGAAACATTTCTACCCTTGAATGCTCCTCAGCTGCTGGAAAAGGTTGTTAAACATCCCGGGAATGCCAGGAAGAGCTAACTGGGGATCCATATCCTAAATGTCCCACAATACCATTACAAAACTGAGGTTTGCATTCTGCCAGCATTTGACTTAGGATGCTTATAAAATTCGAATATATCCATTGCACTCGCCACGTAGAGTTTTTCTGGGTCGATAAAGAACACAGGGCTCCCCAGAGATTCCCGCCACCACAACACATTTTAGAGAAAGACCAGGGAAGAGAGCCTGATGTTTCTTCATGTGCGGTCTAGTCCCGCTCTGTCCACAGCCCACCAGCACTATCGTAACCCCTTCAAGCATCAAGAGCCTTGAAGGAGCCCAAACATCACAGGGGTGTTGTTCTCAGGAGCTGAGGGGAAGTCGTGTCAACCCTCGTTACAAGTCCCCTAGAGTGAAGCAAAGGAAGGAAGCAACTGCCCGTGACCCCTGGGTGCGAGCGCTTCAAAGCCAAGATCAAAATGAAGGTTTCCTGTCGGTTGGGTTGGAGAACTCGGGATGGGAAGGGACGCTCTCAGGACAGGATCACCCTCAGAAGGATTAACGGAGGCATTTGGTATTCGGTTGCCAAGGATGACGCAGCCGCCCCAGCCCTCGTCTGACAGCTTTTGTGTTACGAGGCCTTGCGCGGAATGACCCTGAACTTGCTTCTCCAGGTGGCTGGGGTGCCTGACCGTCTGCGGCGTGCTGACTCTCATCGTGGCTTTCTACTGCCTGGGCCTGCTGTGTGGCACATGCGGCTACGACCAGAGCGCCACCCCGACCAAACGGGGCTGCCTCTCCAACACCGGAGGCGTCTTCCTCATGGCGTGAGTGTTGCGCTCCCTTGCGGCGTGGGAGGTGGCAGTGCGGGGAGGAGAGCTGGTCACTCAGTGTTACACGGGTCTGGCGATCTCTGGGCTGAGCGCTCTGGTTCCAGCAGAGTCCGGGTCTTGATGGGATGGTACTTTTACCAGTTTAGGAAATTCCATCAAGCCTAAAAAAGTGAAAGGACTCTCTAAATTGGTTGCAATTTGATAGACAAGATTAAACACTATGTTTATATATGGCTCCTCTAAAGCAGCTCTCACGGAAATTATTTCCCAGTTTGCTTTCTTGATTCCCATTTTTTTTCCTCCGTCCTCCCTCCCTCCCTCCCTCCATCCATCCATCTGTTCACCAGATACTTGGTGAAGATTGACCTGGTAGGAGACACTGTTCTATATATACACTCAGTAGTATCACTAGTGTCTTCACTTTGAAACTCTAGAAACTTGGTTTAGAACAGAGGTTGCCAACCCAGCACCGTTGGGATTTTGACAAATAGCCTAAATCAGTGATGAAAGCAGGTGTGAGGTACCAGCAAGGGGTCACCCTGCAGTTCACTGAAGCAGTTGCCCCCCTGCTTCAAAGATACTCATATCCAAGTTCATATTTTTGAGAAAACCCTCTACTCTACCAGCGTGTGACAAAAGAGGGCCATGAGCCGGGTGTGACTGGACACAGAGCCAGAAATGTAGACCAGGGTGGAGGGAGAAAGGCCTTGAGGCTCCCCAGAGGGGAAGGTGTGGGCTCCAGGTTCATATTCTCTTTCCCAATAAGCACATCAGGAGTCAGTGTCAGGGAGTGTGATGCGCTCAAGGGGAATGGGAAAGATTTGGAACAAGTCCCCAGGGCAACGGAGAATCAAAATCTCAGCCACTTGCTCTCGTTTCTCTCCTTATATCACTAATATCAGGCTCAGAGAGGCTGAAAAGCAAATAACATTCATTAACTTGCTTTTTAAATGCTGGGTCTCTATAACTATTAATGAGGAGACTTCTTATGAGCTGTGATTCTAAAGCCTTTCCCTTAAATCCTTAGGCACCAATACAGTACAAGCTCTTATTATCACTGACGCAGGCTCAAGAGTCTTAAAAATAAACTGACAGCTAATGACACAAGAGGTGGACAAAAGTGGACAGAGCTCTACATGGAAAAGCCTGTTTGCCCACATGTCTAAACTTAAGAAATTAAACTAGCAGTGAAGCGTGTATTTTAGTCTAGTCTTTTTGCTGAAATGTACAGATAAAGATGGAAATTTAGTTTAATGTTCAGAACGGAATAATCCTGATGCTTGTCTGTTTTTGTCAGTGTTTTGGTGGTAAATTTACATATTGCATCTTTGATTGATTGAAGTTAACTGCTCACACATATTTTAAGGATGAGTCCAAAAAATGTGACCCAAAAATCTAGCTTCCAAGAAAAACAAACAGGGAGTCATGAACAAATTGATACACTCAAGCTATGGCAGTTTGGACATAATACTTCTGCAGATAGAGGAATCTCTAAAAAGACAAAGTCCCATGGAAACCTGAGGTTTGGGGTAGGATTTATCTCAGTGGGAAAAAAGACTGGTAATTTCAGACGCTGCCAGATGCATTTCAGGTGGTCTGCAGACTGAGGGTGCCTGCGATCCCGTGGAGGCCTGCTCTTGGCAGAATTCCCCATCTCTGGGGGTGTCTGGTAAAACAACTAGCTAGTTGTAAAGGGAGAAAATGAAACAAGTGTAGTTAGTCTAATCAGGCTAATTAGAAGAATACAGTTTCTTCTTGAACGTGTTTACTTGCTTGTAGAAGCAAGAATCTATTTCAGTTGCAACCAAAATACCACCTGCTCTTTAAAACTTGTGACATCATCTAGTCAGGAGACAGGTCTCTTTAAAAACCAAGCAAGAACGCTTATGTCTTTTTTTTTTTGTATCATTAATGTGCAATTACATGAGCAACCTTATGGTTACTAGACTCCCCCCATTACAGTCACTGTCCATCAGCATAGTAAAATGCTATAGAATCACTACTTGTTTTTTTGTGCTATACTGCCTTCCCAGTGTTCCGCCCCCTACATTATGTCTGCTAATCATAATGCCCCTTTTTCCCACTTATCCCTCCCTTCCCACTCATCCTCCCCAATCCCTTTCCCTTTGTTAACTGTTAGTCCACTCTTGAGTCTGCTGCTGTCTTGTTCCTTAAGTTTTTTCTTTGTTCTTATGCACCACAGATGAGTGAAATCATTTGATATTTGTCTTTTTCCGCCTGGCTTATTTCTCTGAGCATAATACCTTCTAGCTCCATCCATGCTGTTGCAAATGGTAGGATTTGTTTTCTTCTTATGGCTGCATAATATTCCATTGTGTATATGTACCACATCTTCTTTATTCATTCATCTACTGATGGACATTTAGGTTGCTTCCATTTCTTGGCTATTGTAAATAGTGCTGTGATAAACATACGGGTGCATATGTCTTTTTCAAACTGAGCTGCTGCATTCTTGGGGTAAATTCCTAGAAGTGGGATTCCTGGGTCAAATGGTGTTTCTATTTTGAGTTTTTTGAGGAACCTCCATACTGCTTTCCACAATAGTTGAACTAGTTTACATTCCTACCAGCAGTGTAGGAGGGTTCCCCTTTATCCACATCCTCGCCAACATTTGTTGTTGTTTGTCTTTTGGATGGTGGCTGTCCTTAATGATGTGAGATGATATCTCACTGTGGTTTTAATTTGCATTTCTCTGACTATTAGGGATGTGGAGCATCTTTTCATGTGCCTGTTGGCCATCTGAATTTCTTCTTTGGAAGTGTCTGCTCAGATCCTCTGCCCATTTTTTAATTGGATTATTCTCTTTTTGTTTGTTGAGGTGTGTGAGCTCTTTATATATTTTGGATGGCAACCCTTTATCAGATATGTCATTTATGAATATATTCTCCCATACCATAGGATGTCTTTTTGTTCTATTGATGGTGTCCTTTGCTGTACAGAAGCTTTTCAGCTTGATATAGTCCCACTTGTTCATTTTTGCTTTTGTTTCCCTTGCCCAGGGAGGTATGTTCATGAAGAAGTCGCTCATGTTTATGTCCAAGAGATTTTTGCCTATGTTTTTTCCTAAGAGTTTTATGGTTTCATGACTTACATTCAGGTCTTTGGTCCATTTCGAATTTACTTTTGTGTAGGGGGTTAGACAATGATCCAGTTTCATTCTCTTACATGTAGCTGTCCAGTTTTGCCAACACTAGCTGTTGAAGAGGCTATCATTTCCCCATTGTATATCCATGGTTCCTTTATCATATATTAATTGACCATATATGTTTGGGTTAATATCTGGACTCTATTCTGTTCCACTGGTCTGTGGGTCTGTTCTTGTGCCAGTACCAAATTGTCTTGATTACTGTGGCTTTGTTGTAGAGCTTAAAATTGGGAAGCGAGATTCCCCCCTGCTTTTTTCTTCCTTCTCAGGATTGCTTTGGCTATTTGGGGTCTTTTGTGGTTCCATATGAATTTTAGAACTATTTGAAGAATGCTTATCTCTTAAGAGGATCCTAGTTAAAGATCTGGGAGGAAGGCAGAGAGCCCCAGCTTCACTCTGATCCTGTGCCTTCTGAGGGTAGGAGCTGAGTGAGATGTGGTGGTGAACATACCACTGTTGTGGAGGGACGTGGGTTCCCCTGAGGCAAGAAGATCCTAAATGAGACAGGAAGAAAACAATCTCTTGTACCAAAGCCCTTTATAAAACTTGCAGTTTCGGCTCTTGAACACAGTGCCAAGATTATCCAGACCTTCGAAGAAAAACTAATACCTTGTGTAGTCAGTGTCACAAAATGGGCACATATGACCGGTGACTGGGAGCACTAGTGCCATGGCTTAAAGACACTTCAGAAAGCCGTGGGTCAAGATTAGCCAGGACTATAAAGAGACCATGAGCCTCTTGTGAAGTCCTTCCTACCTTAGGAAATCTACTCTAAGGAATTAGATCAAACTGTGGACAAAGCTTCCTGAGCAGAGAATCGTTTTTGCAGTTGTAGTTTACAGTGAGGCGTTGGAAATGACGTGGTTCTCAGCTGCCGAAGAGAAGGTGATCATGTGGCCTCTGAAGTGATAACTAGGTTGGCTTGCCTTGATTTTGTAAAGGTTTCTAAAATGTTTGATAAGGGCTCACAAGATTATACATGTGTCATTATTAAGCATGCACATCAGGAGTTAGCCAACTTCTATGAAGATCCAGGTGATAAATATGTTAGGTTCTGCTGGCCACATACATTCTTTATTGTTTGTTATTTTTCTTGTTCTTACTCTCCTCTACATCACTTTTTAAACACACATTAGCTATTCATATCACAGTGACCTTACGAAATCAGGCCTTGGGCAGTTTTATGCCCCTGGTCTAGAGACAGGCATATTTAGAAAACAGGGCCTGGCAGTGTTACTATGATTCACTTTAGAGTAGTGGTGTTGTTTTGATGTGTTCTAGCAAAGGTTTTGGTCATTTGTATACCTCTTAACACACACACACACACACACACACACACAAACACACACACGTAAAACCATGGCAGCTGGCGTTGTCTTCTCCCTAACTCAGAAGTCCCATAGGTCAGAGAGGTTTGGGCTCACAGAGGGCCCCTCCAGCAAATACAGCTTGCTACTTCAGGGAAGCCAGGCAAATATTTGTAACAAGGCCTGGAGTGTTTCCACTGGCCAGAACCGTGTGCTTGGGGAGGATGTTGTTGGTAGTGAGAGCCATAGCCTCAGCACTTCTGAGGGGCCTCCCTGGTGAGCACCGGTCACGGCACACGGTTTGGCCACTCGACCTACACCAGTTTCAGAGTTTTCTCTGTCTGTGCCTACATCTGGGCAACTGGACACTGCTACAGAAAAGTCACACCACAGGGCATATTGGTACTCCTGCAAAACTGGGATCTGCTTCCTCTCTCCCTCCCTCCCTTCCTTCTCCTCTAACCTCTCTTCTTCCCTCCTTCCTTCCTTCATTCTGCAACGGCTTTTTCCTCTCTCATATCCATTCTCCTTACTCCCCCCTCTTTTAGCAGGTGGCTTTACCTCCCTCCTCACAGAGAAAACAAGAGCCATCATACAGCCTCCCAGCACCAGCACTCTGCATGCGCCTGGTGCCCTCGGGCATGCCGGTTGTGGAGGGATGGCCCCCAGCAGGCCTGTCCCACCAGTTCTCGGTCTCTCCCCGTCCACTGTCCCCGCAGTGTAGCAGATCACCCTTCCCTCTCCTGTGTCGCGTTCTTTTCCTCTCCCCTAGACTTTCTTCTCAACACTTAAACATGGTCTGTTCTCTCCCCTCTTTAAAAACGGAAGCAAAAACGCTCTACCCACATCACGTCCTCCCTCTCATGCCCTCCTTGCACACACCCCCCCAAATGATGAGGGACGTCTGCTGGCCTTGGTCCCTCGTCCCCCACTCCTCATCCTCTCCACTCTGAGTTCCTCTGCCACTCCACTCTTCCAGGCCCACAGTGGCATCTACATCTTCAATGCAGCAGACTTCTGTGATTCCTCCCGATTGTATCCTCTCGGTGGTGTTCAGAACAGCTGGCCACTCGCTCCTTCTGCAAACACCCCATTTCTCCTTCAGCAGCATCACACCCTGATGTTCCCTTCCTGCCTCTGGCTCTGCATCTTGGTCTCGTTGGCTGGCTGCCCTTCCACTGGTGAATCCTCCAGGCCAGTCCTAGGCTGCCTCTCCCTCGGCTCGTCTCCCAGCCCCCAGGGTCACTGACCATTTCTAAGCAGCCTCTGACCCGATACCTGCACTCCAACAGAGCTGCCTCCTCTCCAGCATTGCTACTGCAATGGCTTGGGAGCAGTGTGACCAACACCTCATGTTCCCTGCCCTCCAGAGCGTCAGTGCTCCCTGTGCCTCTGACAAGCCTGGGCCCCTTCCTTCTATGCCTTCACTTCTGGCATGCCGCTTTTCCCCATGCCTGCTGCTTCTGCCCCCTGCTTTCCTCTGCTGACCTCTCTCCTCCACCACCAGCCACATCAGGCCACCACCCAGGGCCAGATAACAGCCCTCAGTGGCATCCCATCCATGTGGGCACCTGGCCATCCTGTCCTTCACTTCATGCTCTGCCAAAAGTTGTTCCTCATGGAGAAATTGGGCTGTGTTCCCACTGTGCTTAAAGGCTCTCCACAGCTTCCCCACCTAGGACCCGCCAGGCCCTATCCAGTGCACCCTGCCCACCTCCTGAGCTGCCACCGGCGGCCTCTCCCTGGCTGCAGAGCCATGCTTTGAGATTCCCCATGGTACTTTTGTGGCCTCAGAACTTCCCCACTCACTGGTGCCTCTACAGAGAGGCTTGGTTCCCTCCACGGACTCCAGAGCCCATGTCTGGACCACAGAGCAGGGCTGCAAGGAGACCGAGGGCTGAGTCACACGGGTTCCCTAAATATGAGCCTAGGCCTGAAAAGATCACTTCCTGTCTTCACCGCTGGGCAGGCTGAACTGCTCAGCCTGCAGAAAGCAGGGGCCTCCAGGTCCACTTTCTACACTGAATAGTAAAGTTAGTAAGTACTGGTCTGTAACACTGAATAATTACTATGAAATCACAAACTTTACTTCTGCTTTTGTCCAGTGGGGTTGGAGTGAGTTTCCTGTTTTGCTGGCTGTTGATGACCATCGTGGTTCTTACTTTTGTCGTTGGAGGAAATGTGGAAAAACTGGTCTGTGAATCTTATGGAAACAGGAAGCTATTCCAGGTAAATATCGTGTGTGTGCCCATGGGGCTTCCATTGCGCTTCCTGAGTGGACCCAGGGAGCGGGGAGGTTCTGAGGCAGAAATCGTGTGAATTTCTTCAAGAGCAGGGCAAAAAGACGAGGATTTTTGTTTTTAGTCACTAAGTTGTGATTCCTTCTATTTGTCAGAGCAAAATATATATATATATATATATATATATGGCAGCATTCTCGCTTTTTGAATGCAAGTGAAATCAGTACCGGGAATTAAGGGCTTCCCACCAGTGCGGACTGTGATAGGGCAAACAGAATTCTCCACAGCAGGGTTCTCACTGTGGCTGAGAACCCCAGAGGGTGAATCCCCCTGTGCTGTCACACCTCAGGACGTTTCTGACATTTTAAAGACTTTCCCACATGACTGTTGCCCACACAGACGGTTTGGGGCCCTGAATTTGAAGTGAAGACACTGGTACATTACACGCCTCTTGGCAGAGGGTGGGCCCGTGGGAGCCTGAGGCGACTGTTAGGAATTGCATTCACTCTCTCCTCTGGGTTCAGGGGGACGGGTCCACAGTTCAGCTTCATGAACGAATGAGAAAGGTTTGCTCTGCATATCTGTCTTCTCACTCCAGCTGTCCAGTATTTTCTGCCAGATTCTGATTTTTAAAATCTATTTCTGTTTTCCTGTTTTATTGTATATATTTTCCACCTCAAATCTGTTCTGAAATCAAATGTAAACAGTTGCTGTCATGGTTATTGTAATTATTCAGTCAGTTGGGGAAAATTACACTGTAGCATCGATCTGTCCCATTGTCTCCATTTGGCCTCTTGATAAAAATCAATAATAATACATCAAGCCAGACTTCATTATCTTCTACGCTGTGTTAAATAGTTAAAAAGGAGTTCTTAAAAAGCAGGGGATATTTTGAAACCATTTCCACTCCCCAAGCGTATATACAGTCATGCACCAATTAATTAGCCCATCTTAAATACCTATGATGTGAAGTCAGAGACTGAGTTTTAATTCCCTTTGTCCCAGAGAAATAGTGAAGAGATGGGTCAACTGCTTTATGCTTTGTATTATCTATTCTGAATCAAATTATCTGCTCTCCCATTTCTAATGTGTTTTACTAAAATGAACGGTTCTCCAAAAAAAGATAATTTCAATAATTCTTATTGATGCTACCCATTAGTAAGTGGGTTTATTCCAATCACATTATTATTTTCTAGTTTTAAGTTGAAAATCAATGAAGAAAATCATGGCATGAAAACCCCAAAAATACAGAATATTCATTTTATTATATGTATGTATGTTAGTGTAAAACTGTCTTTTTAAAGAAAAGTGTCTCAATTTGTTCTAGATTTTGGACACACCATATTTACTAAATGAGAATTGGAAATACTATCTCTCTGGCATGGTGTTTAACAATCCGGACATTAATCTCACTTTTGAACAAGTTTACAGGTATAAATAACAGCATTATGTATTTTTTGCTACTCAAAATACTGTTTTTCCAGAATGAGAATTTTGGTTTCAAAGTGTCTATAACCTTTATGACAAACTTCCCAGTTTCAGAATTAAGCTGTTCTCTGGTCTCAACAAAGAGCTTGTAGAAATTAGACCAGAAAGATAACCCTTTAAAGTCTCCTAGACCTTGGAGTGGTGATGTTTCAAAGTCCCTCTGTCCAGTGATCACTAGGACTCACTGGTCAGTGTTACCCTGAGATGCATTAATGGGACCCTCTGAAAGCCTTTGCCCAGGAATCTCCCTTCTACAAGTAAATGCCATGTAACAAGAATTTTTGAATGGGTATAAATCACACACATGATAACAGACTCAGCTAAAGGGCCAGTGATGTAGTCAGGCTGCCTGGGCCCCACTCCTGGCTCTACCACCAGGGGCTTGGTGATCCTGGGCAGTTTCCCTTCCTCTCTGTTCAATAGGTATGATGACAGTAATAATCTAACCTAAGTTTCAACAGCTTCCCATCACCTCTAGCAAACAGTGAATGAGTGGCACATGTGTGCATCCCTTGCACCTCACCCTCATGGCAGACAATAATCAGTTCTGGTCTTCTGCTTAGCCCAGAGAGTCTCAGGATCCTTCTCCACGGCATGTTCCAGGCAGACGTTATCAGTCCATTGGAGTTTCTTTGCACGATTAGACTATCTCTAGGCTGAGAGGACAAGGCCACGCTTCTGGGCCTGGCCTGCCAGCTCTTTATGATTCTAGCTCCTGCAGAACTCTGCAGTCTCACAGCTGATTGTTAGCATGTCCAGCTCTCTGTTCCTGCAACACTAACCTACTTGGATTTCCTGGAGAGGACTGTAATACCTCCTAGGGACAGTGGGAAAGTTGCTTCTTCCAGTCAGCCCTCAGGGCTGGACGGCTCTGGCTGCTGGATAAAGAGATGCCCAGGAAGTGGTTGTCTTGGTAGCAGCTGACCCTTCTTAGTTCAGCTAAGGAAGCATTTTTTGCATTTCAGAGAAGCAGAAAGAGGTGAGGCCAAGTCAGGTTTATAGCCAAAGTGTACTGGCCATGTGGATGTTTGTAGCCCCTCTATCTCCATCCAGCCATTAGAATATATGTTCAACACTATGTTTAGTATGTGAAGCTCAGCCCTGGAAATATGCAGAGAGATGGGCTGGCAGGGGCTTGATAGAATCTTTCAATGAAGCCCATGGTATGCTTTGTAACACACCTCTTTGTAGCAAGTGTTGTTTCGTTTTGTTCTGTTTTAGTGAGAATTTATGTCTTCTGAATTTGTAAACTTACTAGCCTTCACAGCACTGGAAAGGACACAAAGGAGACAGACAGAAGGATGTATTTACCAGTCCCTGTTGTATCTGTTCTCCAAATGGGACATTTAGTACAGTGGGGAATGAGGTCAGGAATGGTGGGCACCTGGGGATTCGTGCAGCTGCTGGTGACTGCCTACTGCACGGACACCCAGATGCCACTTCTGTGTACACAGATTAAGCAGGAAACAGCTCACCTTTCTGTCCATCCTTAGCAGTGGACAGAGGTAGACACAGCTGCTGTTCTGGGCCATGATTTCTCTGTTTATTCCCATAGTGACTGCAAAGAAAATAAAGGTATTTATGCAACACTTAAGCTGGAGAACAGCTACAACATCAGTGAACATCTCAACATTCAAGAGGTAAGTGATTAGAATCAACCATGAAATTGACATACTTCTTTACTAAATCCAGTCTTCTCTCAATTTTTTTTTCTTGTGGTGAAATTCATATAGGATGAAATCAACCACTTAAAAATCACATTTCTGTACCTTCTCAAGGTTGTCCAGCCCTCACCTCTAATTCCAAAACATTTTGTGATTAACATTTGTCACTTCCAACCAGTGTCTTTCTCGAGGCTAGTTTCTCTAGTAGATCATGCAAGATCCTCTAAAGGGGGCCTAACCACAGACACTTCACAGGGAAAGAGTCTATCTTGCTGAGTGACCATGTTGCTAGAGGAACAAACCCCACTTATTTCCCAGGGATATTGTCCCTCCAAGACCAGACACCTTTTTCTGCCAGGTCCCTGGAGAGGGAATGAGACACCGAGAGCTATGTCCCACACTCTCGTGACTGTGGCCCCAGGACGCCAGGTGGGCTCTGGTGAGCTCTGCTGGCCCTCGGCAAGAGGTAGCGCGGCCACAGCGATGGAGCAGACGCGGTGGGTGACCTCCTCGCCTCCTTTGCCTGCGCCCACACCCGAATCTCGAGTCTGAAGACTCTGAGGTAGAGGCCACTCCAGAGCACACTGGCCAGAAGAGGGAGCAAGAGAGCTTCAGTTGTCCAGGCCTGTGGTGCCATTAGTCTAGGCTGTCCCCATAGCTGGGGGCCTCTGGTCTTCTCAGCTCTGTAGGGAAGAATCTAAGGAGCCTTCTTTCTTCTGAGCTTCCAAAATGGAAGCGGATACCAAGGGATACCAAGGGAAGAGGTTGTTCCCCAAACCCCAGAGCTTGTCCACTGAGGCGTCATAGATGGCTTCCAGAGGTACCATGAGGCCCTGATGGCCTAACGGTTTTCAAATGTGGAGAGGTACAGTTTTCAAAGCTCTGTATCAATTTTGTATTCATTATCTTTCCTAAATATTCCTTGCATGCATTCACAAATGGAATACAGTATAAACAGAACCCCCTATACATTTGCCTATCATGCCATGTGTACTTTTCTCTGTGTACCAGAGACAGGGTGCTCAGGACGCTTGGGCACTGCACGCTGCCTGAATGTACCGGCTAGCTCAGGACCACCCCACGGCATTGGCCGTGTTCCCATGATCGCGAATCTCCCTGCTCCCTGAGTCCAGTGCGTGCTGCCTCCTTCCCCTGGGACACAGCGAGACTCACTCAGAAGCCACCTGCCCTCTGTTGCCCTGCCGAATGCCCTGCCTGGGAAGGCTCTCTGCTGCACCTCTGTCCTGATGCAGCTCAAGTGCTTTGCCATGACACTGCCTCTTCCCTTTGAGGTCTCTGAGGGTGGAGATGCAGTATTATTCTGCTCTGCCTCCTATTTCCTCACATAGCGCTTGGCACGGAGCATAAGGAAGGAGGCAGGAAGAGGTGGGAGGGGAGAGACGAGAACCAGGAAGAAATGCCAGTCAGGTGCATGTGTATTTTTAAAATTTTTGTCCTGTGTAATTTTATTGCTCTCTTAAAGTATTAAGTATGTGACATTCTTGGAGAAGAATGGGCTTATTCACAACTTTTCTTTTTATCACACAGCATACCGGAAACATAAGCAGTAACTTTGAAAATATGACCATAAATATTGGTGATATCATTCTGCTGGATGAAGCGGGAAAAGGAAGCCTTAGGAATTTCAGTTCTTCAGGAATAGACAGAATAGACTACAATGCCTTCTTGGCTGAGGTATGACTCATGAGTTCATGCTTGATCTTTTGGGGAAAATAAGAGCATTGGATATGTGTGTGTCTCGGTTTTTATTTTTTCTTTTTAAAATTGAGATGGGACTTACCTAACATAAAATTAACTATTTTAAAGTGAGCAGTTTACTAGCATTTAGTATATTCACAATGTCGCCTAGCCACTCTCTCTATGCAGTTCCAAATCACAATTACTCCCAAAGAAAGCCCCGTTTCCGTTCAGCAGTTGCTTCCAGACCTCACACCCAGCCCTTGGCAGCACTAATCTGTGCTCTGTTTCTACCTATTCTGGGTATTTCACATGAACAGAATCATACAGCGTGTGACCTTTTGTGTCCGATGGCCTTAGCTGGTCCCTTCCATGTGACCTAAAGTGTTGGAGATTCATCTACCTTATAACATGTATCAGCACTTCCTGCTTTTTGTGGTTGAATATGGTTGAATAAAAATGATACAATTTTATATGTATAAATAATAATGCAGATGTTGTCCCCTACGTAGGACTTTCCAGCATTACTTGATGGCTAAGGACCCATGTTGTCAACTAGATGTTCTTAAGGTTTAAAAATCCATAATGTCGTTGTTGTTTTTTTTTTTTTACCTCTCTTATAGACGGGCAAAACTCCCACCAAAGTGAATCTTTTATCATTTGCAGATGATCTAGAAGCAAAAGCCAACCATTTGGTGAGTTCAAACACCAATTCTGATTAAATGCTGTAATTGCCACAGAGGTCAAAGGTCAATACAACTCAGGCAGCTATTGAAGAGGTTCCTTACACCACACGTAACCCCTTGTTTAAAACACCTCTTTTGGGCATGTTAAAAGTCCCCATCAGCAGCCATGCCATCGGACTTGAAAGTCTGTGAGCATGTGAATGGCCCCAGGATGGCTCTGAGTTCACACAGCTGCTCGGACCGTGCTCTTGGTGCAGCGGGTCTGCCATCACCCCTGTCAGCCCTCCACCCAGACACGCACGTGGTGTTTCCCTGCAGCGTAGGGAATGGTGACTGAGGACGTGGGAGGCAATTCCATTTGCTGCTTTGCATCTCCATAACGAATGGATGCAGGGAGACAAAGACACTCCCCTTCGTCGGCTCCTCTGCTGGGTGGTGACTCAACAGCTCTAACTCTGACGGTCTCTTTCAAGAAGCAGCAGAGCATGGGGATGAGGAACCTGAATTTAAATCCTGGCTTAAAGGAAGACCCCTGAATTTAAATCCTGGCTTAAAGGAAGACCAGGTTTTAAATCCTGCCCCAGCCCCTTCTTAACTGTGGGATCTTGGGCAAAATATTTCACCCCTGTGCCTTCATTTGCTCATCTGTGACACTGTTTAAGTGTGGGTTAATAAAAATTCCTCAGTTGAGCCTTGGTTTTTCTCCTCTGTAAAATGGGGATAGGGCTACTTAAAGTGGCTTTACAGTGTCTATGTGATGGTGAGGGGAGAGAAGCCAGGCTCAGGTACTCAGGGAAGGCTAGTGAGCGTGGGTGGCTGCTGAGGTCGTGGTTCTACGCTCTGGGGTTGGGTCTTCCTGGCGGACCCCCATGCCCACAGCCATCCCGTACAAGGGGGGCTGCATGCTAACATCATGGCTGCCTGTCTGGAGCTCCTGTGCTTAGACAGAGTGCTTCCCAGTCAGGAAAGATGGTGCTCATCTTCGTTCATTGTATTCTCTTTGTAGCCCACCGGAAATTTGCAAGAGTCCCTGAAAAGAAATGCACAAACTGTTAGAATGATTCACCGTGGCCAAGTCATTCCCTTGGAACAATCAATGGTAAGGATCATCAACCTCTGGTGTTTCACTGTGACTGGGCAAAATCCAGTTCACCTAGTTGGCTTCCATATTAACAAATGATACATTTGTGTCTCACTGCGTCAAATCTCACTGGCCTCGGGCTAAGAAATTGAGCTGTTTTTAAAATAAATGATAGTAACGGGCTTTAAAGAAGACAGATTTTCCATTTCACCACCTCTTTGCTGCTTATGGCCTTGCCTTCTTCCGTGTGAGTGTGAGCAGGTAGATTACACCCGTGGTTGCCCACACCCTGCTCTAGTGTCCACACCTTTACCAGCCGTCCTGAGCCACGCTCTTAGCTGAAGGGCTGATGTTTGTGTTCTGAACTCACTCTTACTTATTCTCAAACTCTTTTTCCTTTTTCTTCTCACCACCTCTCTTCTTTCCTTAATGCCGGAAAGACAGATTGTAGCCAAGAAAGACCATGGGCTCTGGGCTCAAGCAGAGCTGATGTCGAATCCTGCTCCCCTTTCTCCAGAGTCTTGTAGCTTTCGGTTTCCTCATCTAAAAATGGTGGGAACAGGTCCTGCCCCCCTGGTTCCTGGAGATGAAGGATCCGATGCCCCAGAGGAACCCTGTAAATAGGGGAATTATTAATGTGCTCGTGTAGGGTCATGTTTACAGTTGTCAAGGGGAAGAGTGTGTGGAAACCTGGTTACAGAGTCAGTTTGCTCAGGTTTAGAAAAGCCTATTCATCCACTTGATTCAACTTCAGAACCTTCCAGAACTACTTTTTACCATCTGTCTCTTTTGTCTTCTTGACTTTCTAATTCATTAGCATATTCCCAAAGTCCTCCTATTGAATTCTCTTAATTTGTGTGTTGTGCGCATCACAATTCTCTGCTATACTTGTTCATTCCCAGCACGCAAATCTTAACATTTTAAGCTGCTTTTGACATGTTCCTTAAAGGCTTTCCCTCAAGCAGACACAAGATTCCCTGGCCTTTTCAGAGCTGGGGCGAGCAACCTGTCCACAAGCAGGCAAGTTTTTCCATACGTATGACCTACAATTTAACCAGGGGTTAGCACACTACAGCCCTGAAAACTGCAGTCTGTGGGCCAGATCTGGCCTGCTGCCTGTTTTTATATCAGAAGTGTTGTTGGAACACAGCCATGCCCACTTATTTGCAAATGATCTGTGGCTGCTTTTGGCTACAAGGGCAGGGTTGAGTGATTTAGACACAGCATGGCCCACAAAGCCTGAAATATTGGCTTTTTTACCTTTAACTGGTCAAGTTTGCCAATCCCTAATCCAAATCACACAGATTAAACCACTCTTGTTGGTCAGGTTTTATTTTAAATACAGTGGCTTTGAGCAAACCTTATTCAGAGGGGCTTCTCGGACACCTTGCTTGCGGTGCGGCTGCCCTGCAAAGCTCTAAAATATGTATCCTGATTTTCTTCTGGCTTTTCTCACACCAGAGATATGGGAGGCACACATTGTTCCTTGTGTCTGTTGTTTTTTCTAGAATGAAACCATTACAGAGTAAAGAATTTGATGGCTGACTGGGGGAGGGAGGGAGACAAAAGGCATGTGACCTTGTCTGCCTCATGCAGTTAACTGGAAAATGATATCTTTGTTCACCAGAGAACTGTACACCAGAACATCAAGGAACTTCGAAGCAAAAGCAGTGGATTAGGGGTAAGGATTTACTTTCTTCTTCTCTCATGGGGTCTTGTCATAAAAGTACATGCAGACTTTCCTAGCTGTTGGGCTTTACAGGTAAGTCAAGTAAAAAAAAGTCTGTTATTCACCCATTTTAAATGCCAAACTGGGTTTTCCTACCACTTCCTTTCCACAAGTACTTCTTTCGATGTAGACCTCACCTTGGCTTGTGGTTAGGAGCTCAGAGGGAAGCTATGTTTCGATGTGTAGGATGCAAGCAGTGAAGGTACGAGTCACTTTTACTGAGATAACACTGCCTGGCAAACAGCCTCCCAATCTCACTGCCTTCCAGCCACACTTTCCTTCTCACTGTTGGGTCGACTACAGGCTTCTCCACCAGTCTTCCCCAACCTAGAGACCCAGCCTGAAGGAGTGGCTCCTGCGTGGGCCACCTCACGCCCTCACGGCGGAGGGAGTCAGAGGATGAATGGAGACGCAGGTTGCCCTTTAAGAGACCACTTAGAAGCAGCTCACTGCCACTTGCCCTGCGTTCCCTTGACCAGAGCAAATCCTGCAGCCAAGCCCATCATCGTGGGATGGGAAAGTCTTCCCCACCCCTGGGAAGGTATTAATGATCATGAGTAGCTAATACGGTCGCCCGCAGGGGCTCCCTTGGGCCACAAATATTCCCACAACAGAAACTGAGCTCCAGGGCTATGATGTACTCATCCTGTACCCACAATGCCAGCAGGCAGCTCAGAAAATACTTCCTTGATACGTGGACTAGGCTGCCCAGGAGAGATTTGGGATGTCAGCCCCACAACAGAAAATGAGTTCCTCCCTGTGCTTTTCTCAGAGGCCCTTTGCTCGCCTTTGTCCCGGGCATTGTTCCCACACTGACCGAGAGCTCCTTAAGTTGTTGTAGTCAGTACGCTCCCTGGGCAGTGTTGAGCCTGCTGCTTGGTGGATGCACCAAGATGCCAGCTCGGTCCATCGGAAGACTGTTGTTACATGAGGCTCACTCTGCTCCGAGATCTTCCCTGTGCCATTTTACAAGTGTGCGTCCCACAGCAAGGGAGCCTGGGGATGGACTGGTGATTGCGCACAGGTCCTCTGCTACCCTATGCCCTATGCATTCAGGGTGAAGGCATGCAGCTACGGGTTGCCTTTCATGAGGGGCTAGCCACGGGGGCATGTGGGGGCAGAAAGCAGCCCATGACCCACTGGCCAGGCTGTGTGCCCTGAGGTGCCTGGGCAGAAAGGCACCTTTTCTAATTTGCACCAAGCTGCCGTGCGGGTCGGCAGGTGCCGTGTCCTTATCTGTGTGACAGTGCAGAGTGTGGACTTTAGCGTGAAGAAAACTAGGTGCATATCCCAGGTCTTGCGCTTCCCAGCTTGGTGACCTCGAGCAGGGTCAGCTGCCTCCTCGGTGAAGGGGGCCTAACAGTGCCTTCCTTTGGGCCTTGTGAGTATTCACCCAGGCGATTCGGATGGAGGACCCAGCCCAATGTCTGCCACAAAGCAAGCGCTCGGCAGGCACTCTCCTGCAGCCACCAGCCTCAGGGCTCGGCTGGTTCTGCCCTCTTCCTAACTAGCCAGTTGTGGTGGTGCAGGGCCGAGTCAGCAGGTCTCACATCCCCATCAAACTGTCTCATTAAGTCCTTCTGCCACTTTTTTCATGTGGATTGTTGCTGTTTTTTCCAGGCGAGAGTGGCCAATATCCTTTCATCCCTGGATTCTGCTCAGGACTTCCTCACAAACCGTATTTCCTCTGTTATTGTTGAAGTAAGTTTTCTTTTTTAAAATAAGTAAGCCAGTAAATGGGTGTGGGACCATAAAGACATGACTGAATAGAGTATGGTATAGTCATTTTAATGGTTTCATTGTGCTCTGATGTCTTTCCAGGAAAGTAAAAAGTATGGGAAAACAATAGTAGGATACTTTGAACATTATCTGCAGTGGGTCAAGATCTCTGTAAGTAGTTTATCTTTTATGAACATAGGGGGCCAAGTGTTAGGATAGTCATTTTTCAGGATAAAGTTGGGAGGAAACAAGATTAAATTGCTGGTCATTTGGCAGGAGATAAGGAAAAGGACTTTGCATGTGGGACCATGAGTGGAGGTGCCATGAGACTTGGCACTGGTGGCGTCCTTGCTGCATGGCTTCTCAGGCCACCTGCAGGGTTGGAGAACATGCCCCCTCTTTGCTCAGCGCTAATACTTCCCATGCTTGGCTGTCCCCCTGGTGACCTGCGAGCCCCTGATGTTAGGGCCCGTTTGCAGCCATGGTTTGTACTGGCCATGGGCAGCCCTCTGCCTGCTCTGTCGTTTGAAGATTTATGAGCAAGGAGGGGCTTAAAGAACAGAAATCGGTTTTCTCACAGTTCTGGAGGATGGAAGGCCAAGACCAAGACGTCAGCAGGGTTGTTGTCTTCTGAGGCCCCTTTTTGGAAAAACCACCAGTGAGAAAGCCTATGAAGAGAACATATAGGGTTTTTGAGCTTGGGAAAATGTAACGTTAAATGTAAAATGTAATGTAATGTTAAATGTAACATAGGTTGCCTTGCAAGGCATAGATGGAAGAAAAGAGAAGGAAAGCCAACCATTAAAGGAAAACGAGTAAGACACATCCCACCCAAAGGAGCTAGCATCTAGCTTATATGTACTCAAAAATTTTTTGAGTGGATGTAGTTTTCTTGTCGGTGGGATTGGAGCATGCATTAAGTTTGTTTATTCTCACCTCATTAATGAGTACATTGTTTTCTAAATGGGGTCCGCAGCTCCAGCTGCTTTTGTAAATAACATTTTATTGGCACACAGCCACACGCATTTGTCTGTGTATCATCTGTGGCTGCTTTCGCCGTACCAGGACAGAGGCAGGTGGTCGTCCCAGATACATCTCAGTCTGCCCTTCAAAGTCTAAAATATTTACTATCTGTCCCCTTATAGAAAAAGTGTGCCAACCCCTGTTCTAAAAATATAGAATTATTAATCAGCTAACTTTTCATTGTTTTCCACATCCTTCGCCAGATCATAAAATGGCCAGGTAAGAAATTGAGACTGGGACACTGTGATGGACATGTATACTTTTTGATTCTCTCAGGAGCCCAGCAGGACGGGTCTTACTCTTCCAAATAAGAGATACGGAAACTGGAAACCGAGGTTCAGAGAGACTCGGTCCCTTTTAAGAGCATACTTTCACACCTCACAGGACTCACCCACAGAAATCAGCTTTTTTTTTTTAGTAGCTTATTTTTCTTTAATACCCCACATGATTTGTGTGAGTGGGACTACATTGCAGAACAAGGCAGAAACCTGTAGACAAGTATGTCTCACTCTGAGAAAGGACCTGATTGGAGAGAAGGCACCAGAAATGGCATTTTGCGGGATTACAAGCAAACAGTAAACGGGGGAAAGTTTCACAAAGGAGAAAGGACCTTGCGTTGCCACGTCATTGGCACATCTTGGGGATGAAAAACGGCCTCACTCGCTGCTGACCAGCCTCCCTCGTACACTGTAGCATAAACAGAACCTGGCCCTGAAGAGACAAGTACTCACACAGCAGCAGGGCGAGAGGGTCTGCTGCTGGCCGAGGCCCCTGGGCCCTTTCCCTCCCTCTTTCCCACAGGGCTCCCGCAGGCATCAATGGGCAGTAATCCTTTCAGTGAAAACACACCAAAGGTAAATGGCATGTCTAACTTTTGTGCACTTCTGTGGGTGTGACTCAAAGTTGGCCTGGGTTTCTTACCCCCGTAGATCACCGAGCACATTGCCGCCTGCAAACCCGTGGCCACCGCTTTAGATTCCGCTGTTGACGTCTTTCTGTGTCGCTACATTATTGACCCTATGGTAAGAATTTAACCTTTCAAAATAAGGACACACAATAAACTCATCATCTTTGATTTTATTTTTCCAGATGGCAGTGTACACTATGTATAATATGAAATTGTTTTCTGCTTGGGTCTGTTACAGTTGTAGAACACAAGACCTAAAATATAAAATGTAGGTGAATATGTTAAGATACCTAATAGATCGGAAGCATCAAAGACCTGGCTGTATATCCTCATCCCTCAATGGAAGTACATTGATAGAAGTCAGGGGGCTCTCATGGAGAAAACTCCTATTTGTCTAGAATAATTGGAAAGGAGCAATCCTTGGTGTGCACACTACCAATATTCAAAAGGATTCTTAGTGCAACTATATGAATTGCCAGATCATAAATATTATATTAATAAAATATATAACCCTAAAGCTACGGCAAACTTGATTTTTTATTTAAAAATCCCTTTGAGATGTTACCATTGGGATGGTAAGTTCCAACTAATCAGGTTATTCCTCAGCTCTGTTTAGTCCATGATACACATGTTGCTATGGGCCAATCCTTCCTCTGCTTAAAGCACTTCAGTGGCCTCCTGTCACTCTCATAGTAAAGATCAGAATGCTTCATTAAATACACTGAGCCCTGCATGATTGGGCCACATTTTGCACTATTTGATCGTCTTTCTTGCTGTATTCCAGACACACTTTTCTCTCATTTCTTTAAGTACATCTCAATTTCCCCACCCTCAGGGCCTTTGCACATGCCATTTCCTCTGTCTGGTTGGAGAATGGACACATGCTCTTTCTCCTTCTTTTCATTCTTCGTCTCCATACCCACACCTGACCTGGCTAACTCCTCTAGGTCTTACAATGTAATGATTGAGAACACAGACTGCATTCAAATTCCACTTCTACATTCTCTGAACTCTGCAGCTTTGAAAAATTATTGAACCTTTCCAGCCTTCATCACTGAAAAGTTGTTTTGATGGTTCAATGAGAGATTACACCTAAAGGCCCTAACACCATTCCTGGTACATTAATATACTCAGTAAATGTTTGCCCTTGTCATTCGGTTTTCAGGTGTTAGCTCAAACATGTCTTTTTTTTCCCAGGAAGCCTTGTCTATTTTCCTAACTAGACTGGGCTCTCTTTTCTACACTCTCATAGAACTCTATGCTTTTCCTTTGGAGATATGATTGCTGTTTAAATTGTACATTTGTGTGGCTCTTTTAAGATTTGTCCCCTGCAACACACACTAGGCTCTGAACTTGAGGAGCACAGGGCTTGTGTATTCACTGCCCCATCCCATCATCTGGCCTGCTCCCTGGCAAGGCAATTGAATGAAGGCTGGTCAGATAAGCATCTGTCACTGTGCATCTGTGTTGCTCTATCCATCCATCTCCCTGTCCCACATCCCCACCAGATGGACTCTCATACCTGAATGGAAATAATCCTGCCACTTTCCCAGCCAGGCAGACCCCAAGCCTTGGCTTATCCCTCCTCCTCCAGCTTCTTACCCTGTTTGTCCTGCTGCTTGGAGCCCCTGTGGATGGCTTTGATGGGAACCCTCATTAGGGCAGTCCTCTGTTAGCCTGGTTGATGGTGAATTCATCTCTGTGCATCCAGTCTTCACCAGCTGCACCCAGCCAAATTACCCACCTACCAGATGTCTCTCCACAAATAGTAAGAGACCAATGGATGGGAGGCCTGCAGGCTGCTCAGGAAGATTATAGGCTGGAGCTTTATAGTAGGTCGTGCAAATAGTAAGGAAGAGCTCTGGGCACAGACTTCACCTGGAAGATAGACTCCAGGCTATCTGCCATGTTTCTTTGATACCTTGATTGTTCGCAGAAGGATTGAGGCAGATTCCAGTAAAGGATATGGTTTTAAACAGCTGTAAAGTCTCACAAAACAAGGCTGAAAGCATAGACAGCTACCAGTAAAAGAATGTGCAGGGAAAGGAGAATAAATTTGCTGGAAGTTCTGAGCCAAGAGGTAACACTGTTCAACACTGACTGGGGTGGGGAGCAAGCAGAAACGTGGTGGCTTTGCTGTGAGGGTCTGGGCATGGTCGTTACACCCAAGCTGCCGTGTGCCTCCCAGTGGGCTGGGGAGGGCTGCTCCAGTGTTACTAACAGCATCGTCCTAAGGCAGGGGCTGCAGACTTGAACCTCTCAAGGGACGTGGCAAGTTGTAGGTTTACAAAGCAGGCCAAGCATAAGACAACGGCTGGTGTATGGCACCCGCAAGGCCACGCTGGCTGTGCACATGGGTATGATGGTTGCTGGGTATGATTAAGTAGTGTGGGACCTCACCTCTGCAAGTTAGTGGTGTAGCAGAGGCACACCAGGGACAGATGCCCCTCTTGAGGCAGGACCCAGCACTCAGTGGCAGTTGAGGTTGCCTTGTGGAAATGAGGGCTCTGGGTTATGAACTGAAACTTCAGACTTTTCAAGAAAAGACGTGAGTCCAGCTTTCTAGAAGAAATCTCATTTATGAATGTTGGCAACTATTTTTTGTTGCCAACTACTACTTTAATTTTGTTGCCAAAACTACTTTAACATTGCTTTCTAGACAAAACAGGGTGGAATTCAGCCTATGACCTGCCTTAAAGATTGATTAGATTAATATGAAGTGTTTGCTGAAAGCCTACGGTGCACTTAGGATTGCTTCTGTGTTCTTCACACATTAGTGTTATGGGATGAGAATGTCCCACTGTTCAGATACAGAAAAAAAAACAAATGTGAATTGTCATGCTGATATCAAACAACTCATAAGAAGAATTTGAGCTTACTGTGGGCATCAAAGGGCAGCCTTCTAACGGGGTAGTTAGCAGTTGTTCTGGAATGTTCTAGATGCAAACCCTTGCTTCACTGCTTGATGCTTCTATTCCTCATTTGTTAAATAAATGTGATAATAGGATCTGTTTAAGGTTTTTAGACCAATCTAATGAATTATAGTAATATGTAGCATTTCACACAGGATCTGATTCAAATTAAGTCCACAAGTGGTTTCAGTGAACAAAACTAGAACTCAATGAAAAAATTGCAAAAAGTAATTATTTTCCCCAAACAACTGTTGCTTTCCATGTCCCATCTTCAAGCATTTAATCCTCCTGATTTTCTTTTTTTCCCTAGAATTTGTTTTGGTTTGGCATAGGAAAAGCTACCATATTTTTACTTCCAGCTATAATTTTTGCTGTAAAGCTGGCCAAGTACTATCGTCGGATGGATTCAGAGGATGTGTATGATGAGTAAGTGGGCAAGTTTCCGCAGAGGCAGCAGTGGGGGGGGTGGGGTGGGGAGGTCATTTTCTTAAGTGGTGGTGCCTGCAAGAGCTTGGTAAAGAGCTCTGATACAATTAAACGTGATTTTTTTTTTTAAGTAGAAGGTCAAGTGTTTTCTTTGTGCCGATTTTCTTCTGCTTGTTCTCTGGCTTAATTTTTTCTGCCTCCCTAACCAGCCTTCTTGTTTCTCCTTTGCAGTTCCTCTGTCTTGGGGACTTGGCACTTCACTTTGTAACTGTTTCCCTAGCATTCATTTTGGCTTCCCTAGTCGGCCCCTCACTCTGTATCTGGTGAACTTGCGTGCTTCGTTTTTACTTCTTTGATCTCCTTCTCAACGTGGGTTTCTCCTGAATTTGCTCTGTCAGCATCCACAGTAGAGTAAAAGTGTGGGGGTGTAGCTGTTAAGCTGTCATAGTAATTAAAAAAAATAATTGTATCTCCCTTTCTTGTATTTTATAGTGGTGAAACTGTGCCCATGAAAAAGTAAGTCTTTTCTTTTGGATGGGATTGGGGGATCTTTATTATTATACTCCAGACTTTTTGAACCAAAATAATAATATCTTTAAATTACATAACAAGAACAGATAGGCCCAGATAAAAACAAATGCTGATGTCTCTTAAAATGAGGGCTAGCACCTAGAGGGTGCTGAAAGAAATACTTGGTGCATTGATGAAAATTTTATTTGCTAAATTTATTAATATATGAAATGGTTGTTTTGATAGTTTTTAAGGAGAACAAAATGTAAATACACCTTTTTACCTTCTTTGTAGATTGAACAAATTGCCACATATTTTTCATGGCCATTACATTGTAGCCCATGATGTAAATACCTTAGAGCTAACATGGTGTTTCTGGTATACTTATTTTTGTTACAGTCTGGAAAATGGTTACATCGGGTTTCATGGACATCATCCCACTCACATTGTATGAGCAAAGGTTTTAAACAGGCCCAACTACACAAGTTCTTGACCTGCAGCGTCCCCAACTATTGGAAAAGAAACCTTCTCTTCAGGAGTTTGCAGAGTTCAGTGATGTCATATGAAACGTGCACTTCGGAGCCCAATGGTGAAAACCATGCATACCTTTTAAAATCTTTTGAAGTTTTGCTTTAATCATCTGAGCCTTCTGTGAAAGTTTAAATATGCAACACATTCATTAATTTCCAGCTTAGCCTTTGGAACAAGGCAGGAATTTTGTCACATTTTGTTGCTTGAGGACTTAAGCTTGTAGTTAGAGAAAGTCCAGTAGATAACAGATGTGTGTGTGTGAATAATAAAGGAATTATTTCAGAAATATGACTCTAATCTTATTGAAAACTGTACCTATACTATAGAGAATAATTGAGTCGCCGTATTACTTTCTTAGGGCTGCTGAGACAAATTACATAAACCAGGGGGCTTAAAACAACAGGAATGTATTCTCTCTTAGTTCTGGAGGCTGGAAATCTGAAGTCCACATGTCAGCAGAGTTGGAACATCAGCTCCGTGCCTCTCTCTGAGGCTCTGCTGATTACGGCAATCTATGGCGTTCACTGGCTCAGAGACACATCACTCCAATCTCTGCCTCTGTCTTCACATGGAATTTTTATTTGTGTGTCTCTGTCAAAATTTTGCCTCATAAGAAGTCACTGGATCAGGGCCATCCTAATCAAGAACGACCCTATCTCAATTCCATCTTCAAATAACCTTTTTCCAAACTGGTTGTAGGTGGTTGGTCATGCACTGGGGAGAGACATAATTCAAGCTGTCATACTCACCCATCAGCAATAGCAAATAGCCAAAAAGACAGAGAGGTAGATATGAAAGAGAGCACCACTATATACACAGAAACTAAATTACCAAAATCAGGAAGGACAGAAAATAAAAAATTATCTTAGACATACACAAAACAGCGAGTCACTCTTGTCTTAATTTTCTGTTTGTCTTCATCTAAGGACACATTAGGACCCCCCCCCCTTGTGTACTTAAATTATCTCTCATCTAACCCAGTGATGCCCAGCCCGTAACATGTGGATTCACCTGGGAGAAGTTTTTAGAAACACTGATGCTTGGGTCCCTCCCCCAGAGATTAGGGATGTGACCTGAGCAGTGGATTCTAAGGTATAGCCAAGGTTAAGAAACATTGCTCTAGATTCATTAAGTCAGAATGTCTGGAGTGTATCCCAGCAGTAGCATTTTTATTTAATTCCCAGCTAATTCTCATGTGCAACCTAAGTTGGGAATTACTAAGAGAGCTTCCCCATGTGTTTCATCCAATTAATATACATTTCTGTGTTATCTGCTATGTCCCAAACACTGTGCAAGACACTGGATGGGGGTGGGGGTTGGCCGCAGCGGGGCAGGTCGTGAGCTAACAGACTAGGTTCCATCCACCTCCTGGGAGCTCTGTAATGGTTCGGGCCAGAGTCGGGTCCAGGTCCCCCTGATTGCACAGATCCTGGCTCCCAAGATAGGCACATCACAGGCCAGGCTGGGTTTGGCACAGACCATTTCCTAACAATAGCCTGGAACCATGTTGTCACTGCAGGGAATTTTTTATGGTCAGAGGAATGTAATCAGTGATGAAATGCTACATAAATCAACATGACTCAAAGTGTGACCTGGGGTCAAGGGTCTCCCGGGGACCTCTAGAGGTGCTGATTCTCAGGACTCCACTGAAGACAAACTGAATCACGGAGGGCAAGGCCCAGGAATACGTATTTAACAGGCTTTCCAGATGAGTCCAAAGCATAGTAAAGTTGGCCAAGTAATATATCAAGTCACTCTAAAGGGAAAGGTCCTGATTCATTTAGAAAATAGCTCTTGCGCAGGAAATGTCACTAAATCCCATGACAAATGACAGATTATTGACAGAGCAGTCTGTGCCTCTAACTGCTTCAGGGGAAAAATGAGAAGGTGGAGCCCATCCTGAGAGTGTAGCCCTGGGAGGTTCCAGGCTAACCTCCAGCCCTGGAGCCCCCTGTCAGCCTGAAATGCCGGTCTCCACTCCCACCTCCATGTAGGGGCTCCTGCACCCTGCGGGCCCTTGAACCACTGCTACCATTGCCTAGGTGAGATCAGTGTGTCCCGCCACTTCTCTGTCCTCTTCCAAATGAGCGTTTGTTGCATTGCTCTTCCCCCGACAAGATCGCAAACACTCTTAAGTTCCTTTGGTTCCCTGTGGTCCTTTAGAGGCAGAGTGGGCAGATGTTGGACTCAGAGACCTTGGTTCAAATGTGGCTCTCCGATGAGAGCGATACAAACTCCCTTAGCCTCATTCTCCCCTCTGTAAAATGTGGGGGGAATTGCACCTACCTCATGGGGTGGATGCAAGGCTGAAAATGATGCTGGGCACTGACTGGGCTCAATAAAGGGGAGCCCATGTCATCTGCCTATAGGAGGCTTCCAATAAATAGCATATCAAGTTTCTCTGTGAGGCAGTGGGGTCTGTTACAAGGACTTCAAGCAAAGGCTAGTCACCTATCTATGCGATGCCAAGAGCAGGAACGCCCATTCATTTCAAAAAGGAAAGGGAATGGCAGAGTAGCAAACTTAAAGGCATTGCACTGGCCAAATCTGTCTGATGTTTGGAACTCTGGAGGGTATTGAAGGCTTGGAAATTCCAGGGAAAGGCAAGATGGACACCAAGGCCCTTCAGATATCAGGGATTTGTGTTCTGATGAAGGATTGCTCTTCTTACACAGAGATGCAACGCCCAGTGGGCAGTCACTGTCGCACCCCCTCTGCGGAGCAGGTGTGTCAATACTCACGCTGTCGGCCCACATGTGTAGTCCACGATCCTGGTCACACAATCTACCCAGGAATATTTTCTAGCCATGTCTGTCACAGTCCTCCACCACTTGATGCCACCGTCAAGAAGGAGAAGGATCCTAGACGGTCCACTGAATGCCATGTTCATTAGCCCATGCCAGGACCCCTTTTTATGAATGGTGTGGCATCGTATGACTGTGAGTGATCCAGAAATCCAAAATATGGCAGAGCTTGATCTCAAATGCTTCGCTGTGTCCAGATTATGCCATTCGCACAGAACAGCAGTTCAAGTAATGGGGTTGTGTCAGAAGCCAAGAGATCCCGGATGTAGCCACAAGATGGCAGCAGATGACACATGCTGTCTACTAGCCAGATAGAGGCAAGACCCACCCTTAGAGCTGCAAGGGTCATTGGTGACTTTTAGAAAGACAGAACATGCCGGCAGTACCGCAGTCCTGAGAGGCCATCTCAGTCTCCTTGGCATGCAGATGGAAGCTCGTCTCAGACCTGTTGAGTTAGTGACAGTATAACTTCACCCGGTCCAATCTGGCAAGCCCAACTGGCCACATTGTTCCGTTTAGTCTCATCTGGGTGCACCCTCCCATGGGCATCCACCTGGGGTACAAAAAGTCTCGTCAGGCTGCAGTACTAGCTTTTTCAGAGTACTTAGCTCTGCAGAGGGCTATCTTTTATATGCCTAAGATTGTCAAACACTGGCTCGGTTGTAAGCCAGAGCCCAAAAACAGGTGACAAAAGGCTAGCCTGCTCCTTAGTTTTGTCTAAGGCAAGGGCAATGGCTTTCAGTTCTGCCCACTAGCCGGCAGGCTTCTGCAGCAGGAGGCTTCCTGGAGCTGCCATAAGCCCACATAGACCCCTGTACACTCCATCGGCTTTCAGCTGGGATGAGCCTCCGGTAAACCGGAACCAGCAGCCTCAGGGCCTCCTGGGGGCCATCTCCAGGCAGCCAAAGGCCATCAAGGATGAGACAACAGATCCCTAAAGATGTGTCCCCAGGCTATTATGTGAAGAACACTCATCTGTGGGACTAGACTTGCTGTTCTGGACTGTTCCATTTCCATTTCTCATGGGAAATCTGTTTGCCTGGCCAATTCTGTCTTTAGCATCTGAGGGGACAAACACAGGATGTAGTACTGGACGCATGACACCTGGCCATCCTCTGAGGCACGAGGTCCCCGCAGCGCCTGAGACCAGGCCAGCAGCTGGTTCTCGAGTGGACTACAGCATAGAGCTGGGTCAGCCAGAGGTTGGCACCCCAAGGGGCAACTGTGCACAGCCTGCCTCCCTTCCCTGGAGGCTCCACTCAGCATGCTTCCTGCATCAGGTAGCCAGATTTCACCAGGGGCTTCACAGGGCCCCAGAGCAGGTAGCCTGTGGGACCCCCTCCACCCCACCTGCTACCTGTGTCCCTGGGGGAAAGTGGCTGATTTTCTGGTCAGTTTCTACACAGGGCTCAACGGAATACCTGGATGAGCCAGATATTGTCCCCCACGCCCACACAGTCTACCTCAGTCTGGGCTTCCTGCTTTGATCACGGGGTCTGAGGGGAGCGACTTTCCCGTTCCTCTCCCAGGAATCAGGCCTTGAGCCGCAGTCCACAGACTCCCCGGCACTGACCTGGAGGGCTGGTCCCTGGTCTCCTCAGGACCAACGAGTCAGGGTCGACTCCTGCGGGTGCCGCCTGCTTGCCACTGGAGCCGGTCTGCATGAGCTCATGAGATTAGTCATTCCCCGAAGGGAGAAAGGCTTGTCCTGTTAGGGAGCCCATCCTTGGAGGCAAATAGTGGGAAAATGCAGGTGTCTCTATAGAAGGACAGTAAATGTTTTTTGGAGGTCCCAACTCTTCCTCCAGTTAATCCCCCAAGTAAATTGATCTTTGACCCTTTGTACCAAAGAGATTGAGAAATAGGGATTAGACGTGTACCAGACAGAAAACTGCCAAGATGCAGAATCAATTTACCTGCAGCCACAAAGTGTGACTAGCCTGGGTCTGTTAAGGGATCAACTGACTTTTGTTACCTATTTTAACTATGGAAATGTCCATTCTGGACTTCAGGTGAGGAAGACTGAGTGTCCTGTGTATTTACATCCCCAAGATCCTGGGCTTTCTTTGTAACAGCAACTGCATCACACTTGCACACTCTGCTACTTCACTGGCTCCAGGGCTTGGCAGAGACACAGGCTGGCAGGGCTCCACTTCAGAGCTCAAAAAGGCTTGTCAAATGAACTGAACTGATGGATTTAAACTTAGAGCACTGAACAACATCATCTCCAATATATCCTCCTTCCCTTACATTCAGTGATTCAATGTGCATATGAGCATTGGGCCAGTTTGGACTCCTGGCCAGTTATTGACCTATTCAGCAACCATCCCACTGCCTGAAGGAAGGATTTGAGAAATGCCTGAGAGATGCATAAATTATGGTTGGGCTCTAGCTGCTTTTAGTTTAATGGCTAAGAAAAATGTGACTGTGGAAAACCCCTTGCTGTGAATCTAGTTGCAAATATACCCAGGTGTGTGAGCTCCAGAAGGATTGCAGTTTATAATCAACATAAAGGAAGCCTTTGAAAGACTTTTTTTTTCTGCTGGTAGACTCCAAAACAATGCAATCTTGGAGGATATGGGAGGTCTTGTGACTGTCACTTTAAAAATACATTTATTTTCTCCTGAAGTCATACATCTATTGATGCTCTAGAAATTTCAGTTGGATAAGACTTCAGACTATTATAGACAGTGACCAGCGTGATGCAAAGGCATCTCCCATCCCTCCCCAGCCTTTGACTTACTCACCCTCCACCCCACACCTCCCAGGGAGCCAAGGTCCCCTTTCCTTCCCTCCCTACTTCCTCAGGCCCCCTCTGCTTCTGGAAGCCAAGCCAGCCCAGGCTGCCAGCTGAAGTCTCATCAGCATTTCCCCTGCTGGGTCCGTGCCGGAATCCTGTGCTCAGTGGCTGTCAGGCTTAGTGTGGAGTCCTGGTGTTGCATGTCATCTTTGAGAGCACAAAGGACACTGTCCCTGGCGGTGGAGATCCATGTGAACATGGAAGGAATGAGGCCTGTGACTTTGGGGGCTTCATGTAAGTCAGTTTTCTCATCTTTATTTCAGCAGAAGTAATGCCACTCCTTAGAGCGTGGGTGTAAGTCTGTGTGACAACTCGCAGTGAATCAGTGCTGCACAGATGTGTACCTGGTTGTGAGTCCAGTGGAAAAGGGATCGAATATTCAAGGGAACAAAACTGTTCATGGCCGTCTGGTCTCCAGGATAAGGTCACCAATGATGACACCTTGAAGACAAAAGTGCTTCTGACAAATGGGGACATGAGTCTCCCAAGGACAATGAGAAGGACATAGGCCTAAACTAGCCCGACCCTAATCTGGAACCATGGCAGTTGTCAGCAGAGTTGGTTGAACAGTGCAAGTCTGGGACAAACTAAACCACGGCATTCAAACGATAATTGTTTCCAAGAGAAACTGAAGGTGACTCACCTTCTCTGCTTCTAGATCCTGTGAAGCTGAAACAAGAGGGAACCATGTCCTAAAAGAAAGCTGACCCTGGTGGCCACTCCCTCTCTTCCCTCCCTCCGCCACCCTCAGGTGACACTGTGGGTCTTGGCCCCTAACTGAGAACTGTGAGTTCTGTGGGCACAACCTGGGGGGCTGGGGAACATTCCTGGTCCCTCTCCCCCAGCCCCAGGATGGATTCCTAAGCCTCTCTCATTGGAGGGTGGCCCCGTGTGGCCTCAGTTTCCTAACCTCTGGTCCCACAGGGCCCAGAGCAGGGGCTGGGGAGTACGGAGAGGGTAGGGTTTGAAGGGAAGACATCACAGGGACACATGAGGCCCTTAAAATGCTTACACATGTTGTAAATAGGGCCACAAGTCATGTTCCAGTGACAGTGAACTGTATTGTGTTAATGTAACTGCTTATCTATGTAAAGGCTCTGCCAAGTTCCACTGGCTTTGTGGCAAGTTTAGACAGTATTCTAGGAGAAGTGCGCCATATTTAGAATCTCAGTTTTAGAGTTTTTTGGGAACGGGGCCCCACCAGTCGCTAGCTGTCTCAGTGAGCCTTCACGTGCCCCTCTCTGTGGTGTGGATCACAGTGGCACCTGTCTCCTCCACGTGGGGTGAGGATTAAGTGAGATCATCCATGTGAGTGTCTGCAGAAATAGATCGAGTGATCGCTGCAGCCACTCAGACCCTTGTGGTGTTGCTCAGTCACTCCACTGAATGTGACAGCTGTGGAGGCAGGTCTGCCCAGTGGGCGTCATCACAGTGTCGTCAACCTTGGGAAGATTGGGATCCAGGGGCCTGGGGGCACTTCGGGTGAGTTCTAGAAAGCCCTCCTGCACCCCTCCTCATCTCCTGTATCCGTAACCTCCCTCCTGGGCACACATGAAATCCACGAGTCTTTCCCCCTTGGGAGCAGCTCTCCCGTCTCAGGGAACAGTTGTTCCTGCCCGCATCCAGCCACACATGTCAGGGCATTGGGCTGTTCGCCCTGGAATCCTGCTCTTTGCCAGGGTGGGTGAGTCCAGTGGCAGGAAGGTGACACAAACACCTCTTATCAAGGTCTCTCCCTGAGATTGTCCACATTGCAGCGCAGCTCAGAGCTGCTGACAGCTGATCCCAGCCGTGTGGAGAAAAGCGCACTGAGAGATCACAGCCCACATGCGGAGAAAACTGAGAGGCAGACTGAGAACTGAGTGTGCTGGTGATACTTAAGTCCCCACCTCGATGGGTCCCTGGTTCCTGCCCTACCTTGCCCCCATCATGTCTAAGAAACTTTAAATAAATCCCAATACTCACTGTTTCAATATGTGTAAATATAATTAGTTTCTATTATTGCAAATAGAAGTGTCTCAAGAAATACACAATCCAGTTCTATCCAATAATATTTTCTCAGTACTTATAAGTTTCATGCTAAAAACTTACAGAAAACCAGGTGAATGTACAATGAATTCTGTCGTGGACACAGGGAGTCACAATGCCTCTTTGTCACGTACAAAATGACAGGACAGAAATTTAGGATAACAGTTTGGCAGAGGCAGAGTGTACTGCGATAGCCTGGCATTTGGGAGGAGGAGTGGACACTCAGAGGGAACTGGGACCTAAGCACATCCCTGTAGGGGTGGTGGTCAAGAGGCTGGACCTAAGACAGCAAAGGCCCCGTATGTTGGACTGTGACCTTTGGACTTAGTTCTGTGCACATATGAAAAACCATGAGGGCTCCTGGTTGGGCAGCGATGACAGTCACCACTATAGCAACCAGGTGGGGGCCTCAGACCCACAGGCCAGTCTCAAGGCGGGAGCCCACTCACACTGACCTTTCCCTTCCCTAAGGTGATACGAACAACTTGCACAGAGTGGGTCCTGAGGAATGACTGCACGAACACCATTCCTTCGCCTGCAGCTGTTGTGTTCTCTTCTCCAGGTACAGGCCTTTGGCAATTCTCCCTGCCTCTGGCTATGTTAGATGTCCCAGCCAGAGGACCCACCCTCCCGCCTGGCAGCTGACCCTGCCTTTCCCCTATCCTCTGTCATCTCCCCAAGGGCGAGGGCCTGTCACCTTGACTGCATCCCCGGCAATGACAGAGAGCCTGGGACTTGGGTGACTGGAAGAATGCATGGATCACAGGCTGGATGTCTGAGTGGCAGAATGAATGGGGTGGGTAGAGGCCAGCCCTGTTCTTCCTGGAGCCAATGCATGTCTATGCCCCTGCCACGCCTGTCGTCCCCGAGCCAGCCCGCAGCCCGGGAGAGGGCTCTGCTCCCTGGGCGTGGGTGTCATCCATTGGCACTGGGCGTGCCCTCACCAGAACACCTTCCCCTTCTCATGGGACTGAAGCTGCCCCTCACATGCCAACACGCATGGCGACTCAGCATTACCACAGAGAGAGGACAGCTTGGCTTTTCTCTTTTCAGTTTTGCATGGTTGGTCAATGGCACAGCATGAAACACACTGAGAATTCAACAAGAGGGTTCCCTGGGACCTTCTCCTGACTATGGAGAGGGGGCAGGACATGCTTTGTGTGCATGCCTGTGTGCAGTGACAGTGCATGAATGTGTGAGTGTGTGTGTGTGCCTGTGAGTGTGTGTGTGTGCCTGTTAGTGTGTACAGGTGTGTATCCAGGTGCATAGACATCTGCTTTAGAAATTCTACCCAAAACGAACAGATTTCTTAAAAAAAATTTTTTTTAATCAAATTATCATTGCTATACAATCTTATGAAGGTTTCACATGAACCACATTGTGGTTTCAACATTCACCCATATTATCAAGTCTTCACCCTCTCATTGCAGTTACTGTCTATCAGTACAGTAAGACGCTGTAGAGTCATTACTTGTCTTCTCCATGCTGTACTGCCTTCCTATCTATATTGTGATTGCTAATTATAGTGCCCTTTAATCCCCTTCTCCCTCCCCTCCTCCACCCTTCACAACCCCTTTCCTTTGGTAACTCTAGTCCCTTCTTAAAGTCTGTGAGTCTGCTGCTGTTTTGAGGAACAGATTTCTTTAAAGCATGTTTAACCTGTTACAATAACTGCCTTAAAAACACAACGGAAAAACTTGGAGGTGAGAAATGAACTTGCTCTCTGAAATAGATGAGTTTGCTATAAAACACTAAAGAATTTTTTTTTGGTGTCATTAATCTACAATTACATGTGCATCATTATGGTTACTAGACTCCACACATCATCAAGTCCCCCCCACATACCCCATTACAGTCACTGTCCATCAGTGTAGTAAGATGCTATAGAATCACTACTTGTCTTCTCTGTGTTGTACGGCCCTCCCCGTGCTCCCCCATACATTATGTCTGCTAATCATAATGTCCCTTTTTCCCCCTTGACCCTCCCTTCCCACCCATCCTCCCCAGTCCCCCCTTTGGTATCTGTTAGTCCATTCTTGGGTTCTGTGAGTCTGCTGCTGTTTTGTTCCTTCAGTTTTTTTCTTTGTTCTTATACTCCACATATGAGTGTGATCATTTGATACTTGTTTTTTTCCACTTGGCTTATTTCACTGAGCATAATACTCTCTAGCTCCACCCGTGTTGTTGTAAATGGTAGGATTTGTTTTCTTCTTATGGCTGAATAATATTCCATTGTGTATATGTACCACATCCTCTATATCCAACACTAAAGACCTTTTTAACTAACATAAAAATACTTCCAAGTGCACTATTACTTGAGAAAAACCCTATATAATTTTAGGTCGATCCATTTGAAATTGTTGATATTGTCCACTCTGGACCTTTCATGTGGTTTAACCTGAAAATACCAAAAAGGTGGATTTCTTTTTAGATAGATTCAGAATAAGAATTAAGCATTACACATGGCTTCTAATAAACTGGGATCAGTATTACGGTATGTAAAACAAGGTATTCTTATTGATATAAATCAGTACAAATAAACTGTATAAGCTTTCAATTTGCATTCAAACCAAATACAATACCATCAACTCTTTGTTGTAATTTTTCTAAAGTAAAACTTCACCATGCATTTGTATTATTTGATTTGCTAATCAGGAATTCTGAAATCTCATTACTAATGTCCATTTTAAATACGGCATTCAAATACTGTTCAATAGATCTAAGATAAATACCTTCTGCAGAGCAGATTTTAGCTAATGTTTTTAGCTAATTTCCTCATTTTCTGAAAGTCAGGAAGTTTTTACTGCACACTATTTGACCCAAATTGCTTTGATGCAGTGCCTCAGCATTTTCTAAGGTTGTTCATGTGGTCACTGTGGGAGGAGGGACAGATTTGCATCCAAATTTGGCCTGGATTATTGCAGTTAAAGCTCAGCTCACAACAAAATCACACAACTATGCAATCTCTGGTGACTGCCCCCACAGAGGCCACCCCTCAAGGTCCAGGAACAATATAGTCATAATGAAGACACTTGAGGGTAAAATCAGATTTTGTACTTGAAATCACCTGCCAGAGACCCGACTGCATTCGATTACCAGCGTTCCCCATGGGTGGGTCCCAGCTGTGTCCAGGCTTCCAATGGAGCCCCCAAAGTTCTCCAAAAGAGACTGAGATCCATCATTCAAGCCTTTGATGAAGGGAAGAATACACAACCCCAATCTAATGAACACATTCTCAAAGTCCGTGCCCTGCACTCCTGGAACTGTCAGGTCACCAAACACATGGGACACCTGAGGAACCGTCACAGCCAAGAGGTGCCAAGGAGTCATGGCCATGAGACGTCCTGTGGGATCTTGGATGGACCCTGGACAGGAAAGGCCCTTAGGAACTGAAGACTTGCATCCACAGCAAAACCTGCACATGAATGTTTAGAGCAGTTTTATTCTTAATTGCCAGGACATGGGAGCCACTAGATGTCTTTCCAGAGTGAATAGATAAACGAACTGTGGTCCATCCAGAAATGGAATATTATTTCGCTGTAAGAAGAAATAGGGTGTCAAGCCATAAAAACATATGGAAGGCTCTTAGAGTGAGAAAGCTGAGTGAAAGAAGCCAATGGAAAAGTCTAAATTCTGTATGATTCCAACGATATGATTTGCAGGGAAAAGCAAAACCATGGAGACAGCCAAAAGTTTGGTGATTCCTGGGGCTTAAGGAAGGGGGAGGGACGAGCAGGTGGCCCCCCCGAGGACTTTGAGAGCAGTGAGGGGATCTGCATAACGCCATTGTTGTGGATCCATGTCTTTATGTGTTAGTCAAAATCCATAGCATGGACATCACCAGGGGTGGCTATGGCGGGTCAGTGCAGGTGAGTGGATGGTAAGCTGTGTGCGGGTTCCGTGCTGATCTGTTGACAGTGGGGATGGAAGCACCTGCTGAGGTCAGGGGGCATATGGGAACTCTGTTTACTTTCCATTCAATTTTGCCTAACCTAAAGCTTCCCTAAAAAATAGCCTATTATTAAACTTAAAAATAATGTTAGGTGAAATCTAAGGAGTCTGCATAAAATATGGACTTTAGTAAAGGCAAATAGTGAATCTGTGGCATCTTACTACACTGAAGGACAGTGACTGCATTGGGGTATGGGTGGGGACTTGATAATATGGTTAATTGTAGTAACCACATTGTTTTTTCATGTGAAACCTTCATAAGAGTGTATATCAATAATACCTAAACAAAAAAAAGAAAAAATATGGACTTTAGCAATGTGTTAATATAGGTTCAGTAGTTCTTTTATATGTCGCACAGTAATGTGAGAGGTTAACCACAGGGGACCCTGGGTGAGCTGTGGGGCAAGCAACTGTCTTGTCGATTTTTCTGACAATCTGAACTGTTTAAATGTATATTTAACATAATAAGAGGAGCACAGAGTGCAGGGAGAGTAGGAGAAAGAGCAGCTGGAGGCTTTCCATGTATGGGTACATCACTCCATTTTTAATATACTAGAAGTGGCTTTCATTTGTGACATCTCTGTGCTAAGCGCTTCATATAGGCATCTCATTTGATCACAAAGTAATCCTATGAAGTCGGTACAATTCTCCTTCATATGAAATTGACCTTCAAGGTTGATGGAACTTGTCTAGGAAGTTTCTTATCTCTGCTGGAGCTTTCTTCCTGCATTGGGAAAGAGGGAGTCACAATAGGTTGCTGTGCGTATGAGGTGAGATATGTTTTTGGGATGGTTTGTGAGATGCAAAAACACCGAGGTGGCGATTTTCAAGTAGTTTCAGTATCACCATCTTCACCATCGGCCCGTGGACATCCCCATCATCATCATCTACATATCTTGAGGGAAAAACACATAATATCTTTAGTCACACCTCAAATGCCAACTGAGGACATGGTGTCAGGAGCTTGATGGAAGGATAAGAGGGGTTTGGTTAGAATTCTTTTCAGCTTCAAACCCCAACAAACAGACAGTCCCGATGACACTGGGGCTGTGTCCAGAGTTCAGATTCCTTGCATTCCTTCTGCCTGGTTTCATCTTTACCCGATTGCTTCTATTTCCTATCCCCGCCGTGGGGTCGGTTGCCACCAAGAATTCCCTTCTCAGATCAGTGGAAGGTGAGCAGCCTGGGGCTACACATGCTTCTTGCTTTTCTTTTCCTCTAGGATTATTGAGCCTGAATCCAAATGTCAAAGCAAGGTGAATCTGCAGTGGAAGTCCCTCCTGATACGTGTTCAATTTCTTGTGCAAAGCTTGTGGGTGCTCCAAGGTGGGAGTTTGCTCTCTTTTCTGTCAAAATACTTGATAGTCTAAAGCCCCATCTATGGCAGGAATGGGAAATAGGTTTTGCCTTTTATGCCAACACTGGTAGATCATACATGGCTTCTGGAGGACTGGGGTCCAGGGAATTCAAGTCTGTGTCCGGCTCAGCAGGAGAGCCCCGCACAGTCTATTGTGGTGTCTGCCAAGGGCACTGGAGGGGAAACCGATGGCTCCTGCCTTGCATATTGTCATCCTCAGCCCATGGAATAAAGCCTTCAGCTTTACATTCAAGACCTCTCTTTGTCCAATTTTACCTTCCTCTTGCCCGTCACAAAACTCCTTCAGCAACTTGTTTACTAACTGATCCTCAAACAGATTAGGAATAGTTTATTAGGAGAGTCCCCAAACTTGACATGACTTCCCTAATGAGCTGAAGTGCCCAGTCTCAAGAAGTCTTTCTCAATAAGCTAGTCAATTACTCAACAGCTGTCAAATCCCACTAGGACTTAGTATCTGCATTTGTGCCCATTTATGATCCCTTACTGAAGTATGGACTGGCTGTTTTTGCCAGTCTTTTCTCTTTCTGTGGAAATGGAAGTCCCTTCTCTCATGGAGGACTGCCTCCTGAGAGGCGGTGGGAGCCTGCTGGGAACAGCCGAAATGGGGCTCCAAACCCTCCCCACTGGTCCCAGGGCACTGCAGGAGAAGAGCATCATTTCATCAGTTATGGAGGTGTAAAGTAAGGGGGGACCCAGCCTCAGCTCAGTGCTGGCACAGTGTAAACACCCTCTGCAGGTGATGGTCTATTTCTCAACAGGAATATCCACGAAAGGGGGAGGAGGGGGTTGGGAGGACCAGGAGACCAATGACACCACAGAGAAATGACATTCGAGGTGGATCTTGAAGGCTGAGCTGGTGAGTGCCTGGCCCAGTGGGACTGGAGGGCAGTGCAAGTAAGGGGAGCAGCAAGGTCAGAGGCAGGCAGAGGGCAAGTGCACCAAGGCTCCAGGAGATGCTGGGTGAGCGGCTGTCTGAGTGGCTTGGTGTGGCCAGAGTGGAGTGTGTGTGTCTGTGTGTGGGGGGGTGGGGTGGGGGGGTAGACATGAGTGTGGGATGACAGGCTGAGCCCACAGGGAAAGGGCTACAGAGCCTGGGCTAATATTGTGCCCCTGCATGAACTAGAAGTATCCAGGCAGAAGTTAGGATGGGATCACAGGAAGGCTGCAGGTCTATGGGAAGCCCGTGTGGGAAGTTCCAGGTTCCCTGCCAAAGCTTAGAGACACTGCTCAGAGAAGATCCTGAAGTTCCTTGTAAATTTGCTTTGTGTTCTGACTTGCATCATTTTCCAGGAAGAATCTGACTGCCTCCTGAGGATCACATGAATTTCTAATTTTTTCAGAAGACCACCATGATCTCCCTGTGGAACAAAGTAGCTTTATCTTGCTTACGTCCAAATAATCTCCCAAAATACTACCTGTGAGTGCCTGTTTGTGGAGGTCAGGGCTTCTCTAGGATGGTGGTCAGGACAACGGCAATAGTCCCTAGAGGAAGAGTTTTACAAGAGGCTTGCCGTTCAGAGGAATAACCACCTACAATGGGAATTCATGAAGAGACCCTTTCAAGCACTAAGTGAACCAGAAACATCCTCATCTCCATGACACTGGAATTCTCAAACAGGTACATCTTGCATAGAATCCAACCACCGCACAGTCATCAGAGCATTTCACTGTTTTCAGAATTTATGACTTAGGTGGCCACCATATTTCATATGAACACACTGGATTTGGGCATTAAAAGTTAAGGAAGTCTGACAGTGCTGACCCTAGTCCAAAAGTGCTCAGTCAGTTGGAACTGACGGTGGACATCTCCAGTTTGCCATAATCCCCACAATTCTCTGTTAATGCTCTGGCAGAACAAAAGTTCCATTGCTTTTTATCATCAGAGTTGTGCTACTGCTCTCCGTATGAAGGAGTTAAGAAGAATGTGAATGACTTTTGCGCCAGGCCATGATGAATGACGTGGACTCTGAACGAGTGGAAATGAACCTCGTTCTGTATGTTTAGTATATAAACAAAGTAGTCTGTTTTAAAGACTACATCTTAAGACCACATTATGAACTATTTCACATCTGCTCCATTCTATGTTAATAGCTTAGTCCAATTTAAAGAAATCAGTGTGCAGCCTTAATGAGGTACTGTTAGTGTCAGCAACTGGTAGACCAACAAGTGGAGGTTCAGAGAGGTTTGTTGTTTGGGGTACGATCTCACAGCTAAACAATGGTGCCTCGAGGTTCCACCTAGGTCATTCTGGGATAAGCCTCTGCCTACAGAGGGCTGACCAAAGTGATGGTTCTTGCATGTAACCTGAAGGTGCGTATTTTCAGCACAAATCCCCAGATCAGGATCTCCCTCTTTACCAGCTTTCCAGGGCCCATGGACTCCTCTGCTCACACAGGAACTTCAGTTGCCTCCTCAGTAAAAACAGATTCAGAAACTGAGATGTGCCCCCAGCTTCATTCATTCCGTAACCAAATGAGAGTAGCAGGTAGGAAAGAGTCAGATAATGGAGGCAGGGAGTCCCAGATTTAAACTATGGGCTCCTCATCCTCTTAACTCTGTGACCTCGGACAAGTCCTGAATCTCCAAGCTCCAGTTCTCCATGTGTAAGATCAGATCAATCAGCTTACTATACCATGGGGTGAATGTGATGAGAAGGGTTTAGGGGCGATGGGGCAGCACAGTACTGGGCAGCTATGATTATTTTTCTTATTGTTTGTTACTGTCCCACAGATATTCCTCTTGGGGTCCTCATCCCATAAGAAAGGCCTTCGCCAGGCTGAGCTGTCCTCACATCCTGGCCCCTGGGGGCAAGGAAAGGGCTTCAAGGAAGCAGGTCTGATATTCTGCCAGTACCCCCTCCCCCAGGATCGCATCAACCACCTTCCCTGCAGAAACTGGCTCCCTCCCGGGGGTGTGGCTGGGAGGAGTATGATAAAGATCTACCCTTACATGTGTTGTAAAAAACGCAGCCTGGGCTCCTATAAGAAGGGCTTCCCTGCCTGGCCCTGTAGATGAGACAGCTGTAAGCCTGCAAGCTTCCTCCTGCATCTGGCATTGCACTGGATCTACACGCTCAGAACAAGGTAAGAGCCTGGCTTCTTTTAAGAGTTTCATGTCCTGCCACCCTTCCTACTTCCCTGAGGACCTCAGGATCCTGGGTCTTGATCCCATCCATGGACTCTTGGGGCCCGAGTCCCAATTTAATGAGGAACGATGGGGCCATCACCTGGTGTCCCTAGGCCCCTGCCCACCCTTCGTTAGGGAGCCCCCGCTCCTATTACTGTTTCCCTTTGTCAATCTTCACCTGACCAGGGTGAAGATGACATCTGGGCCATTTCCTGATCCTACCCCTTCTGCAAAAATATTCTGTATTTTTAAAAAATGAAACACTATAATATGAATCATCTTATTATGAACTGAGGCAAATCAAACTCTGAGTAGGTTACAGTTTTCTTGGTTGCCAAGATTTGCTGGAAAGTGGAATAAATTTAAAGGCAAGAATTGATCAATATTGGATGGTGTGCAGGACAAGAGAGATATGGTCTGGCTGTCAGCTCTATCATTGTCACTTACCCACTAAGGGATCTTAAGCAATTTGTTTTCTGGTCTGAGCCTTAAATGTCACATCTGTTACCTGGGGGTGGTTTATATTTATCTAGCAGGTAAGCGTCTTGAGTGGATTCAATAAGGTGAGAATCAAATGATGGTGGAGGGCATAGCACATAATAGGTATCAAATAGAAATGCTGTTTCTCTTCACCTTTCAATCATACTGTTCATAGCCCACCTGGTAAAATCCACACAGTATAGTGAGTAGTTAAGGTCATCAATTTATTCAACAATTAATTTTTTCTTTCTTTTTTTTTATTTTGGTATCATTAATGTACAATCACTTGAACATTATGGTTACTAGACCCCCTATAATCAAGTACCCCCCCACATAACCCACTACAGTCACTGTCCATCAGCGTAGTAAGGTGCTATAGAATCTTTACGTGTCTTCTCTATAAACACTGCCTTTCCTGTGTCCCCCGCTGCTGCATTACCTGTGCTAATCGTAATGCCTCTTTTCCCCCTTATCCCTCCCTTCCCACCCATCCTCCCCAGTCCCTTTCCCTTTGGTAACTGTTAGCCCATTCTTGGGTTCTGTGAGTCTGCCGCTGTTTTGTTCCTTCAGTTTTTCCTTTGTTCTTATACTCCACAGATGAGTGAAATCATTTGATACTTGTCTTTCTCCACCTGGCTTATTTCCCTGAGCATAATACCCTCTTAGCTCCATCCAAGTTGTTGCAAATGGTAGGATTTGTTTTCTTCTTATGGCTGAATAATATTCCATTGTGTATATGTACCACCTCTTCTTTATCCATTCATCTACTGAGGGACACTTAGGTTGCTTCCATTTTTTGGCTATTGTAAATAGTGCTGTGATAAACATAGGGGTGCATATGTCTTTTTCAAACTGTGCTGCTGCATTCTTAGGGTAAATTCCTAGGAGTGGAATTCCTGGGTCAAATGGTATTTCTATTTTTAGTTTTTTGAGGAACCTCCATACTGCTTTCCACAATGGCTGAACTAATTTACGTTCCCACAAGCAGTGTAGGAGAGTTCCCCTTTCTCCACATCCTCACCAACATTTGTTGTAGTTCGTGTTTTGGATGTTGGCCATCCTAACTGGTGTGAGGTGATATCTCATTCTGGTTTTAATTTGCATTTCTCTGATGATTAGCTATGTTGAGCATCTTTTCATATGCCTGTTGGCCATCTGAATTTCTTCTTTGGAGAAGTGTCTGTTCAGCTCCTCTGCCCATTTTTTAATTGCCTTATTTGCTTTTTGTTTGTTGAGGTGCGTGAGCTCTTTATATATGTTGGATGTCAACCGCTTATGGGATATGTCATTTATGAATATATTCTCCCATACTGTAGGATGTCTTTCTGTTCTACTGATGGTGTCCTTTGCTGTACAGAAGCTTTTCAGCTTGATATAGTCCCACTTGTTAATTTTTGCTTTTGTTTCCCTTGCCCGGGAGATATGTTCATGAAGAAGTTGCTCATGTTTATGTCCAACAGATTTTTGCCTATATTTTCTTCTAAGAGTTTTTTTTAATTGCATGTCTCTTCTAGTTTTGAATACTTTTTCACTTTACATGGATTCACAAAAATTTTTTTGCTATTATTAATATACAATTACATGAGCAACATTATGGTTTCTAGACTCCCCCTATTATCAAGTCCCCACCACATACCCCATTGCAGTCACTGTCCATCAGCGTAGAAGGATGTTATAGAATCACTACTTGTCTTCTCTGTGTTATACTGCCTTCCCCGTATCCCCCCACACCACCCCCACACCCAATACATTATGTGTGCTAATTATAATAGCCCTTTTTCCCCCTTATCCCTCCCTTCCCACCCATCTTCCCCAGTCCCTTTCCCTTTGATAACTGTTAGTCCATTCTTGGGTTCTGTGAATCTGCTGCTGTTTTCTTCCTTCAGTTTTTTCTTTGCTCTTAACTCCACATATGAGTGAAATCATTTGGTACTTGTATTACTCTGCCTGGCTTATTTCACTCAGCATAATACCCTCTAGCTCCATCCAAGTTGTTGCAAATGGTAGGATTTGGTTTCTTCTTATGGCTGAATAATATTCCATTGTGTATATGTACCACCTCTTTATCCATTCATCTACTGATGGACACTTAGGTTGCTTCCATTTTTTGGCTATTGTAAATAGTGCTGCGATAAACATAGGGGTGCATATGTCTTTTTCAAACTGTGCTGCTGCATTCTTAGGGTAAATTCCTAGGAGTGGAATTCCTGGGTCAAATGGTATTTCTATTTTTAGTTTTTTGAGGAACCTCCATACTGCTTTCCACAATGGTTGAACTAATTTGCATTCCACCAGCAGTGTAGGAGGGTTCCCCTTTCTCCACATCCTCACCAACATTTGTTGTAGTTTGTGTTTTGGATGTTGGCCATCCTAACTGGTGTGAGGTGATATCTCATTCTGGTTTTAATTTGCATTTCTCTGATGATTAGCCATGTTGAGCATCTTTTCATATGCTTGTTGGCCATCTGAATTTCTTCTTTGGAGAAGTGTCTGTTCAGCTCCTCTGCCCATTTTTTAATTGCCTTATTTGCTTTTTGTTTGTTGAGGTGCGTGAGCTCTTTATATATGTTGGATGTCAACCGCTTATGGGATATGTCATTTATGAATATATTCTCCCATACTGTAGGATGTCTTTCTGTTCTACTGATGGTGTCCTTTGCTGTACAGAAGTTTTTCAGCTTTATATAGTCCCACTTGTTAATTTTTGCTTTTGTTTCCCTTGCCCGGGAGATATGTTCATGAAGAAGTTGCTCATGTTTATGTCCAACAGATTTTTGCCTATATTTTTTCCTAAGAGTTTTATCATTTCATGACTTACATTCAGGTCTTTGATCCATTTTGAGTTCACTTTTGTGAATGGGGTTAGACAGTAATCCTGTAGTTGTCCAGTTTTGCCAACACCAGCTGTTGAAGAGTCTGTCATTTCTCCATTGTACATCCGTGGCTCCTTTATTGTATATTAATTGACCATATATGCTTGGATTTATATCTGGGATCTCTATTCTGTTCCACTGGTCTATGGGTCTGTTCTTGTGCCAGTACCACATTGTCTTGATTACTGTGGCTTTGTAGTAGAACTTGAAGTCATGGAGCGCAATTCCCCCTGCTTTATTCTTCCTTCTCAGGATTGCTTTAGCTATTCGGGGTCTTTTGTCATCCCATATGAATTTTAGAACTATTTGTTCTAGTTCATTGAAGAATGCTGTTGGTATTTTGAAAGGGATTGCATTGAATCTGCAGATTGCTTTAGGCAGGATGGCCATTTTGACAATATTTATTCTTCCTAGCCAAGAGCATGGGATGAATTTTCATTTATTAGTGTCCTCTTTAATTTCTCTTAAGAGTGTCTTGTAGTTTTCAGGGTATAGGTCTTTCACTTCCTTGGCTAGGTTTATTCCTAGGTATTTTATTCTTTTTGAAGTGATTGTGAATGGAATTGTTTTCCTGATTTCTCTTTCTGCTAGCTCACCATTAGTGTATAGGAATGCAACAGATTTCTGTGTATTAATTTTTTATCCCACAACTTTGCTGAATTCAGATATTAGATCTAATAGTTTTGGAGTGGATTCTTTAGGGTTTTTTATGTGCACTATCATGTCATATGCAAACAGGGACAGTTTGACTTCTTCCTTACCAATGTGGATGCCTTTTATTTCTTTGTGTTGTCTGATTTCAGTGGCTAGGACCTCCAGAACTATGTTGAATAAAAGTGGGGAGAGTGGGCATCCTTGTCTTGTTCCCAATCTTAAAGGAAAAGCTTTCAGCTTCTTGCTATTAAATATAATATTGGCTGTGGGTTTGTCATATATGGCCTTTATTATGTTGAGGTACTTGTCCTCTATACCCATTTTGTTGAGAGTTTTTATCATGAATGAATAGATGTTGAATTTTGTTGAATCTGTTTTCAGGATCTATGAAGATGATCATGTGGTTTTTGTCTTTCTTTTTGTTGATGTAGTGTATGATATTGATGTATTTTCAAATGATGTACTGTCCTTGCATCCCTGGGATGAATCCCACTTGATCATGATGGATGATCTTTTTGATGTATTTTTGAATTCAGTTTGCTAATATTTTGTTGTTGTTGCTGTTGAGTATTTTTGCATCTATGTTCATCAGGGATATTATTCTGTAATTTTCTTTTTTTGTGGTGTCTTTGCCTGGTTTTGGTATTAGAGTGATGTTGGTCTCGTAGGATGAGTTTGGGAGTATTCCCGCCTCTTGTAATTTTTGGAAAACTTTAAGGAGGATGGGTATTAGCTCTTCACTAAGTGTTTGATAAAATTTAGCAGTGAAACCATCTGCTCCAGGGGTTTTGTTCTTAGGCAGTTTTTTGATTAGCAATTCAATTTCTTTGCTAGTAATTGATCTATTCAGATTTTCTGTTTCTTCCTGGGTCAGCCTTGGAAGGTTGTATTTTTCTAGAAAGTTGTCCATTTCTTCTAGGAATAATTTTTCATAGTATTCTCTCATAATTCTTTGTATTTCTGTGATGTCTGTAGTGATTTTTCCTTTCTCATTTCTGATTCTGTTTAAGTGTGTAGACCCTCTTTTTTTCTTGATAAGTCTGGCTAAGGGTTTATCTATTTTGCCTGGTTTCATTGATTCTTTCTATTGTTTTATTCTTCTCAATTTTATTTATTTCTGCTTTAATCTTTATTATGTCCCTCCTTCTAGTGGCTTTGGGCCTCATTTGTTCTTCCTTTTCTAGTTTCATTAATTGTGAGCTTAGATTGTTCATTTGGGATTGTTCTTCTTTCCTGAGGTAGGCCTGTATTGCAATATATTTCCCTCTTAGCACGGCCTTCGCTGCGTCCCACAGATTTTGCAGTGTTGAATTATTATTGTCATTTGTCTCCATATATTGCTTGATCTCTGTTTTATTTGGTCATTGATCCATTGATTATTTAGTAGCATGTTATTAAGCCTCCATGTGTTTGTGAGATTTTTCGTTTTCTTTTCAACAATTTATTTTTAAAAGCATTGGTTGAAGGCTTTCTCTATGCTCAGTACAGGGCCACAACAGGGGTCCAGAAATTAATCAGGATCCTTCCCTTCTACCTTATGGTCTTAATGCTCTGGGGGAAAATTCACCCCTATTTGCTCTGGTTCACTTTGTCTCAGATTGGATGGTCTCCCTCCTTCAGGCATTTCCTTAGGCTCTTACTGCCCCCCTAATGCTCCCGGAGTCTATGAAGCTCAGAGAAGGTGAAGGAATGAATGAAACTAGGAGTTTTTTGACACTTAAGATGCATGTCAAGCTGAATTGTGAATAGATGGACCACTTGTCTCCTAATCCTAGCAGCCAAATAGGTTCTTTTTTTTTTTGGTATCATTAATGTACAATTACATGAGCAACATTATGGTTACTAGACTCCCCCCATTATCAAGTCCCCACCACATACCCCATTACAGTCACTGTCCATCAGCGTAGTGAGATGCTATAGAATCACTACTTGTCTTCTCTGAGTTGTACTGCCCTCCCCGTGCCCCCCCAACATTACATCTGCTAATCGTAATGCCCCTTTTTCCCCCTTATCCCTCCCTTCCCAACCATCCTCCCCAGTCCCTTTCCCTTTGGTAACTATTAGTCCATTCTTGGGTTCTGTGAGTCTGCTGCTGTTTTGTTCTTTCAGTTTTTGCTTTGTTCTTATTCTCCACAGATGAGTGAAATCATTTGATACTTGTCTTTCTCCTCTGCCAGATGGGTTCTTGATCTCACTCCTAAGCAGGCAGTTCTGTGGCAGGGTGGAGGGGGGACAACCGTGCAGCCCTGCACCACTGAACTGCTGCCCAGCACTGACTCACCTGCCTTTTGTCCAACAGGGTCCCACCAAGCTGAAGTCATGAGGACCCTGCTCTCCTTCCTCCTTCTGGCTGCTCAGGGGCTCTTCCTGGAGGGCACAGAGCAAATACTGATAGAGAGAGGCAGCATAGCATCCATGGATGAAAGGCTACCTCTGAGCAAGCCTGGAATTGTGGAGAGCACCTGGAAACAAATTGACGCAATTGGTGGCAGGATTGTCACCAGAGACAAGGCCATATGTGCTGTAACTGTGACAGAGCAGGGGAAGAACATTGCTCTGAAGGTAGACTGCACCCGACTGGACAACCATTTTTCCTGTGTCTTTGCTGGCAACCCAACTTCCTGTTTAAGGTGTGTCAAAAATGACATACGGTACTGGAGACAAATTGCCCAGAACTTGCGCAGATTGAACCACATCTGTGAGGACTCACGTGTGGTTCTGAAGACCAGGGTGTGCCGCCGCTTTCCAGAATCCCACCTCAAGCTGGTGTACTCCACTCTGATCAATGATCCAAGCCAGGATGACCCGTCGTGGCATCTCATGGTCAAAGAGGACCCCTACATGATTTGCAAATGTGTCAAACGTGTTTTTCACAAACCACCCTGTGATAGGACCACGCAGCCCACCAGCACCACTATGCCCACCACCACCACCACCGAGCCCACCACCACCACACAGACCACCACCACCCCTGAGCCCACCACCACCACACAGACCACTACTACCACCTTGCCCACCACCACACAACCCACCACCACCACCGAGCCCACCACCACCGAGCCCACCACTACCACACAGACCACCACCACCACCACCACCACCAAGCCCACCACCACCCCTGAGCCCACCACCACCACACAACCCACCACCACCACCTTGCCCACCACCACCACACAGACCACCACACAGACCACCACCCCTGAGCCCACCACCACCACCACCGAGCCCACCACCACCACACAGACCACCACCACCACCTTGCCCACAACCACCAAGCCCACCACCACACAGACCACCACCCCTGAGCCCACCACCACCACCACCGAGCCCACCACCACCACACAACCCACCACCACCACCACCTTGCCCACCACCACCACACAGACCACCACACAGACCACCACCCCTGAGCCCACCACCACCACCACCGAGCCCACCACCACCACACAGACCACCACCACCACCTTGCCCACCACCACCAAGCCCACTACCACACAGACCACCACCCCTGAGCCCACCACCACCACCACCGAGCCCACCACCACCACACAACCCACCACCACCACCGAGCCCACCACCACCACACAGACCACCACCACCATGCCCATCATGACTGATAGGACCACCTCCACTGAGGTCACAGATGTGGAAGAGATCACCACCACAGAGCCACCTGGCAGAAAGGTTACCTCTACCATTCCAGTGAAGACAGAGCCCATGGACATCCCCACACCCGGTTGTGGGGATAACCCAAAGAACGTGATCAAGCAGAAGACAATCCAGCAGACAAAACTGGACATAGGCCAGAAGATAATCCAAGAATTACCTGCATATACCTAGATCTGGATGAATACAAACAGTAGAACACAGCCCAGAAAACAGCCCAGCAGATGGCACTGAATTACTGTCAGGAGTCAGGGAACACTTCTACAAAACCTTAGGCACTCCATTACAAGACAAATATTGTAATGATGCAAAAACAAATGCAGTCACTTAGGAAATCTCATACATTGTTCCCTCTGTATGTAGTACAGCTCTCCAAGTTCACCATGATATAGGAACTTCTGTGCTACAGGAATGCAGTAGAATATTCAAATTGATTTTGTGATTTTGTGTTTGTTTTGAAATTTCCTTTATATTCACTGGGGTGGGTATGATTTTCAGGAGCTGTTTGCAAATACAGGGTATGTGCAGTGGGGACCTGTCCTTGAAATGAATGAGCCAGAGTAATCATTTCAATGGATTATAATTTCTGTCAAATTAAGAAAGATAATAAAACTCTATACATTTTTCAGAAATATGTTCACCTATTGTTTGATTCTATACATCTGGTTCCAAGTGGAATCAGAAAGAGGCCCTAATAATCAATGAAAAGCATATCTCAGGAGCAATATTCACCCAGTCATCTACAAAGGTGACCCATTCCGGAATCCCTGTCCTTATACTTCCATCTGTTAATCTGTGGTGTTTGATGCCTACTGAATTACAATAATAAGGATCTCTGATTTCAAGTGGGCCACTCAGGGCATGATGTGATTAAGACTTAAGAGCCTCACAGATGGTAAGGAAGGAAGCAAGATTTGAATTGGGAGGTCTAAAAGCTAAGTCCACAGGCTAGAGGAATGCCCTCCAACCATTCAAGTCAGTCCTCACTACCACACACCATGTACTTGACCCCTGACACTGAGGAGCTCATTTCTGGGCTGGGGAAGAGGGATCTGTGTTATAATAATACCTTGAGATGAAGACTCCAAAGGAGGGAAGAAAGGGGCATGACAAACCAGAGTGAGGAGGTAGAAAGTGCTGGAAGATCTCAGGTTGAACTTTCAGAGAAAGTAATTTTGTGGATGGAAATTGGGGATAGGATCTTCAGGTATGGTACAGGACCAATTGGAGGCACTTTAGGCAGATGACAACATGTATGAAAGCAAAGAGATGAGAAAATCCTAGAAGATGACTGGAATATGGTGAGATCCAGTAATGACATTGCTATTAGTCATTTACATGTTAGTATGAAGGCTCTGAAAGTGTTTTTATTCAGAAGGTGGGAAAAGAGGATGTTGTGCCCCTATATCATCTCTCAATTCAAACAAAACCAAATAGTGAAGAGCTGGAGCTGGTAAAAGCACTGTTCTTTAGGGCCTTGTAGGTGTCAGGGAGGAGTGTAGGTGGGGCGGAGGCGCTGTCTTTTATACTTGCCAATCTAACAGGACCCACCCAGGGTTGGTTGTCACTGATGAATTCAGGGTGTGGCCATCTCAGACTGTTGTGTGGATGTCATCAACATCATAACACTAACCTTATCTCTCACATGCAAAGTGTCAGGCCTGTGCTAGGCTCTTTGCATGTAGTAAGTACACATTCATTCACTCACTCATTCATTCAACACATCATTTACTGAGCACTGACTCTGTCAGAATCTGCTCTAGGGGCTGGAGGTGCAGCAGTGCTCAGGAGATGGATGCACTGCACCCCAGGAATGACCAGTGGGGAGTGTGGCGATAACTCACAAATACACTCTTGATGGAGGGGAAAGTAAAGGAGAAGAAGGGGCTAAAGTGATGGAGAGTAACCAGTCTTAGATTAGATGGTCGGGGGCCTCCTTGTGGAGGTGACTTAGAGCTTATGATAAATGATGTGAGGAAGCAAGCCAGGTGTCTCTCAGGTAAGGATGTCCCAGATGGAGAGAACAGTTAGTGCAGAAGCCCCAAATCAGTTCATTATTTATTACCTAAAATGAGCTCCTACTATATGCCAGACATTGTTCTAGGGGCAGAAAATAGCAGCAAACCAAAAAGCAGAAAATATCCCTCTTCATGGTACTTACATCCCAACGACTGGGTCTCGTGTGGCATGTTCAGAAACGTCACAGGTTGCAGGGTTGTTACAGAATGAAGCCCAGGTCCTGACCTGTAAATGTTTCCTTTACTCCCAAGAGAACTGAACCAACATCCCAGACCCTCTCCAAGCTTCTCCTAGCTACACCACAGGAAGGACATTTTTGCTTAACGTCCACACTGATTGTCAGCCCTGTGGCCCCCTCCCTACCCACAGATCTCAATTCCGCATAGTCCATAGACAGGAAGAGGCTGTTAAGCACCTCCAGGGGCCATTAAATAATAGCCTGGTGTGATCTGGGTGGTGTAAACATTATAGAACCAACGAGACCAGTCCCAAAGCCTTTTTCAGATCCCTTCTCCCCCATGAAGATGATGATTCTTCCAGTTCACTCATGCCCTTTGGCCACTGGCTGAATGGGGAGGAGGTTTCTTTCCAACATGGTGGAGTCAGCTGCACCTGGGCTAGAGGTCTGCCTCTGCCACTTCCCATCCAAGGCCTCTGTGCAAGTTATTCAACTCATCTGAACTCCAATGAGCTCATCCCAACAATTGGGGATAATGAGACCCACATTTAAGAGTTGTTCTGACTCACATTGGTCAATAAATCTAATGCCAACCACTAACACAGTAGGTATTCAACACAAGTAACTGTTTGAAGCCCACAGCACAAGACTGGTTGTGGAGAAAGGTAAAAAGCTCCTATGTAAATACTTGAAAAGTGTGAGGCTTTATTCTCCTAATATAATAACCAAAGAGGAACAACCATTAATGATCACTTCATAGGTGCTGGTGATTTTGCCCTACACTCTTGCTGAATTCCCACAACAATCCTGTTTGGAAAGTGTTATCATCCTTGTTTTCTACATTAGGAAATTAAGGGCTCAAGGAAGCTGAGCAACTTGCCAGGGTCATGAAGCCTGAAGTGGCAAAGCCTGTAAGTGAGAGACCCAGATATGGAGGGGCTCAAGCCCTTTCTGCTTCCAAAGCTCAAGATTTTCTTTAATATGGGAGAGAAGAGTGACATTTGTGGTCTTTAGATATGGGCCGGGCCATGAAGTGAACAGGATGTGTCAGTCCCTTCCATGTCTATATTTTATGGTTTTACGAAAAGAAAGTTCCAGAACCTAAGCTTCCTTTTGTGCTCAGCCTTCTGCTATAGTCACATCCTGAGGGGACAGTTGTAAAACACAGTAAAGAAAGTAAATTTAAAAAGAGAACACAGGCTTTATCTTAGCTTCTGTCCAACTTGTCACTCCATATTTTCTTTTTTTTTTCTTTTTTTTTCTTTATTTATTTTTTTTAATATAATTTATTTTATTATAATTAATTTACAATTACATGTGCAATATTACGATTATTAAACTACCCCTTCATCAGGTCCCCCCCACCAAACCCATTACAGTCACTGTCCATCAGCGTAGTGAGATGCTATAGAATCACTACTTGTCTTCTCTGAGTTGTACTGCCCTCCCCGTGCCCCCCCAACATTACATCTGCTAGTCGTAATGCCCCTTTTTCCCTCTTATCCCTCCCTTCCCACCCATTTTCCCCAGTCCCTTTCCCTTTGGTAACTATTAGTCCGTTCTTGGGTTCTGTGAGTCTGCTGCTGTTTTGTTCCTTCAGTTTTTTTCTTTGTTCTTATACTCCACATATGAGTGAAATCATTTGATACTTGTCTTTTTCGGCTTGGCTTATTTCACTGAGCATAATACCCTCTAGCTCCATCCATGTTGTTGCAAATGGTAGGATTTGTTTTCTTCTTATGGCTGAATAATATTCCATTGTGTATATGTACCACATCTTCTTTATCCATTCATCTACTGATGGACACTTAGGTTGCTTCCATTTCTTGGCTATTGTAAATAGTGCTGCGATAAACATAGGGGTGCATCTGTCCTTTTCAAATTGGGCTGCTGCATTCTTAGGGTAAATTCCTAGGAGTGGAATTCCTGGGTCAAATGGTATTTCTATTTTGAGTTTTTTGAGGAACCTCCATACTGCTTTCCACAATGGTTGAACTAATTTGCAGTCCCACCAGCAGTGTAGGAGGGTTCCCTTTTCTCCACATCCTCGCCAACATTTGTTGTTGTTTGTGTTTTGGATGTTGGCCATCCTCACCGGTGTGAGGTGATATCTCATTGTGGTTTTAATCTGCATTTCTCTGATGATTAGCGATGTGGAGCATCTTTTCATGTGCCTGTTGGCCATCTGAATTTCTTCTTTGGAGAAGTGTCTATTCATGTCCTCTGCCCATTTCTTAATTGGATTATTTGCTTTCTGTTTGTTAAGGTGCATGAGTTCTTTATATATTTTGGATGTCAACCCTTTATCAGATACGTTTTTTATGAATATATTTTCCCATACTGTAGGATGTCTTTTTGTTCTACTGATGGTGTCCTTTGCTGTACAGAAGCTTTTCAGCTTGATATAGTCCCACTTGTTCATTTTTGCTTTTGTTTCCCTTGCCCGGGGAGATATGTTCATGAAGAAGTTGCTCATGTTTATGTCCAGGAGATTTTTGCCTATGTTTTTTTCTAAGAGTTTTATGGTTTCATGACTTACATTCAAGTCTTTGATCCACCTTGAGTTTACCTTTGTGTATGGGGCTAGACAGTAGTCCAGTTTCATTCTCTTACATGTAGCTGTCCAGTTTTTCCAACACCAGCTGCTGAAGAGGCTGTCATCTCCCCATTGTATATCCAAGGCACTTTTATCAAATATTAATTGACTGTATATGTTTGGGTTAATGTTTGGATTTTCTATTCTGTTCCACTGGTCTGTGGGTCTGTTTTTGTGCCAATACTCACTCCATATTTTCTATGGACTTTCTGGATATGAAGTGGAGGAACAAGTTTATGGGAGACTCTGTGTGTGTGTGTGTGTGTGTGTGTGTGTGTGTGTGTGTGTGTATGGCCCTTGAGAAACAATTCCCCTTGATAGCAGGAGACGGGAAGCTTTGAGGTAGTAAGAGGTGCTGAAGGATGGCACATTTGCCCTGGGATTGGCTCCTCTCCCTTGTGAAATCACATCTCAGCACTGGCTCCATGCGGTAACCCACAACCACAACAGCCCCAGTTTGAATCACTGGAATCCAGCTCATCTCACTGCCCATCCTTCTATCCACCTCCTTCCCTAACTTCCTTCCTAAGTTGTTTTTGGCCAAACAAGCATGAAGTCAGTCATCTAGCTTCTGGGGGAGACCTGCCATCCTTAGCATACCTTGGCTCATAGAGCATCTCTCCAATTCTGGCTTCTGTCATCACAGGGTGTCATCCCCCATGTGTCAGGGTCCTAATTTCCCTCATGTGAGAGGGGCACCAATTACTGAACTAGAAAGAGCAACCCTGGAGACACAGGATGTAAACTAAATCCACAGATTTGGAAAAGACAGACCATATGCCTTTTTAAGGCACATGAAAAATAGTGATTCACTCCTCTCCTATCTTTATTTAAGAACTCATTAGGAGCCCACTGTCTGTATACTTTATTGTCCCTCCATCTAAGCCAAGTGATGCCCAGTCCCTGCTACACATGGATTCACCTGGGAGAACTTTTAAAAAATACTGTTGTCTGGGACCCGTCTGCAGAGATTCTGGGTTAGTTGGTCAGGGATGTGACCTGAGCAGTGTGTTTTTAAATTTCCTGGGTGATTCTAATGTGCATCTAAGGTTGAAAAACACTGCCCTAGATTAATTAAGTCAGAATCTCTAGAGCAGCCCAGCAGTAGTATTTTTATTTTTAATTCCCAGGTAATTCTCATATGCAACCTAAGTTGAGAATTACTAATATAGCTTCTCCATGCATTTCATCCAATTAATACACATTTCTGTACCATCCACTATGTTCCAAGCACTGTGCAAAACACTGGATGGAGGGTGGGGGAGTAGGTTCTAGAAATGGTAATTCTCAAAGTCCATCACAGACATACTGAAGTAGAATCTCTGTGGGTGAGGTTCAGGAATGTCTACTTTTTTGAATCATATTTTAAATGTTCATAAGAGCACATGACATAAAACTTACCACCCTAATCATTTTTAAATGTATAGTTCAGTAATGTTAAGTAAATTCACAATGCTGTAAAATATGGCTCTAGAGTTTTTTCATCATCAAAAACACTATACTCTAAAGAATAATTCCCTTTCCACCTTCCTCACAGTCCCTGGTAACTGCTATTCTGCTATCCGTGTCTGTGAATGTGACTATTATAGATTATTCATACAAGTGGAATCATGCACTATTGGTTATTTTGCACTCAGCATAATGTCTTCAAGTTCATCCATGTCATAGCATGTGTCAGAATTTCCTTCCTTTTTAAGGATGGATAGAATTCCACTGCATATATATATACTGCAATGTGTTGATCTCTTTATCCAGGAGTTCAACTGTGTCCTTACTGATTTTTTTATCTATTTGAACTTGTCCATTTCTGTAGTGGAGTGCTGAAGTTTCCAGTGGATTCATCAGTGGATTACAACGGATTCATCTCTTTGCAAATCTATTACTTTTTGCCCCATATTGGTTTTTGCTGTTAGACCTATGTTTATGTTGTTAGATATAAGCATATTAAGGAATATTCTTCAGGAAATGACCCATTCATCATTATATAATGCCCATCTTAATCCCTGATAATTTACCTTGCTTTAAAGTCTGCTCTGCCTAACGTTAATATAACTCCTACTGCTTTCTTTTGATTTGTGTTAGCAATGGTATATTTTTCTCCAACGAAGTACTTTCAACCTATATGTATATTCATATTTAAGATGGGTTTCTCATAGACGACATATAGGTGGGACTTGTTTTTTGTGCCTGTGCTTTAAACCACCAAATTCTCTAAGGAGTTTGTCCTTGTTCCTCCAAAGGCCATGGTCTATTCCTGCCCCTTTGGGCTCCCTAATGAATCTCTAACTTGCCTGGATGCTCGCTGTTCATTGCCTTCCAGATTAAATCTGATCCCATCTGGGCTCTGAGCCAGGCAATACATAAAACAGTGTGTATTATGTATCCCCAGACATGCCAGAATGTCGGACTCACGGCCCAGTCCTCTGTGTCGTTCCTGAGGGAGGAGCCCCTGTATGGGAGGTCTCCTCTCCTTGTGCCACACTATGCCTGGCAGGGGAAGGGGCATGTAGGGGAATGCAAAATGAATTGTCCTACTGCTTTCACAGAGTCCCTTCTTGGTTTGAGCTCCTTTTTCTTTTTAGCAGGGAAATGGGAGCTTCTCAACTGGTCTCTCGAGTTCTCACAAAAGGATTCTGGTCATTGTCATTCACTCTGTGGGGAAAGGAAGACGCGGACCTTCCTAGCTTGCCGTCCTATGACGCCACTCATGAGTGAGTATTTTGACTAGCTTTCCAGAAAAGTCCAGTACACAATAAAGTTGGCCAAACAATATTTCAACTCATGCTACAGGGAAAGGTCCTGGTCTGTTTAGAAAATAGCTTTTGTCCAAGAAATGTCACTAAAGCCCACGATAAATGACAGATTATTGACAGCAGTCTGTGCCTCTGTAACTGCTTCAGGAGAAAAGGGAGAAGGTGGAGGCCTCCCTGAGAGTGTGGCCCTGGGAGGTTCCAGGCTAACCTCCAGCCCCGGAGCCCCCTGTCAGCCTGAAATGCCTGTCTCCACTCCCACCTCCATGTAGGGGCTCCTGCACCCTGCGTGCCCTTCTTGAACCACTGCTACCATCGCCTAGGTGAGATCAGTGAGTCCCACCACGTCTCTGTCCTCTTCTAAATGAGCGTTTGTTGCATTGCTCTTCCCCCAACAAGATCGCAAACACTGTGTTTAAGTCCCTTCGGTTCCCTGTGGTCCTTTAGAGGCACAATGGGCAGATGTTGGACTCAGAAGACCTTGGTTCAGGTGTGGCTCTCCGATGAGAGCAATGCAAACTCCCTTAGCCTCATTCTCCCCTCTGGAAAATGGAGAGGGGGATTGCACCTACCTCATGGGGTGGACGCGATGCTCAGCATGATGCTGGGCACTGACTGGGCTCAATGAAGGGGATTCTATGTCACCTGCCCACAGGAGGCCCCCGATAAATAGCACATCAACTTTCTCTGTGAGGAAGTAGACTCTTGAATCTCTCAGTGGGAGTTCAAGGAAAGTCTGGTCAAACTGTCTTCCTATATGTGAAACATCAAGAGGAAATGTCTCTACTCAGTTCAAAGAGGAAAGGACAGTCTTTTCACAAAAATGTACTGAAACAACTAAATATGAAAGACAAAGAGAAAATTGACCATTACCCAACACCATACACAAAATCTACTCTAAATGAATTTTAGACCTCCATGTAAAAGGAGTTCCCTTCTCAGCTTCTGGGTATGGTGCTTTGTTTTGATGACTATCATTTGTTTGTGCTAAGGCAGTAGCCACCACCACTCCCTTGCCAACCAATCACTCATCCACACCTACTAATGGATTAGGGGCTGATGGGGCAGAGAAAAAACAATAGAACTTTCAGTGTTCAATGATCCCCTTTGCTTCCCTGAGAGCCAATGTAAGTGTTCTCTAGGGTCATAAATTCAAGGATCCACCTTCCCGTGAGAATCATATTTCTCATGGCCTGTGAAGTTTCACAGCCAACAAACAAAACCAGTGGTGGAGGAAAAAGCAGACTGGAATCACTCTCCATGTAAAACCGGTCAGTTTCTGAAGCACTATCATTAGCTGAAAAAAATGATCAGTATTTGGGGTTGATAGGGTGGCATCATGGATATGGACAGCTGGTCTCCCCAGCCACTCCATCCCTGTGACTGTCCAAATAGGGAGGATCATGTGCGCTGTGCTCACACTGTCTGCCTCTGTGATAGTCCCCAATGCTGATAACATGGTCTATTCAGAAATCTTTCCAGTCAAATCTTTTAAAGTCCATTTCACCTCGTAAAGATGCTACCAATCTGAGAGTTAAAAGGGGCATGAAGGGTTCGCCAAACGTCATGTTCATCAGCCCACTGTCAAGGCCCCTTTGCAGTGAATGATGTGGTAGCATATGACGGCAGGTGTCCCAGAGATACAAAAACATGGCAGAGATTAGTCTTAAGTGCCACTGTGGGGTGTCCAGAATCTTCCCCTTGCACAAGAATGGCAACTTCAGATGCTCCACATCACTAATTATCAGAGAAATGCAAATAAAAACCACCATGAGATATCACCTCACACCAGTTAGGGTGGCCAGTATCGAAAAGACTAAGAACAACAAATGCTGGATGACGAGAAAGGGGGACCCTCCCACACTGCTGGTGGGAATGTAAGCTAGTTCAACCATTGTGGAAAGCAATATGGGTTCCTCAAAAAACTCAAAATAGAAACACCATTTCACCCAGGAATTCCACTCCTAGGAATTTACCCAAAGAATATAATTTCTCAGATTCAAAAAGACATATGGACCCCTATGTTTATTGCAGCACTATTTACAATAGCCAAGATATGGAAGCAATCTAAGTGTCCATCAGTAGCTGAATGGATAAAGAAGAGGTGGTACATATACACAATGGAATATTATTCAGCCATAAGAAAGAAACAAATCCTACCATTTGCAACAGCATGGATGGAGCTGTAGGGTATTATGCTCAGTGAAATAAGCCAGTTGGAGAAAGACAAGTACCAAATAATTTCCCTCATTTGTGGAGAATAACAACGAAGCAAAACTGAAGGAACAAAACAGTTGCAGACTCACAGACTCCAAGAAGGACTAGTGGTTACCAAAGGGGAGGGCGGGTGGGGAGGGAGGGAGAAGGGGATTGAGGGGTATTATGATTGCCACACATGGTGTGTGTGGGGTCACGGGGAAGACACTGTAGCACAGAGAAGGCAAATAGTGACTCTGGGTCATCTTACTACACTGATGGGCAGTGACTGCAATGGGGCATGGGCGGGCATGATAATATGGGTGAATGTAGTAACCACATTGTTTTTTCATGTGAAACCTTCATAAGAGTGTATATCAATAATACCTTAATAAAAAAAAAAAGAATGGCAACTTCAGTTGTTGGGTTGTCAGAGACCATTTGGTGCCAGAAGAAGCCACATGATGGCGGCAGAAGACCAGTGGGTTTCTATTTGCCAGACACAACGAGGACCCACCCTGAGACCCATGGGTCCTTTTTCACCTTTAGACAATTACATTCAGATCGATTACTGACAGGTAGTGTAGCACAGTCTTGGTAGACCATTTCAGTCTCCTTGACATATCTGGGGGCCCACCGATGCGGCGCATTGTAATGGTGGTAGAGTTACCATACCCCCTCTAGTAATGGATGAGGGACTGATGCTGGCCACTGGGGCTATGCGCACCCCATCAGCCACATTGCACCTCGTACTCTCCTCTGGAGATGCACCTTCCATGGGCATTGACATGGGATATAAAGGAGTATACAAGTAAGTTGTCACCCTTTAGCTAGATTGTTATCCAGAGCTCAAGACAGGTGATAAAAGGCATGCTATCTCCTTAACAGCGTTTGTCTAACAAAAGAGTCACAGCTTTCAATATACCTATTAGCCAATGTGCTTCTCACAGGAGGTCTTCCAGAGTTGTCACTGGCCTGTACGGCTGCTACACTCAGTGGACTCCATTAGCTTTCAGTTGCGATAATCCTTCCATAAACCAAGTATCCTCAGGGCTTCCTGGGAATCACATCCAAAGCCTGTCCCTGTGAGTGAACAAAATAATACACTATGACCTTAACTGAACTGTTGAAGAGCACACAGCAATGAGACCAGACTTGCTGTTCTGGACTGTTTCGTTTCTGTTTCTTATGGGAAATCTGCTCACCATTTCTACTCTGTCTTTAGCATCTGATGCAGGATGGGGTACTGGACACATGACACCTGGCCATCCTCTGAGGCATGTGGTCCCCACAGCGCCGGAGACCAGGCCAGCAGCTGGTGCTTGAGTGGACTATGGCAGAGAGCTGGGTCAGCCAGAGGTTGGCACCCCAAAGGGCAACTGTGCACAGCCTGCCTCCCTTCCCTGGAGGCTCCACTCAGCATGCTTCCTGCATCAGGTAGCCAGATTTCACCAGGGGCTTTACAGGGCCCCAGAGCTGGTAGCCTGTGGGACCCCCTCCACCCCACCTGCTACCTGTGTCCCTGGGGGAAAGTGGCTGGTTTTCTGGTCAGTTTCTACACAGGGCTCAACGGAATACCTGGATGAGCCACATATTGTCCCCCACGCCCACACAGTCTACCTCAGTCTGGGCTTCCTGCTTTGCTCACGGGGTCTGAGGGGAGCGACTTTCCCGTTCCTCTCCCAGGAATCAGGCCTTGAGCCGCAGTCCACAGACTCCCCGGCACTGACCTGGAGGGCTGGTCCCTGGTCTCCTCAGGACCAACAAGTCAGGGTCGACTCCTGCGGGTGCCGCCTGCTCGCCACTGGAGCCGGTCTGCATGAGCTCATGAGATTAGTCATTTCCCGAAGGGAGAAGGCTTGTCCCGTTAGGGGGCCCATCCTTTGGGGCAAATAGTGGGACAATGCACTGAATTGATCAATTAAAACTTAAGGAATTGAACAACATCATCTCCAATATATCCTCCTCCCCTTACATTCAGTGATTCAATGTCTATATGAACACTGGGCCAGGTTGGGGTCTTGGCCAATTACTGACTTTTCACAACCATCCCACTGCCTGCAGGAAGGATTTGGGAAACTCCTGAGAGATGCAAAATTTATGGTGGGGCTCTAGCTGCTTTGCGTTTAATGGCTAAGAGAAATGTGAGCATGGAAAATCCCTCGCTGTGAATCTAGTTGTAAATATACCTAGGTGTGTGAGCTCCAGAAGGATTGCAGTTTATAACCAACATAAAAGAAGCCTTTGAAAGACTTTTTCTGTCTGTAGAGCTCAAGACTGATGCCATCTGGGAGGCAACGGGAGGTATTGTGACTGTCACTTTAAAAATACATTTATTTTCCCCAGAAGTCATATGTCTATCAGTGTGTTAGAAATTTCAGTTGGATAAGACTTCAGACTATAAAAGACAGTGACCAGTTTGATGCAAAGGCATCTCCCATCCCTCCCCAGCCTTTGACTTACTCACCCTCCACCCCACACCTCCCAGGGAGCCAAGGTCCCCTTTCCCTCCCTCCCTCCTTCCTCAGGCCCCCTCTGCTTCTGGAAGCCAAGCCAGCCCAGGCTGCCAGCTGAAGTCTCATCAGCATTTCCCCTGCTGGGTCCGTGCCGGAATCCTGTGCTCAGTGGCTGTCAGGCTCAGTGTGGGGTCCTGGTGTTGCATGTCATCTTTCCTCTGAGAGCACAAAGGACACTGTCCCTGGAGGTGGAGATGCACGTGCACATGAAAGGAATGAGGCCTGTGACTTTGGGGGCGTCATGTAAGTCAGTTTTCTCATCTTTATTTCAGCAGAAGTAATGCCACTCCTTAGAGCGTGAGTGTAAGTCTGTGTGACAACTCGCAGTGAATCGGTGCTGCACAGATGTGTACCTGGTTGTGAGTCCAGTGGAAAAGGGATCGAATATTCAAGGGAACAAAACTGTTCATGGCCGTCTGGTCTCCAGGATGAGGTCACCAATGGTGACACCTGAAGACTAAAGTTCTCCTGACAAATGGGGACATGAGTCTTCCAAGGACGCTGTAAAGGACATACACCTAAACTAGTCCGACCCTAACCCAGAACCATAGCAGTTGTCAGCAGAGTTGATTGAACAGTTCAAGTCTGAGACAAACTAAATCACGGCATGCAATCGATAATTGTTTCCAAGAGAAACCGAAGGTGACTCACCTTCTCTGCTTCTAGATCCGGCGAGGCTGAAACAAGAGGGAACCATGTCCTAAAGGAAAGCTTTAGGGTGGGTGAGTCCAGTGGCAGGAAGGTGATGCAAGCCCGTCTTATCAAGGTCTCTCCCTGAGATTGTCCACACTGCAGCGTAGCTCAGAGCTGCCGACACCTGATTCCAGCCATGGGGAGAAAAGCACAAGGAGAGATCAAAACACACATGCAGAAAAACTGAGATGCCGAGTGAGAACTGAGTATCTCCCACTGCACATGTTTGGGTGGTTTTATTAATCACATATATCACATTCTCTATCTTATGATGTTTTGATACCTTGGAGGCTCTGCAGACCAAGGGGTAAACGGCACCTCCTGGCACTAGCTGACTCCTTAAGGTACTAAATAGCTTCCCTGGGGGCACACCACCCATGTACAAGCCAACCACCCCCTCATATAGCAAGCCAATGTTATTTTCTGCTTTAAGTCAAGCCATGGTAGGTACCAGATAGCTGGCCACTCTTTTCCAGGCCTGCCAGAATTACTCACACTGGCCAGTCCTGAACAATTTACTTCACTGTGCCTTCATGTCACAGTTGAATATGCAATGGGGAAGGGCCTTGCCCACGAAGAACCGCAATATGGATTCTGGCCTAGGCTTCCCCCTCCTGACCAAGCCAGCTGCTCCCCATGGCATGGTGTGCCCCCTTCTCTTGGGAAATATAAGTAAAACTCTTCTTTTCATGGGGCTAGCCTCTTCGTGTCATCATCCAGTCGCCTATAAATGTGAATCCCAGGGGTGCACTGGGAGACGAGGGAGCAGGACCCTGGCTTAACGCTCAGCTGAGGGCTGAGGCCGTAGGTTATCTTGGCTCACCAACTGGCAAGACTGCCAAGCTGGCTCTGCCCTGGCCACAGTGTTGGCTTCTGGGGCATTTCGGGCTCAGCGGCCACTGCCTTGGGCCATGTCTGTTATGTCTTCCCACTGTTTCCAGCCTGAATGGGGCAAGAAACCGAGCCAGATCGTCGCTTGGCACAGACAGTAGGGCGGGCGTGAGAAGCTCCAGGGACGGCCCCCTGGAGAAAGGGGGGGTAGGGATGCTCCCCTGGCGGGGGGGCTTTGAGCTCCCTGGGCCTGGCCATCTGCTGGCAGCGCCGTCAGAGCACCACGAGGCGCCAGCACAGCCGGCCTGAGGGCGGGCATGGCGCCGCACACCGTGCCCCCTGTTGCGGCAGATCTCTTCTCTGACGGACAAACAAGTCCCTGGAGAATGAGGCACCCCTTCAACGGCCCGTCGGAGGCTGAGGTTGCCTGTCCCTGGGCATCACCGCCCTCAGAGACACCCATTTGATTGCAAATTCAGCCCAGCCCATTTCTCCCGGCTGCTAGCCAGGTGCAGGGTGCCCTCCGTATGGAAAACCATGACTACCCAAATTTCAAATGTTGCTTTAAAGGCAAATCTTTGCTGTTGCTTGCCTTCCTGATGTCACGATTGATCCCCACTGGTGTGATATGAGGGATCACGTCCTTAGAGACTGGTCGCCCAATGCTTAATGAAAAAGGGAAGGAGGAAAGAGCATTTGGTTCCTGCCCCCCTGCCCCCTCCCCGAAACATCCACAAGCTTCTCAGCTTATAAAGGGTTTTACATGCCTGGCCACCGTGCTTGGGCGCTCCTGAGTGTCCCTGGTTATCAGCGTGCTAAGACCTTTCTTTTCAAACTGAATTGTTGAAAAATCAGGACACTGCTACCTTTGCTCTCTTGGTCGTTGACCCCATAGATATAAGGTCGACTGGGACACCCTAGGCTAGGAGCTGCTACTCAACAGCAGAGGTCACTTGAGACCATGAGGAGCATGTCAGGTAAATACCCAAAGGGGAAAGAAAGGTCAGGCGCAGACACCTCCTTAATCACCAAAGCTAAAAGAGGAAAGAAAGAGAGAGAGAGATTGGAACAGGAGGGAGGGTGAGAGGCAGGAAGGAAGGAAGGGAGGGAGAAGGAAATTTAGCTTCCCAGAGTTGTGACAGTCTAAAAGATTTCATTTATGAGAAAAAAAGGAGGAGTGGGGGAGAAGGTTCTGGTTAAGCTAGACAGGGGCTGCCACAGGGAGAGGCTGCCACTAGGGGGCGCCAACCCTTTTCACATCCCCCTTTCTTATCAGCCAGAGAGGAATTGAAAATTATGACTTTGGGGAGCTAAAATTCTAAAACAGAAAAAAAGTAAACCCTAAATACAGAGGGAGAAAATAGAAGGTGTTTAAATCAATTATATACATGTGTGTATAACTAAATTCAAAGAAAGTTCCATAATTTGATCCAATAAGAAATCCAAAATGTATATACTAAAAATTTATAAATAATTTTATACATACATAAAAACAATGCATGTACTAAAATAATTTATATAAGTGTGAAATAATAAAGAAATAAATATTTGGTCCTTGTTCCTGGGTCCTGTCCCTGCACACAGCTCCTAAAACCTTTGGAATCTCAGGAGTGGTAACAGTGTTTTGTGTATGTTAATGAGGTGACAGGTGGCTGAGGGCCCCTAGACACCTTCAGGGTGGGGGCTCATTGCCACAAGGGGCAAAGTGAATGATTGGAGGGTTGGAACCTTCAGCCACACTCTCCCACCTCCTTAATCACCAAAGCTAAATGATCTAATCAACTGTGCTTATATTAATGAAACTTCGGTAAAAACCTCTAAACGATGAGGCTTGGAGAGCTTCCAGGGGGAACACCGGAGGTGCTGGGAGGTGGTGCACCTGTAGAGTGCAAGGAAACGGCCAGCTGCTCACTCCCCACATGCCCTATGCACCTCTTCCATTTGGCTGTCCCAGAATTGTATCTTTATAGTAAACTGGTAATGGTTAAGTAGAAATCTCCTGAGTTCTGTGACTCCGTCTAGCAAATTATCAAACCCCAGAATTTGTAGTCAGCCCAGCAGACATGTGGGCACCCCATTTGGGGCTGGTGTCTGAAGTAGGGAGAGCATCTTGTGAGACGGAGCCCTTACCCTGTGGCATCTGCACAGACTCCAGCTACTGTCAGAATGGAACTGAACTATAGGATGCCTAATTGATGTTGAAGATTTGGAGAAGCGGCGTGAGGAAAGGCACTGTATTTGGGGGAGAGTGTGTTGGGAGGTACCTCTCAATAACAAAAAAGATGAAGAAATAGAGCTGATTGGCTTTGGCGCCTCTAAAACACAGGTTCTAAATTAACCTTAACATTGGCTAAAGTGTACCAATTGACAAAACTCCATGGATTTAATCAATTTATATAATATTTATGACCATATTTAAACATTGTATCCTTGTAAGCCTAAAAAGTAACTCAACATAAAATAGAAGAAAAACAGACATGCCTCCCTTTAACTGAAGCCTTGCCTAAATTTCCCATAATCATAGCACCCACTGCCCTAAAATGGCTCCTATTGGGCATAGATGTTCTAACATAATGAATAATTAACTGAAATAAGTCTGACATTTTTTTGTTTAGGGAGGCAGACTAATGCCCAGAGACTGAAATTGTCTTTGTCCATAGTTGACTTGGCAGAGGTTTGCTGTGAGAATTTGACAAGCCAATCACAGGCAGGATGGTGCGTTTTATAAGCCAGTAAAGAAACCACATATTCCAAACCAAGGAAAGATTAATCACAGTATTGTTCCAGGCAAGGGGAGATGAAAGGGATAAAGTCCAAACTGAGTTGAGGTGTACCTTTACGAAAGCTGGTGCTTGAGAGAGATGACTTAGCCAACCAGGAGCTCACGCCCAGCTGCCAGTGCAAAAGTAAAAGCCCCTGTCGCTACAGCACGTTGCTAGGGAACAAAGGCATCAGCCCTGTCAGTATAAGAGTCATTTTTTACCCTGGCAGGAGCTAATTAAGTGCCCCAACATTTTTGGAGATGTGTTTTAGATCAGCAGAGGCCCTTGCCCAGACCAAGCACTTGCGCCTGCTCATCAGGAACTCTTGGTGTTTATAGTCTAAACACCCCCTTTGCCGCAGCTGCTTCTGCATCATGTGTGTTTATTGACAGGCTCAGCTGCTCAGTGGTCATCACCCACCACCGCTGAGAGGATGACATCCTGTCACACCTCACATCACTCCTACAACAAAACTACTCTGAAAAACAATCTCAGTTTTCTCATAAGCAAGCGGATTTGGAACCCTATCAAGCACTTATTAATTGGCTTAATAGAATGGAACCCAATGACTCCTGTTAACATCATTCAAATGGTCCAATTTAAGTTCACACAGTCCTTCACAGATTAAAACATGTAATTAATGAAGGGCTGATTGTCCTCACTTCTCCGACAGCCCAATTTTGCCTGCTTTTAAATCTGGAAAAATTAAAGAGCACCTCCTGGTGGATCACTATGTTAATGCTGTGTTCCCTTCCACTGGGACCCTCATTACTATCATTAAATCCAAACCCAATATTATTGAAGTTACTGACTCTAACAATTTTGCTCTTTCAGATTCAGCTAACATGTTCTGATGTTCCATTCAGCACCTCTTTCACCAGCTTCTCAGCTGTAGTTTGCCTTCACTGCCAAAGGCACACAGTGCATCTTGTCCAGACCACCATGGAGGAAGTACCTTGACCACTCTGTCATCACATGCTCTTGGCATGCAAGATCTTACCTGCATCCGCCTTTCTCATCCCTGCATCCAAGACATGACATTACACTGATGACATCCTCCTCCAAGGACACTCATTGGACACACTCACTACAGACATACGAATCCAACATCTTTGAGTCTCTTTTGGATTCTGGTGGCAGCATATTCTTTATTTACAAGCCTTACTTCGGAACTGAGATTAGCAGACATTCCTAGTAGTGCCTTCAGAGACTCCCTCAGTGCTGAGGCTTGGTAACCTCTTCGCATGCACCACGATCTCAGCCTCCTGGACCTCTTCTGAGAGCCAAAAGTCATCCCAAGGGCTCTGAGGCAAGCTGCCCCTCTCAGCCTCATACTATATGCCATTAAAATAACAAATGACTGGCTACCTATTGTGCCTCTGGAGATAGAGGCTCTCCTAGATCCTGAGCCTATGGCCTTCCATACCCAGCTGATCATTTTGGTTTGGGTCATGGAAACAGCTCCCCCCGAGCTCTACACAGCCACCAAGGCTAACAATACAGAAGGGAGCCAAACCCGGCCCTCTGATATATTCCACCTGCAGGAGGGGGCAGCCTCCCCATCCTTGGTCCCTCTCCAGTTGCCTTGGCACTGGAAGAGGTTGCCCTTCCCCAAGATCCCTTGGCTACCTGAGAAGCAACGTGGGATTAACTGAATGAACAGCAACGGATATCCACAGACCTTGCAAATGACCCTCGTAGGTAGCAGAGCTCAGTGGAATGTTGTAGCTCTCCATCCCTGAGCCAGATATCTCTGATAAAGGACTGATAAAGGACTGAACTCAGGAAACAGCTCACTTGGCCAAACTTCAGTCATCTTAGCTCTGGGTGCCTTGGTCAATAAGTGGCCCCATCTTCACAATCATTATAAAGTTTTGGTGCATGGCCTAAAATTCGTCCTCTTTGGGATAAAGGCTACGGGACTCTCTGGCATTACAGACACCCAAAATACCAATCAAAATCACATATGTCTCTACCTCTACGTATACTAAGGCCACAATACAAGGCCCGGCCAGGGCACTCTGCATTCCCTTCAGAGTCACGGACATGACTGATAGTAACCAGACAGACATTTCACTTCTCAGAATGCACCATGCTCGGCTCTTGGAAGAGGCATTCAACAGAACTGTCATGTCTCAATAGTTCCCAGATAACCAGTGTAATTAACAGACGTACTTGTTTCCTCAAAAAACTGGTTTTAATGTTACAGTCTGGCAGATAAACCTCTAAATTAGTTCCTATTTCGCCTCGGGCCTGAATCTATTTTCATAAATTTTCTATCTTGCCCCTATCCCATAAGGTTTGGAAGCCAAATAAAGGGCCAATAATCTTCTGAAACCTATTCACCATATAGTGTCCCAAAGCCAGTCACCTGCTCATAGGACTTGGGACTGATTTGAACCGACATTTCTACTGAAAACAAGAACTGGTTAAGTGTAACTGTACACCATTCTATAGACTGTTGGCGTTAATACTCCTGCTCTAGGAGTTCTCATTGGTTTATAATCCAGAGGCCCAAACCCTCCAAATTGGCCATTGTTTCAACCAAACATAAAAAATGCTTGGACTCTCAACAATTTGAGTAGGCATCCACTTGGAAAGGATCCCATCCCACATCCCAGACAGCCTCAACTCACCCAGGATCAACACTGGAAATGTTGTTGCCTCAGATGACATTGACCTCACCTTGGCCTCCATCCCCTGTGCCAGAGACAGTTTCATCCCAATATAAAATCTCTGCCCTAATGGTGCCACTGGACTGCCTCTTCTAGGGTACAAATCGAACATAGTGCACTATTTTGCTTTTCTTGCTTTGATATCAGGATTCCTATGTGTTTCTGAGCTCACCATTTGCTTAGCTCATGATCCAGCATACTCCTTGCTCTTTGCCAAAATGAAGCCTCCTGCAGTCCCATGCCTAAAGGGAAATCTAGTAGAGGTTATTAATATCTGTGCCATTCTAGAAATTAATGGAGAGTATTGCTTTCCCCAGGACACCCCTGGCTCATACCAGTCAACCCCTGGGACCCCTGGGTAGAGGATCACCCACTCCCCAGTGCCTTCTCTTACTTTCTCTCCAGCTCAGCCCTACAACTTCCCCTTGCCTGTGTTTCTCTGATCATGACCACTATAATGAGTCCTTCTCCCTGGTTACACACAGTATCATTCATCTATATGTATACTTTACTAACTTGTCAGTTCATTTCTTCAACAACATAACTCTGGACCTGCGACCTTTACTCAAGAAATAGACCCAGACATCATTGTCAAGCTCATATGTTTAACAGTTTCCAACTCTACCAAGGTATTGTTAGAGACTTCCCCAAAATTCCAGATCTATTTTATTGGATTATGCCATATAAATAGAAAGCTGATTATGGGCTGGCCAGTAAGGACTCTATCTAGCTCTACTTGTGTTCCTCCCTGCTGCTTTCCTAATAAAATGTTTTCTTTGATAACTGGGGCAAATTATATCCTACTTCCTAAAGGTCTCTATTATTATCACACCAATATTTGTGTGAGGATGGGTTGAATTGGTTATTTGTTTTATATTCTGTATCTTACAGTGGTTGGGTATCTTAGGAGGCCTGGACTTGAGGAGAGACTGTTCCCCACCTACCCCCGGCCCCCTGCAAAGCTAGTTAGTTCCTAATGACAGCAGACAACCTGGGAGAATAGCTCTCATATGCAAGTTCAGCACATCCTTCATCCAACTCTCACACATCAAGGCAATAGTTCCCTGCCCTACATCCACCCAGGGCCAGGCACTGGACAGCTAGAGACACTCCTATGTCCCAAAACCTACTAGAATTATTCAGACTGGCCAGTCTAGAGCTGCTTACTGTGCCCCACCTCCTGTTTCCTTGAGAACCACAAAGGGGGCTCTGGCCTAAGCTTTTTCTTCCCTCTTGATTCTGCCTCATGACCAAGGCAGATGCTTCCCCATGCAACCCTACACGGTGTGGCATGCTCCCTTCTCTTGGGAAATGTAAGTTACAAATTCTTTTTCCAATAGCATTAGACTCTCCCTGAAGTCTCTTAGTCACCTCCATAAATTAAAATCCCAAAGACACATTCTGAAACAGTCATCCTACACAACGCTTGCTTTCCGCAAGTGGTAAGATCAGCAGCACAAGCAACTTTCAATACATTCCCAGTTTTGTATCTGCTGTCTTCGTTTTTTTGTTTTATAATTAGAATCATCTTGATAAATGCAAAATCCAATTCAACCCAGTAAATATTTGCTAAGTGCTTCCTAAGCTTCATCCTCGAGCTCTGGACGAAGAGGTCACTTACCAGGAGGAGGAGGATGAGAAGCACATGAAGGCACCACAAGGTGACGAATCAGCTGCAATACCAGTGATGTCGGTAAGAATTCACAAACAGCCAGATGAAGGAGCAGTGACTTCTGTCCTGGGCAAAGAGGGTCCAGTTAGGATAGAATTTGTCAAGTAGGTCAGGGTGGAATAGAATTTGAGGCAAAGATAACTGTTTGGCAGAGGCAAGGTGTCCTGAAACAGACTGACATGTGGGGAGAAGAGTGGACAGGGTGTAGGATATGTGTGTAGGATGTAGTGCGTATGGACTTTAAACTTGCCTGGAATCAAGAAGAGGAAGGCCTCAGCTGTCAGACTCAGAAATGAGGACCTTATTCTGTAAGCAGATGAAAAATCATCAGAAGCTGGAGGCGAGGCAGTGACCAGATATCACCACTACAATGATCACCTAGTGAGCTATAGACCAAGCTAGTCATCTTGAAGTCAGGAGCCAGCAAATCATATTCACCTTGCATTTCCCACAGTGACTAATATTGCACTTTGCATAGAGTGGTTACTGCATAATAACTGAACGGAAACCCTTTCTCTTCCTCCAGCTGTTGAGTTGGCTTTTAACCAGTTGCACGCCCTGGAGAAACCCTCTCTGTCTCTAGCTAGGTTAGATATCCCCACCCAGCGAACCCCCAGCCTTCCCTTCAACATTGCAATTGTCCCAATGTTGTCATGATTGAGATCCTTGTCCTTCCCCTCTTGTCTGTCATTTCCTTGAAGGCAAGGACCACGGCAGTGCAGACTGTATTCCAGTCAAGGACAGAGAGCCTGGGACCTCAGGTGCTTCATGAGTGCTCCTTGGATGAATGGAAGAATGAGTAGGTGACAGAACGAATGAATGAATGGGTGGTTGCTTAGAGGCCACCCTGCATTTCTTAGAGCTAACCATGCCTTATTCCCCTGCCATCCCTGCCTTCCTTTAAACAGCCCAGAGCATGCAAAGTGCTTTGCTCGCTGGGCCTGCATGCCAGTTGCCCCACGTGCCCTTACAAGCTTTTTCAGAGCTGTTTTCCAGTGCCTCTCATCTAAACATCTTCACCTCTTCCTGTGACAGAAACAGCACGTCACGTGCCCATGTGCAGCAGTAACACAGAGAAAGGGCAGCTCATCTTCCCCCTTAGCCAGGTTTTCAGGGTGGCCACTGGCACTCTTTGTAATGAACAAAGGTTAGAAACTGAAAATTCAAAAGGGAGACTCTCTGGGACTTCCTTCTGCCCTAAGACATGGAGGTGACAGGTGTGCATATGTGTGTACACCCAATGTGATATACATGCATGTGTATGTGTCTGCATGTGTGTGTATGTGGGCATATGTGTATAGAGGTGTATAGCCATCTGTGTGCTTCAGAACTTTATCTAAAAGGAGCAGACTTCTTTAAAGGATGTTTAAAATGTTTTAGAGTGATTTCCTTAAAATAAAATGATATGAAAAACCCAGAGACAATTGATCAACTTATCTTCTGTGGGGCATTTCTTATAAAACACTAGAAAAAAAAATTAAGAACATGTAAGGCTTCAGAACAGCTTTATTACTTGAGAAGAAAAACTCTAACTATTATTGGGTTGATTTATTCAAAATTGCCAGCTTCCACTTTTACCTCTCACAAACAGCAATTTCATTTGGTTTAATTTAATATGAAACCTGGAGTTGTTTTTTAAAATGGATTCAGAGTCAGCACCAAGTGTTGTACATGGCTGCAAACAAAATTCCGTATTATGAGGTGTGACAGAGGATATTCTTTTAAGATAAGTGAACTTTAGTAGATTTTCAATAAGCATACATATTAAATACTGTGCCAACAACTTTTCACTGTCTCTTGTTTTTCTGAAGTAAAACTTTAGCACTGTGTATCATTTGATTTGCTGAACAGGAATTCTAAAATCTCACGATTAGTGAGCACTCTAAATTTGGAATGCAAATATTTTTTCAGTAAGTCTAAGATGAATGCTTTTGCCACCTCATTAGATTAGCTGATTCTTTTTTAGCCAATTTACTGATTTTTGCTAATGAATAAGTTTTTAATGCACATGATTAGACCCAACAAATTCATATCACTTTGATGGGACAATTCAGTACTTTGTGCATGACATGATGTCACTTTTTAAGGAGGGATTGATTTTTTACATTTGACCCAGTAAAATACACAATTAAGACTTATCTCCGAACAAAATCACACCCACTGATATAATTTCTGGTGACTGCACCCACAGGGGTCAAGGACATGAGAATAATATCAGCTTTTGAACTTGAAATCCCCTGCCAGTGACTGTGCACTCAACTGTCAGCCTTCCCTCGGTGTGGTTCCCAGTTGCGTCCAGACTTCCTATGGAGCCCCCAAAAAGAAACCTGTGATCCATCATTTAAATCTTTGATAAGGAGAAAAATGATACAACCCCAATGCGATCATGACAAAAACACAGGCAAATTAAAAATGGGAGACTCTCAAAACCCCTGCCCAGCACCCCTGAACACTGTCAAAGCCATCAAAACCCAGGAACATCTGAGAAGCTCTCACAGCCAAGAGGTGCCTAAGGAGTCATGACTACTAAACGCCATGTAAAATCTTGCATGAGACCCTGGACAGAAAACACCACCAGGAGTTAGAAACTTATGTCTATACCAAAACCGACATACGAATGTTTATAACAGCTTTGTTCCTAACAGCTAAAACTTGTAAGCAACTGAGATGTCCTGCAGTAAGTAAATGAATATGTAAGCTGTGGTCCATCCCAACAGTGGAATATTATTCAGTGGTTAAAAAAAAAGAAGAGGTATTAAGCCATGAAGAGACGTGGAGGAAACTTAAAGCGATGATGCTGAATGAAAGAAGCCAGTCTGGGAAGAATAAATTTTGTATGATTCCAACTATATGGCATTCATGAAATGCAAAACTATGGAGACAGTGAAACGACAGGGTTACCAGGGAGTAAGGGAAGGTAGGGATGAATCAGTGGTACATAGAAGATTTTTAGAGCAGTGAAACTACTCTGTATGATACTATAATGGAGGAAACATGTCATTACATATTTGTCAAAACATATACATTTACAACAACAAGAGTGAACTATGAACTTTGGGTGATCGTGGTGTTTCAAGGAAGGTCCATCAGGTCTAATGATTGTACCACTCTGCCGGAAGATATTGACAGTGCAGGAGCTACGTCAGTGAGCAAGATATATATGGGAATTTGCTGTACTTTCCACTCAACATTGCCAGAAAACAAAAACCACTCTTTTTTTAATTAAAATATCATTGATATGCAATCTTACGATGGTTTCGCATACACAAAACAGTGTTTCAACATTCACCCATATTACCAAGACCTCACCCCCTCCATGGAGGTCACTGTCAGTGTAGTAAGATGTTATTAATTGTATTCTCCATGCTGTACTACCATCCCAATGACCTCCCTATGCTGTGATATGGAATTATAGCACCCCTTAATCCATTCTCCCCCGCCAATCCTTCCCTTTTGGAAACCACTAGTCCCTTCTTGGTGTCTATGAGTCTACTGCTTACAAAAACCACTCTTAAAAATAAAGTCTATTAACCTAGGTAAAAAGTAAGAAGGGCTGAACAAATATGGAGTTTAGTAATAATACATCAATACTGGTTTAGTAATGTTATAAGATAACAAGTTAATGATATGGGGACTCTGTGAGAAGTGAGGCAGGGGAACTACATCTTTGCAAATATTTGAAAAACTAATACTAATCTGATATTTTAAAAATACATATTTAAAAATGAAAGGATAAGAAGGGAGAGTTTACAATTTACTGAAGTATGGGTATATTACTTTGTTTTTAATAAAAATATTAGAAGTGGCCTCCATTTCATTTTCTTCCAATTGTGTGCCAGGCCTGCGTCTGCCCACATTAGCCTCAGCGCCACAGCTGTTCCACGAGGATCCAGAGCACAATTTCCTCCTGGGGCTTATGTGAGAACAACTGGACTAGCCTTTCTCTAGTCAGTTCTCCAGGAGTAGTGATCCCGTCAGCCCTAGGAGTCTGAGAGATGGTGGGAGCCTGCTGGGAACAGCCGATCTGGGGCTCCAAACCCTCCCCACTGGTCCCAGGGCACTGCAGGAGAAGAGCATCATTTCATCAGTTATGGAGGTGTAAAGTAAGGGGGGACCCAGCCTCAGCTCAGTGCTGGCACAGTGTAAACACCCACTGCAGGTGATGGTCTATTTCTCAACACGAATATCCACAAAAGGGGGAGGAGGGGGTTGGGAGGACCAGGAGACCAATGACACCACAGAGAAATGACATTCGAGGTGGATCTTGAAGGCTGAGCTGGTGAGTGCCTGGCCCAGTGGGACTGGAGGGCAGTGCAAGTAAGGGGAGCAGCAAGGTCAGAGGCAGGCAGAGGGCAAGTGCACCAAGGCTCCAGGAGATGCTGGGTGAGCGGCTGTCTGAGTGGCTTGGTGTGGCCACACCGGAGTGTGTGTGTGTGTGTGTGTGAGCCATGAGTGTGAAATGACAGGCTGAGCCCACCAGGAAAGGGCTACAGAGCCTGGGCTAATATTGTGCCCCTGCATGAAATAGAACTATCCAGGCAGAAGCTGGGATGGGATCACAGGAAGGCTGCAGGTCTATGGGAAGCCCGTGGAGGAAGTTTCAGGTTCCCTGCCAAAGCTTAGAGACACTGCTTAGAAAAGATCCAGGAATCCACATGTTCCCTTGTAAATTTGCTTTGTGTTCTGACCTCAGTCTTCCTCTAGAAAGAACCTGATTGCCTCCTGAGGATTGTGATGAATTTCTCATTTGTTCAGTAAACCACCTTGATGTATATCTCCCTGTGGTACAAAGCAGCTTTATTTTGCCTATGTGCAAATAATCTCCCAAAATACCACATGTGAGTGCCTATTTGTGGAGGTCATAGTTGGGTAAGATGGTCAAGAAAATAGGGATGGATCTTGAAATGACCCAATTTTACCAGTGACTTGTAGTTGGAGGAAATGGCCTCTTCCAACAGATTTGTTAAAGAGACCCCCTACCTTTGAGTGAACTAGTCAACACCCATAGCCTACCTTGGAATTCTCAAACAAGTGGCTCTTGAGTGGAATCAAGTATATGTGAAATGCATATGTGTATGTATAAGTGAAAAAAATTCTTGAGGTGTGAAAATACTGTCCCCATGCCAATATGTTCTCAGTCAACTGTAGCTACACATTGTCATTTAAATATCAGGAACTACCCAGTTCACCACAGTTCCCACCACTCCTTAGTGTTCCTGGTTGGAAGACAAGGTCAGTAGCCATTATTACCTTGGGCCATCATTTTCCTTATAGCTGCATTAAGAAGAAGAATATGAATAATTTCTTGTGCCCAAAATCTTGAAACGTGAGGTGAAAAATATAGTGAGGCCCCCATCTTCTTAGTGGAAGTGAGCCCACTTCTATACGCTTAGTAAGAAAATAAAATATGTCTGTTTTTAAAGAATACAACTAAAGACCATGTCATGCACCAAATCTGGTCTGTTTCACTTTCTGTCACTGCTCAGCCCCACATAATTTAGAATGAAATCCTAAGTGAAGTATTGCTTTGTGAGCAAGTCGGACAAGTGTGAGTTCAGAGAGGTCAAGCTCACAGCCAAACAATGCTGTGCCAAGATTCCGCCTGGCTCATTCTGGGAGCCTTTGCCTACAGAGGGCTCACCACAGTGAGGTCCATGCCTGTGACTGGGAATATTTTCAGCAGAAATCCCTGGATCCATGGACTCCCTCTCTCTGAGGGCCCACGGATTCCTCTGCCCACACAAGAACTTCAAGTGCCTCTTCAGTGAAAACAGATTCAGAAACTGGCAAGTGGCCTCAGTTTCAGTGACTCCTTCACCAAAGGTTTACGGAGAGTCGCAGGTAGGAAGAGACCAGACAATGGATGCAGGGAGTCCCAGGTTTAAAGTCTGGGCTCCTCCCGCTCCTAGCTCTGTGAACTTGGACAAGCCCTAAATATCTCCAAGCTCCAATTCCCCGTGTGTAAAATGGGGCGAATCGTAGCTTACCATACCATGGAGTGGACGTGGGACAACGGGCCAGCACAGTGTTGGGCAGCTATGATTATTTTTATTATTGTTATTAACCCCTCACGGATATTCCTGTTGGAGTTCTCATCCAATCAAGAAAGGCCTTTGTCAGGCTGAGCTGTCCTCCCATCCAGGCCCCTGGGGTAAAGGGAAGGGCATAGAGGAAACAGCTCTGATGCCTCAGTCACCCTCCCTCCCACAGGGTTACATCAACAACTTTCCCTGCAGAAACTGGCTCACTCTGAAGAGGCGTGGCTGGGAGGAGCACGATAAAGATCTGTAGGTATGTGTGTTGTAAAAACTGTCTGCCTGGGCTCCTATAAGAAGGGCTTCCCTGCCTGGCCCTGCAGGTGAGACTGCTGCAAGCCCGCAAGCTCTCTCCTGCATCTGGCATTGCACTGGATCTGCACGCTCAGAACAAGGTAAGAGCCTGGCTCCTTATTACCTGCTCCTCTTCCCACTCCCCACAAAACCTCAGGATCCTAGACTAGATCCCATCATGGACACGTGGGGTCTGGGTCCCAAAGCTGTAAGGAATGGGTGGGCCTCCATTTGGTATACCTAGCTTCCTGTCCACCTTTAGCTGGGATCCCGCCGCCCTTTGGCTATCTCCCCTCTCAGTCCTAAAAGGAGGCTGCATGGCCAGGGTGGAATTGACATCTGCGCCTGCCCCTTACACAAACAAAATTTCTGTATCTTCATTTAAAATGGAGCACCGATAATATGAATCATCTTATCATGATAATTCCCTGAGTGGTTCACAGTTTTCTTATTTGTTGCCAATATTTTCCACAGCACAGAGAAAAGTTGAAAGGCAAGAAGTGATTAATATGGGTGGTGTACAGGATCAGATAGATAAGTTCTGCTATCTTATCTGCAAGTCCCAGCTTTCTCATTTGCCCACCATGGGATCTTGAGCAACTTATTTACCAGTATGACACTTAACTGTCACATCTCCTACCTGTGGATGATTTATCATTACCTGCCAGGTAGGGCTGTTGTGCTGATTAACGAGCTGAGAATCAAATACTGATCTAGTGCTTACTTAGCATATTGGTATCAAACAGAATTCTTACTTCTCTTCCCCTTTCAAGTATGGTTTTTATTCCTACCCAATAAAGTACATGCAATTTAGTGTAGCACTTATGGTCATCCTATTTATTTAATGATTTATTTTTAAAAGTATTTGTTGAAGGCTTTCTATATGCCTAGCACTGGGCTACAACAGGGCTTCAGAAATCAATTAGGCAGGATCCTTCCCTTCCACCTTGTAATCTAAAAGCTCTGGGGAAAATACACCCCTCTTCACTCTGGTTCACTTTGCCCAGTCAGATTAGATGGTCCCCCCTCCTTCATGCATTTCCTTAGGCTCCCGAATGCTCCCACTCACAAACACTCATCTCAGTGTCCAAACTCCATGCACATGGATGCTTGAGTCAACACCACCTTCCATCTCACCTGCCATGTCCTTTCTCATCATGTGGCTGGCTATCCAAGTCCGTGTAGAACTGTGAGATAGGAACCCAGCACCTGGGGCTGGAGGAGGGCTTGGCAGCTATCTCATTCAGCACCTGGGTATCGTGTTAAAGGGCTGAGCCCCAGGGAGAGAGTGACTTGCTCGAGATCAATTTGAGAAAAGTGTTGAAACAGATTCCTGGTCAATGTTGTTAATTTCCCCAAAGAGCTAGCTCTAAGTTTTGAAGATCTGAGACTTTTTTATTTACCTTGACAAATTCAACATCTAGTTCAGTGCATGGCATATGTTAGGTGCTCCATACATGCTTGCTGGATGAGTGAATGAAAGAATGAGAGAGAATGTAGGAGAAACTGAGGGAGGGAATGAGGGAATGAAAGCTAATGAGGCTTGGAGAAGGTGAAGGAGTGAATGAAGGCTAGGAGGATTTTTACACTCAAGACTCACATCAAACAGAAATATGAATAGACAGGCTGGTGGGCTCGTAACCCCAGCAGCCCCCTGGATTCTTGATTTCACTTCTAAGCAGGCAGGGTGGAGGGGGAGTCAGCCTTGCACTGCTGAACTGCTGCCCAGCACTGACTCACCTGCCTTTTGTCAAACAGGTTCCCACCAAGCCAAAGCCATGAGGACCTGTAGCCTCACGCTGCTGTCCTTCCTCCTTCTACCCGCACATCTATTCTTGGCGGAGGGCAAAAAGGAAGTAAAGAATAGACATGTCAGCAAATCCACCACAAGGGATAATCTGCATACTGTAGTCAAGACGGATATTGAGAAAAGAAACCAGCCACCCAAGCACCTGACCAAAGGCAAATTTGTCACTCAAGACCAAGCCAACTGCGGATGGGTGGTGACTGAACAGGAGCAGGGTGTCGCCCTGAAGGTCGAGTGCACTCGGCATGACAACAGGTTTTCCTGTGTCTTTTCTGGCAACCCAGATGATTGCCTGGAGTTGAACAAAAAGAACATCTATTGGAAACAAATTGGCCGGAACCTGCGCTCTCAAAAGGCCATCTGTGGGGACTCCAAGAGTGTCCTGAAGACCAGAGTGTGCCGAAAGAAGTTTCCAGAATCCAATCTCAAGCTAGTGAACTCCACTCTGATTAGGAATAAGAAACCCGGTCAAACGCTAAGGGAGCCCTCTCCCGTGGAGCCCAGCAAGGGCAAAGGGCACAGACCCTCTGGCCCTGTGGAGACCCAGACCTTGGCAACCGATGATCACAAGTGTGTGGAGGACCCAGACTTGGTAAATCAGAGGAATTTGGCCCTGGAATACTGTGGGGAGACCTGGAGCTCTTTCTGCAAATTCTTTATCACCATGGTACAGGGCAGTTCTTGTTAATGAGGTCAAAAGAGAACAGAGTCCATTAGGAGGTGTCATGTCAGAGCCTTTCAGTATGTGTAAATTTCTCCATGTAAGATGAACGTTTATGGCATGGGAGTGTAGTGGAATATTTAAACAGATTTTATAATATTTGTTTTTGCGTTTTGGAATTTGCTTTATATTCATTTCCTTAGACTTGGTTTTCAGAAGTTTTTTTACCCCAGTGTATGTTTCCTTGGCCCATAAAACTATGTGTATATGTGCAGCGAGGACCAGTCTTTGAGCTGATAAGCCAGAGTGGTGATTTCAGTGCAAGGCACTTTCTACAGAACTAACAAAGATAATAAAGCTCTGCGCATTTTTCAGAAATACATTCAACCATTTTTTTTCATTTCTGTTTGCCTAGTTTCAATGAACTCATAAACATGCCCTCTTACAGTAGGAAAAATACCTAAGGAATAACTTCCTCTTCCCCACCCAACCTAAGCCGTCCCCAAAGGTGACTCATTCTAGAATCCCTATTTATACTGTCATCCACTGATCCAGTGTTAAGTGTTTACTGAACTGTAGTAATTGGGATGCTTGATTTCCAGTGGGACACCTGGGGCTGGTGTGATTAAGACACTTATCAGAGCCTCACCGATGGTAAGAGGGGAGGCAAGATTTGAACCCAGGATGTCTGTAAGCCAAGTCTTGGCTTGCTGTCTGGAGGGACATCCTCCACTGACTGACTCACGTCAGAGCTGTGTGTCATATGCAGGACCCCGGACCCTGAGGAGCTCATTTCTGGCCTGGGTAAGTACAATGCCCTGAAATGAACTCCAGAGAAAAGGAGAAGGCAGCATCGAAAACCAGAGAGAAGAGGCAGAAACTACTGGAAGGTCTCAGGTTGAACTTCATGGAGGAGGTATTACTGGACCTGGATTTTTGGAAAGAGTGTCTTTCCAAAGTGGAGGTACTATAGTAAAATGACAGCATGTATGAAAACAGATGAGAAAATCCTAGCAGATGAGAGTGGCTACATGCCTAGAAGCAGGGGGATGCAAGAATGACTCTGCTATTAATCATTTACATGTTAGTAAGAAGGATCTAAAAGTGTATTTATTCAAGAGTTGGAGAAACAGGATCATGTGTCCCCCAATTCCTTGTCATAATTCCAACAGCAAAAAGTAAGGAGTAGGAGTTGGTAAAGCAGTGTTCTATAGAGTTTCTCAGTGGTAGGAAGGACTAGCAGGTCAGGTGAAGAGTGGCCTTTTTCTTACACTGAACAACCTACTTGGGTTGGTTTGTTCAAGGCAGGCAGAAACCAACTGAGGGTTGTCGGCAGCCAATCCAGAATGTGACAGCCCCAGAGTGACATTTGGATGCCATCATTAACATCCTCAACACTAACACTTTCACTTGCTGTATGCCGTGGAGCATGCATACATTCACTCATTTGACACATAATTTATTGAGGACCAACTCTGCCAGACTCTGCTCTAGGGGCTGCAGGTGCAGCTATGCTCAGGAGATGGACGTGCTGCCCCCAGGAACAACCAGTGAGGAAAGTGGAGATAAACTCAGGAATATACAAGTGATGGAGAGGAAAGTAAAGGAAGAGAAGGTAATGATGGAGGGTAACCAGTTTTAGATGAGGTGGTCAAGGGAGGCCCCTCTGTGGAGATGATTTTGAGCCTATAATTAATGAAGTGAGAAATCAAGTCAGGTGACACTCTGCATTAAGAATGTTCCATATGGAGAGGGCATTCAGTACAATGCCCTGAAATTAATTAATCAGCTATGAGCTTTTACTATATGCCAGACATGATTCCAGGGGAGGAAGTAGCAAACAAAAAATCCTTCTTCTCTTGGTGCTTATAGTCCAATGAATAGATCCTGCTTCATGTGTTCAGAAACATCAAAGATTGCAGTGTCATTGTAGGATAAGCCCCAGGTCCTGACCTGTCAACCTCACCTCACTCCCAAGAGAACTGAACCAACATCCCAGACCCTCCCAAGCTCCTCTTAGCCACACCACAGGAAGGACATTTTCCCTTAATGTCCACACTGATTGTCATCCTTGTGGCCCCCTCCCCATAATCCTGAGATAAGAAAAGACTTAAAAACTTCCAGGGGCCAATAAATAATAACCTGGTTTGATGTGTATGGTATAATCATTGGAGAACCAACCAGACCAGTCCCAAAGCCCTCTTCAGATACCTTCCAGCCCATGAAGGTGATGCTTCTTCCAGTTCACTCATACCCTTTGGCCACTGGCTGAACTGGGAGGAGGTTTCTTTCCAACATGGTGGAGTCAGCTGCACCCGGGCTAGAGGTCTGCCTCTGCCACTTCCCATTCAAGGTCTCTGTGCAAGTTATTTAACTCATCTGAACTCCAATGAGTTCATCCCAACAATTGGGGATAATGAGACCCACATTTAAGAGCTGTTATGACTCACACTGGTCAATAAATCTCATGCCAACGACTAACACAGTAGGTATTCAACATTCAACACAAGTAACCTTTTGAAGCCCACAGCACAAGACTGGTTGTAGAGAGAGTTAAAACATTCCTTACGTAAACTCTTTAAAAGTATGAGGGTTGCTAATACAATAAGCAAAGCTAATACAATAAACAATGGTTATTGATCACCTCAACTCAGTTTCCACAACTACCCTGTCTGGTAGGTATTATTGTCCTCATTTTCTAGTTGAGTGCCTGAAGTTCAGAGAAGCTGAGCTGCTTGCCAGGATATAAAGCCTGTAAATGGCAGAGCCTGTAAGTGGGAAACCCAGACAGAGGTTCCTAAACCCTTCCTGCCTCTGAAGTTCGTGGGTTTCTACACTTGATGAGAGAAGAGTGACATTTGTGGCCCTCAGATACAGGCCAAGCCATAAAGTGAGTAGGATACACCAGTTCCTTCCACATCTACATTCCCTTGTATGTTCTTACAAAGAGAAAATTCCAGAAGCTAAAGCTTCCATTCACACTGAGCCTTCCATCAGAGTCATGTGCCGAGGGGATATTTTAAAAACACAGTAAAAAAATTTAAAAACACAACATAGACCTTTTCCTTAGCTTCTGTCCAACTTGGAACCCCATTTTTTTTTTTGAGGGCTTTCTGGATATGAAGTGGTGGAGCCAGTTTTGCGTGTTTGTCCTTAAGATATGATTCCCCTTGATAGTAAGAGACAGGAAATTTTCAGGGAGGCAAAGAGGTGCTGAAGGATGGCACGACTGCCTCCCGTAAAGGCGTTCGGCACTGGGATTGTCTCACGTTCCTCATAAAACTGTATCTCAGCAGTAAGAGGGCCTTTCCTTCTGGCGGCCCTGACTCTGTGTGGTAACTCACAACCACACTAGCACTGACTTGAATCTCTGGAATCTATCCCATTTCACCTGGCCTCCTACCCATCTACTTCTTTCCCCAGCCTCCCTCCAAAATTGTCTTCAGCAGAGCAAGGAGAGGAGGCAAAAGCGTTCAGGTCTAACAAAAACCAGACCAGCTATCTGTGTTCTTAGTTCTCACAATGCGCCATCTACAATGCTCATCTGAAAGGTCTCCCACAAAATCACTGCATGAACAATATGCAAGAAAACATTTTTCAGGAGCCCTGCTCAAGTGAGGGATCAGGGTGGAGAGTGGGGGAGAAGATTCTAGAGAAAGGCTGTTTTGGGACCTGCCAAATTTGAGGTGGGGTTTCCAGGGGGAGTTTTCATCAGGGAGTTGGCTATGTGGGTAGGAACACAGCAAAGATGGTCTCCATCTTGTCTATCACTATTAGATCTCACACACAGGGCACAGCCCAGGACATAATAGATCCTCAATAAAACTAGTTGAGTGAATAAAAGGGAAGGCAAGAAATCACGGCAAAGACAAAAATGATGGGCTTCAGAATAAAAGAAACCGGGCTCGAGTTTCTAATTGTGTTACCTGAGACAAGTTATGTTCTTCTGCTTAGCCTCAGGTCCCCATCTATAAAATGTGTCTAAGAGTATCTACCAATAAGAATTAGATATGATTTAATTAAAGTCTAGACATGATTCTCATTAAGATTTTATTAAAAATGGATGAATGAATGAGTGAATGACCAGTTAAGTGAGAGAAAAACAAGATGATTTTCTAGAAATGCCACTCAGTACGTACCATGCCAAAGGTCTGCCTATCAGGTGGAGCCTGGCTGTTCTTAATTCCCTTCCAAAGACCACCCTCTACTTAATAAGGGTCCCTAAGGCCTCCCACACTTGTGGCCTGTGCGGAAGCACTTTCCATGCAGTAGGAGGAAGATGAAGACAAAGGTGGTTCTTCAGGGTAATCTTGGAGACTTTCTTCACCAGCCTACCAGGCCGCCTCCTGTGGCCCCTCCTCCTCATGCCCCTTGCCTCACGGCTGGAGAGCTCCAGGGCTCAGTGCCTCACCTGCTCCCTGGGTCCTCTCCTTGAGTGCCACTGTGTTACAGGCCTTCTGCAGGCCGACGTCTCCCATCTCTTCAACTCCACCCAGACCTCTAGCTGCTCCCTCAGCTTTGCCATTTAGAGATCCTAAAATTACCTGACATCACATGTCCAAATGCACTGTGACCGCCCCCTCAGATTCCTACTACTCCCATGTTCTCTCCCAGCTCAGTTCAGGATAATACCATCCTTCCACGTGGTCAGGTCAGAATCCTTCAAAAGTCCTATTTGATTCTTCTTCTCCTGCATATTTAATTTGTCTACAAGTCCTGACATCTCTACTTTTAGAATATATTCCAAAACACAGTTTTTGTCACCTAATCACCACCAGCCTGGTCCATGCCCCCCGCCTCTCCTACCTGGGTCATTATAATAGTGTCCTGACCTGTCTCTCTGCTGCTGGCCTTTCCTCCTGTGGCCTTTTCTAGCAGAACAGCTGGAGAGATTCTTTCCAAAGTGCAAATACCATCACCTCACTCCTCTGCTAAAACCCTTCATTGGCTCACCATCTCTATGAGAGTAAATGCCAGACATTTCGTGGTGCCTTGCAGAGCCCTATGTGTCCCAGGTTCCTCACTACTTTCTGACCTTACCTTGTATGCTGTGATCCCTGGGTTACTCTTCTCCAGCAATGCTGCCTTGCTCTACTTGGAGTTCACCATGCACCCCCTGCCTCAGGCCCTTTGCACTAGCTCTTCTGTCTACCTTGCTTCTTTCTGATCTTTCCTTAAACGTCACCCTAGTCCCCAGCCCTGCTTTATTTTCCCATACCACTTGTCCTTACCTGACATACTACATTCACCTGTCTCACTTGTTTATTGGCTTACTTTCTGTCTTTTCTTAGAATATAGGCTCCCTGAGAGCAGATTTTACATCAGTCACTGATATTGCATTACTGTTTTATACAAAGCCTGGATCTCAATACATATTTACCTCTATTTTGAAAACAGATTTAACCACAAGAGAATCATTTTCCTGTTAGACAACTCTCAGCCCCAGTTCTTGTTCCAGAAATGTGATTGAGGTAAATTGTTTTACCTTACTTATTAATAAATCTCAACTTCCTTATCTGGAAAATAGTACTCAAAAGACTCTTCCTTACAAATTAAACAAGTCAAGGAATATAAAGTACTGGACTCTCTGCTCGGAACATGGTTGTCAGTTAAAAATATGTTAGTTGTTCTTGTCTTGTTATGATTATTGCTGTTATTGAACATCATGCTTTCCAAAGGGCATGATGCTACCTATTCTCTAGGACATGAGAAAGAGAGCAAGGTCTGTATCTCTCCCAGCTTATGTGCCTTTAGTCACAAAGACCCTCTGTTTGTGACTTATATTCCACTAACCTTTTTAGAAAGAGGGCTTTAATTTTATGAAGATGTTTTAAAACAATAAAAATTGGAGGAAAACATAGGTGGTAATAATAACCCCCAGATAATCTGATTGCCAAGAACATGAAAGAGGCCCAGCCAACGGAGAGCCAGGGGCTACAAGAAACTGGGAACAGAGATATCGACCAGGGTTGAGCAGGCTGCCTTCTCTGGGAGGCGGAAACGAAAGGGCCCTGTTTTCTAGGGGGTGCTCCCGTTGTGCCCAGCAGGCTTGGAGCTCCTTGAGCATCTCCTCCAGACAAGCTGAGGGAGGTGGGGTGGCACGCAGAGGAGCCAAGCAGTTACAGGCAGGGTGGCACAGAAGTACAAGCATGGGCCCTGTTTGCAGAGATGTGGATCTGGGTCCCAAATCTGTTAGTCACTAGCTGCCGGAGCCTGGGCACATTCCCTAACATTTCCAAAACTCAGCTTCATGCAACAAGTGCTACTGAGTGCCTCCCATGTGCTGGTCACTAGAGGTAACAGGATAAGCACCCGGAACTTCCAGTGTTTATGAGGCATGTACTGGAGGCCAGGCACGCTCTATACATATGTATCATCCCATTTAATCCTCACAGCCTTCCCAAGAGGAAGCTGAGGCCGAGGAAGTTAAGAAACTCTCCTGGTGTCATAGCTAGTATCAGAGATGGAAGTCAAGTCTGAGCAGTCGGGCTCCAGGGCCCATGCGCTTGACCACCGTAGCACTTTCCAGAAGCTGGGAACTCCAGTGTAAATGTGCCTTTGGAATGCAAGCAACACTGTGGGGTGGGCGGTGGGAGGTGCTGCCATGCATATAGCAGCAGATGGAGCTGGAGGACAGGGGACCAGGAATCAGAAGGTCGGAGAAAGGTTCCCTGAAGACATGATAACTAAGGTAAAACCTTTAGGAAGAGGGGGTTACCTGGGCAAACCACCTGTGTGCAGAGAGTGGCCCAGGTGGGGCTCCCAACTGTAATAATAAAAGGGCCCAGGTGTTGATTGGCAGTCTGGGCAGCTCTAGGATCCTCTACTTCGATCCCTCTGCCTGCTACAGAAGACAGCACCTTCAGGTCTGGGAATGCTCTGGGGACCTTCCTATGGATAGAACGGCCCCTGCCTTGGCTGCTCTCAGAACTAGGTGCCCATTGAAGCCACTGAAAGGAAGCACCCTCGGCCCTGGGAGCACCTGGTGAGCAGGGCATGAGCCTATCTGGCTCCCCCTTTGCTCTTGGGATTTAGTATTGACCTGACACATGGCAATTGCTCAATGAACAGCAGTGTCAACCTTGACGATGTCAATAGGTTGGGCCAGTAATTCTCTTGGTGGAGAATTGTCCTGTGCATTTTAGATATTTAGCAGCAGCCCTGGGCTCAACTCCCTACATGCCTATAGCAACTTTCTCCACATGTGCCAGCCAGAAATACCTCCAGAAATTACTAAATGTCCCCTACAGACAAAATCACCCCAGTAGAGAACAATGGGGTCATAGGGAAGTTGTAGCACATTCTCAGTTCACTTAGATTCATTCAACAGCATGCGTACTTCTGGAGGACGGGAGGCTGACAGACAGCCGGTGCCGGTGTGAATTTTACCTGCATGGTATGCCTAGAAAACACAACCCCTGTGAGCATAACACGCGAGATGTGAATTTGCTGCTACTCGGTCATCTCTAGTGTTTAGAATCATGCATCTTATTTTGCTCTGAATGCAAATCAATGACTTTTTAAACCAAAGAAAGGCCATAAAGGCAATTTTTACTATAATCCGTTTTTACAGATGCAGGCACTGACTCTAGAAACTGACTGCCATGTGCAGTGTGACTCGGCGGCGGCACTTTTGTACGGAAGGCTGTAGGAAGTAGTCTCCAAAGTCAGGTAACAGCACCCACTGAGCCCAGCCAGGTGGTGGTTGCTGTACCCACAGAGGGTCCCAGAGCGCCCAGGGCCCCTCGGACCCGGAGGAGCTGGCTTTCTGCATCCCCTCCCACGGGTGCTCCGCAACTGTCTTCCTGGAACTGGGTGTGGGGTTTGCTCTAAGCCAAGTACCCCAGGGCAGGCTGGGTGTGGCAGGAGCAGCAGTCCAAGATTCCAGGTGGCCACCCCAGAACAGACACCGCTGTCGTCAGAGAGGCTCAAGGCTGGAGCAGACTCTGGGACAGGCAGAACCAGATGCAGACGCAGGCGCGAGGGCAGATGGAACCAAATGGTCATTTTTGCGATGCTTCCTGTGCTGCTAGGGGTAGTGATTTCCAACCCTGGCTGCAGGTTCGATTCCCCGGGAAGGGGGGTGGCTCTAGGAGACCCAATACCCAGGCTGTTTTCAGACCAATGATATCAGAATCACAGTGGGGTGCACAGGGAATTTTTCAAGCGCTGAGGCTGAATGCCATGCGCAGCCAAAGATGAGACCCACTCTGTCAGGCACTGTTCAAAGGGTTTCCCCTGCACGATCTCATTTCGTCCTCACAACCACTCCGTTGTCAAGACTGGCCTACAGATGAGGAACCAGGGCCCTGGGAGGTTCATCATTTGCTGGGGTCAGAGTTAGTATGCGGCAGATCCTGGAATCTCCCGGGCAGCCCACCTCCAGAGCCACACTCCCAGGCGTAAACGCAGACAGGAAAGCAACAGCCGTGTCACAGCAAGAGCAGGGACCTGGCTTTGAATCCCACTTCTGCCCCCAGCAGGGGACCTCAGGCAAGTCATCTCAACCCTGATTCTTTCAGCTTCTTGTCTGCAGAATGGGGGAGTCTTGTCATCTTTGCAAAGTGTGGGGAGGATTCAATGAGAGGAGTTTATGAAGCTCCTTACAGCGTTTCTGCCACATAGTTTGGTGCTTGGTTAGTTATTCTTAGTCCACGTGGCCAAAAATGGGTCAGCAGCTGGGACAGCAGGAATCAAAAGGGGACATCCCTTGAAACAAAAGGCATTACATGCTGAAGGGAAGGCATCAAGAATGAAATTCAAAGGCCAAATTGAGGCCGATTCCAGGAGGGAGGACCGGTAGTCCCATCATCAGAGAACATGTCAGAGGGCACAAAGCCAAGAGAGCTGGGGGCATGAAGGGGCCCATGCCAGGCAGTGCCTCCCTCTTTCATCCGCATCCCCCCACCCCTGTACCCCTGATCATGGTAACACTGCATCGGCTAAGTGTGGAAGGTTTGAGACCACCCCCATCTTTGTTAGCATACACATTTCTCTTTCCTGCCTCTGTCCCCAACCCGTACTTATTTCCTGCCAAGCCCTGCTGGGGAAAGGTTAACAGATAACTGGCATTTGCTAAAAAGAAGCTAAGGCGTGACTCTTCTCACCTCCCTAACCCAGTACATGCACAGCCTTCAGCCCGGGAGCATCCATTTTAAAAGGGACATTCAGAGAAAAAAGAGGAGTGAGGCAAAAAGAATGCACGCTTCATTTTTTATCATTCAGAAGTCATACACAGACATGATAACAGGAACAGAGCAGGCAGAAAGTGCAAACAGGTACGGAAGGAAGAACACATCCCCATTGGCTGGGATAGCACTGTTCCTCCTTAAGCACATGTGAAAATTAAAATACTTTTAATTGGATTATAATAGCACATGCTTTTATAACGTTTTTATTTCAGCTAAATTATCACAAACAAAACAAATTGTGAACATCTTTGACTATATGCTTATTGCCACAACATCTGTGATATACTGTAAATTATGGTCCCCCCAGCTGAACAATTAGATTGTTGTCAATTGTTCATTATTATAAACGAGGCTGTTAGAAACCATCCTGAAAGACAAATCTTTTTTTTTAACATTTAGGATGTTTTTTTCTTTAGGATAATTTCCTAAAAAGTATACTGTAAGGTCTAAGATTTTGCTTTTGAATAATGCTTTTTATTATTGAAAAATTCAAGTGTTCATAACTAAAGAGATGAGTGTAATGAATGTTGAAGTATCCTTCACACAGCACAAACAACTCTCAGCTCACAGCCAATCTCATTTCATCGATAGGAAGTCCCAATTATCCTCTCCCCTAGATTGTTCTGTAGCAAGTCCTGGACATACATCATTTCATTCATAAATATTTCAACACATATCTCTAAAAGATAGGGCAAGAGCATGCTCGTTTTTAAAGCTCATGGAGCATATTGCCAAACTGCCTGCCAAAAAAGTTTTGCAACAATTTCCATTCCCACCAACAGTGTAAGAATGTGGCCATTTCTCCTCACTTTTGTCAACTCTGGTTCAACTTTTTGTCAACCGAACAACCAGTGCAGTGTCTAGTTAAGAGGGGGAAGAAAACCAAACACACAAAACTAAAGCATATAGTTCAACAGAGGTGATTTTAAGCAGGAAACTGGTTGCAAAGATATTGGAAAAGCTAAAGGGGCAAAAAGGCTTAGTGAGGAGCCCCTATGGCCAGAAGATACCTACCAGCAGCCCCAGGGCTGGAGAGACAAAGGGAACAGGTGGAGTGACCAGAGCCCAGGGGCCAGGGCACCAGCTGGAGCCAGGACCCTGGAGGGAAGAGCCTGCTGAGGGGAACCGGAGTTGGCTGCTGCAAATGCCACCAGAAATAGAGAGAGGAATGTCCTGGTTTCTTCCCTCCCTCTGCTCCACTGTCCAAGCCTAACCTGAAGCCAGTGGGCAAGGGAGCCTGGGAACTGTGTTTGTTTTATTACACACACACACACACACACACACCTAAAACAATGCAGCCCTGGAGAGGCTGGAGAAAGGATCTGACAGCCAACAGGCCAATGGACAGTCCTCTGAGGATCGCCACTGTAGTTCAGCTTTGTTAATTAATATAAGCTATTCAAGCACCAAAAAAATATCTGCAAATCATGAAGGAAGGCATGAGATCAACAAGTATCAAGTGTAAAAGGCACACACTGTTGGAGAGAATGTAAATTAGTACAACCCATTTTGAGGAGAATTTGCCAGTCTCTCAAAATTTAAAATCATAAGCCCTTTAGCCTAATAGTTTCCCTTCCAGAGACTTATGCTACATATAGTTGCCTGTAACAAAAGTGTGTGTGAGGATGTTCTCTATAGCATTGTTTATAATAGCAAAATACTGTAAACCACCGATAAATCCACATGTACTGATGAGAAAACATGAATGAGTCAGCTGGAATGTTTCTGAAGAGATGCAGTTAAAGGAAAACAGGTTAAAACAAAACAAAATAGTTGGTGTAGCATGCTTCCATATGTTTGTAAACTAATATATGTGTGAAATATTTCTCAAGTTGTGAACAATTTTTTTTCTCAAATCACAAGCAGTAGCTATTACCTTTGAGGAGAGGAATCAGGAAATTGGAACAGGAGACAGAGCTATCTATCTTTGTACTTTTAAAATTTGTTTGCTATGCTTTGTATTAAGCTACACTATATGAAATTGCCAACATTCTGTCATTTTTGACCCACCCAATGGCAATTTCCTATGGTTCAGACTAATATTCCTTTATCAATGAAAGAAGTAAATGTTTAAAAAATCATCAGGAAGAGTGATTACACTGGAATGTGAACTTGGGGTTGACATTTTCACTAAGGTTAGAAGGTGACCAGTGCAATGTTACCCCACCCAGGGTTGGGATCATCCCTTGTCTCCTTGGAACTAAGTTAGAAAACCTTAATTCTTTTAGAAGACTTATACAAGAATGGCTTCTTGATTCTCAAGACAATATCAACTTTTAAAGTGGCTTAAAATGAAGGAGAGGTGAAAGACAGCCTGGGGCTGTGTGTGGTTCTCTGTCAGCTCTGAATGCTGCCAGGGATGCAAAACAAACTAACTAGGAAACAAATTATCCCTCTGCCACCATTTTAGGATATCATGTATATCTTTTCCCAGAGCTTAAGTACACTTTTCTTCACTTTGAGAGATAAAAAGAAACTTAAACAATTCTGATAGCTTCTGATGAAAACACCCCAAGGCTCTTCACATTCCAGAGCCTGCCAGGGACTTGCACAGATGGACTGGATTTGTTCTGATTCACCAGGAGCATCTCACGGGGGTGGAGCTGCAGCCTGGTTAACAAAGCGCAGAAGAGGTAACAATAACACCAGGAAAAGTGGTGACATTGGTGAGGCACCAGGAGCCTTACATTATCTCATAACATCCATGGCAGGAAGATGTGGTACCTTTTGCCCATTTTACAGGCAAGAAAAATAAGGTTTCAGGAGGTCGAATAACCTAGAACTTAGATGTGTCCTACTCCAAAGCTCATTGTCCCAGGGTTCATCCTGGAAGTGACCAGTGTTGAAGATGACAGCCGGTGAGGTTTGATGCCAGCTAGGAAGGGCTGATGCCGGACAGGTGTCCTCTGTCAGGCTAGTGCTGGAGGATAGAAGGAGAGGTCGGCAGCACATATGGTCAGTTCAATCCCCTGATTCAAACCTTTGGTGGCTCCCCATTGCCTTAGAATACAACCCAAATTTAGTGCCGAGTATTGGAAGTGTTCAGAGCTTTGCATGTCTTCACAGTGTCCCCTCTCCCCTCACCCCACCAGCCCCTGCTCAGCACCATGGCCCAGCAGGACCCACCTTTGCTTTACAGAGTGCCCTGGGCCCTCTCAAGCACCCTGCCTTTGCCCACTGCACGTGCTCATTTCCTGCCCGGATCGCTCTTCGCCCACATTGCGCACATGGAAGATGCTAAGTCTCCTTCTCTAATGCTCTTTCCCCCACCCTCCACTGCTTCTGCTCTCAGCTGGGCAGGGACTCCTTTTCTTAACTTCCACTGCCCTGTGCTTCCGTCTAGTCTGACATTCCTTGTCCCTCCCTCTCTCCTTACTTTCCTCCTTTTTTTCTCTCTGTTATTCATTCTTTCTCTCAACATTTTTTCATTAAGCACCTACTCTACAACAGTTACTAAACTCTGTTTGGGGGATCCAAGTTAAATAAGAAGAAGTCCTTTCCTTCACGGAGCTCTTTGCCAAGAACAAGAGGTAGGCAGTGACTCAAGGCTCACAGTGACTGAACATTTCTGTGTGTGCAGCCCCACATTATGCATTCAGCACACATTACTTCACTTTACTGATACTGAAACTTTACCAGGTAGGGACATTTGTTTTCCAGAGGGGAAATCAATCAGGGTTTGAATCCAAGCCATCTGTCATTGTATTTTGTGCTCCTAAGTGCCAAGATGAATGAGGAGTTTAATAAGAATTCGTGAAATAATGAAAGCACACAGAACCCTAAGCCTAGCTTGGGGCAGATAGAAGCCTCTAGAATGAGATGAAGCCCTCAGAGGATGTAGCAGAGGATTAGCACAGGCAGAGGCATGGAGGTGAGGAAATCTGGGTCCTACAGAGAACCCCAGGTAGAGAGGTACTGCCAGGATGCAATGCCTGATGATGGAATGGGGCAGATGAAGCAGTGGCCTCATGTGCAGCCCCTGAGTGAGATGCTGGCAGGAAGCAGGGCTGGGTGATTAAAGAGTTTAATGAAGGGACTATTACAAGGATGTGGGCAGAGTTAAAGGAAGCCACCAAGAGGTAGTCAGACACCCAGGCGAGCAACCCTGAGCCAGGAAGCCACCACCTCTCCCTGACCAAAGGAGCAAATGGGGAGACTGTTACCAGTACCCAAGAGGAAATGGTGGCTGTGACTTTAGTACCAGAGACCCCTCCCCATCACCCCTGGAACTAGAAACTTTGGTAGAAGGACCTGTGTCCAGGCCCAGAGGGAGGAAGAAGGATAAATACCCCAGCTTCTCTCTCTTCCTGCCCTCTGACAGCCTCTGGGGCCTCCCAATGGCCAAACCCAACCAGAAGCCAAAGGGCAAATGAGCCCAGCTGAGCCAGCCCATGAGGATGGATTGCTGAGGGTCTAGGAAGGAAGTGAAGATGAGGAGGTAGACACTGAAAATGTAGAGTACTCTGCTTCCAAGTCTGGATCAGGAGGGAGAAAGGATGATCTATGAGGACCACCAGGTCAGTGGAGTGTCATGGTATGACATGGGCTTTGAGCAAGAGCTGAGGAGAAGCAGAGAAAAGGGAAAAGCTGGTCATATCACAGAAAAGGGAAGATAACTAATGGAGCCCAGGCCTGGAGGGTCCAGGAGGGCACAGGGCCCAACAGCCCATATACTCTAACAGCCTGATCACTTGCCCATCTTCCCCAAGCTCCCCATTGCTAGGCTGGGAGCTCCATATCTGCTGGGCCAAGGTATGCGCCAGGTCTGTGGTTGTTCTCAATTAATGCTTGCTGGGTGAATGAATGAGGGAGCAGATGGCTGGGTAGAGAGTCAGTGCTGTAAGACTACAGTAGAAGAACAGATACCTCTCTCTGCAACTTCATTGAGAGGGCTAAGGGGTAAAACATGAACTTACTCAATGGAGCTCCAGACATCTCAAGCAAGATAAATGGTCTATGGCAAGGAACTCAACAAGATTTACTTTACAGATATACACTTAAAAACAAAACCCCAACCACCACAGGCTGCACAAAGGCCTCTGTGGTGAGAACTGTTGGATTAGAACCAGAAAGACTGGAAACCAAGAATCTTTGTGTTTAGATTAATTGGACATTTTAATAGAACTAATTATAATTAGCTCATATAACGTCACTTAGAAGCTCCTGTCGGGGTGCTGTCTTGCTTTTTATCTTTGTTGTCAGTGGGGAGTCAGGTTCTTCCTCAGGGCATTTCTTTAGGTTTCCAGTTGAATTTCTTCCCCAGAGCAACGTAGGCCACTTGCAAAGAGAGCTGAGGAGGGGAGTTTTGTTTCTGTTGATCAACGCACCCAGGACGGTGCCCCGCCCCCCCCCTTACTTCTCCCTTGAGTCTGGCAGTAGGTCTGTCTGGGCTGCAGTCAGACGGATCTGCGAGGGGAGTCACACCCATGGTGGCTGGCTGAGAAGGTGCTGAAAGACAAAATAAGAAATGTGGTCATTTGGGGAAGAGGATGAGGGTAAATGGGGAAAGCCGAGAGCTGGTATTGCTTTTGAGAAGTAACAGGACGAAACCAAATGCACTCGTTCCTTGGGTCCCAGCTACACATTTTCCATTGATAGGGGCCAGCCTCTGTGAACCTCATCTGTAAAATGGAAATTCATTCACGTAAAATGTAATTGTCCCCCCCCTGCGGTGTGCCACACACAACGCACAGCACCAAAAGAACATCAGTGAACAATAATAATACTTCGTCAGAATATTTTAAGACAGAAATGAGACCGTGTCTGTAGAGCTACCGGGTGACAGCCCGTGAAAGGTACTGAATTGGAGGTAACTTCAGTGCTGATGGCACTTCTCAGACATGGAATATAATGATGCAAGAATGTTCCCAAGGAGTTCCGGGAAGATGGCAGCATGAGCAGGGCGGCGGAAAGCTCCTCCCAAAACCATATATATTTATGAAAATACAACAAATACGACTATTCCTAAAAGACAGACCAGAATATACAGGACAGCCCACAGCCTGCATCTACACCTGAGAGGACTCAGCACCCCACGAGGCAGGTAAGATACAGAGTGATGACCCAGTGGGACCCGAGCAC
>JAVSCE010005494.1:0-21636 GCA_032199065.1 Smutsia gigantea
ACCCAGCATCCTCCCTCTTCTCGTTGGAGTGAGCTGTCTCTAGAGAGCATTCTGCTCTGTCCCTCTTCCAAGCTGCTAGGTCTACAGGAACAAATTTGATCCCCTCAGTGATATGCCTGCTCCAAGCTAGAGGAAATGGTGACAAGTGGCTAAATCAGTCTGATTCTGAGTCTCAGTATTAAGATTAGGTATATAAGTCACATTTTCCAAAACAGCTTTACCATTAATGAAGATTATATTTGCCTTCTCAATCTTCTTCTTCTTTCGTCCTCTTTGTCAATTAGTTCAGTACTCAGGAAAGGAAAAGGACATTTTTTGCTTCCTCAAGCACCAAGCATGAATTAAAAGACATATATAAGATAAAATACATTAGTGTTTAGAAATTGAAAATAAATGGTCGGTTGATTTGTTTGAAAAGGAAATAGGAATTTGTGAAGCATTCACATAGGGGTGAAAGTTAAAATCCCAGAAAAGAATTAAGGAAAACTGAGTTTGAAGATCGAGATTTGAGAATTCCTTACAGAGGAAGAAACAGAATGTATATTCTAGGACACAGAGACTCGCTTGGAATAAGAGGCAAATCAGAGATAGGGAGTTTTAAAGTAGGAGGGGATTCTTGACAATATCAGATATCCCAGAGAGTTTGGTAAGAGGATGCAAGATGCAAATGTTTCACTTCAAAATCAGTATTTCTGTACGTGGTGGGAACTGAGCACCATGGTGGCTGTCCTAAGATTTTGAGGGGCAAGTGAGGAAGGGCGGGGAGGAGGAGAGGGAGAGCGAGAAAGAGAAAGACAGAGGAATTGTGGGATTCTTGAGGTAAGGCCATACCTGAAGTGCCTAATGCTTCTTCATTTCCTGGAGACTTTCCAGTTGTAACACAGGCCACATAGGTACTTAACACCAACTCTTTTCCTTAAAGTTCCCTGCAACCTAAGAAGAACAAACAGAACATGGAAGGGCTTTATGGTATATGTTTGTACATGTATAACTAGGTTGGGGATGAGTAAAGGAATTAAGTTTATCAAAAGCTGTGATAAAAAAAATTGGTTTCTGTTCTCAGTTGAGAACTTTTTATTTCAAAGTGAAAATAAAAAAAAACTAAACAACAGCAATTAAAGAAGGAAAAAAAAACTCCTGACATCTCATATTCTCTCTCCTTTCAGCTTTACTTTTTACTTTGCATTTCCTGAGTTTTCCGTTCCAATTCCTTTTTTTATTAAAGTATCATTAATATACAACCTTATGTTGGTTTCAAATGTGCATCACAGTGTTTCAGCAGTCCCCATGATCAACTTATATTGTAATTACAAATTATTGTGCCTTTTTACCTCCCCCACCCTGGTCCCCACTCCCACCCCTCCCCCTTGGGAACCACTAGTCACTCCTCCCTGTCTGTAAGCCTAATGCTGTTTTGACCCTTCTGTTTTGCTTTGTTTATATATTCCACAAATGACTGAAATCATATGGCATTTGTCTTTCTCTGCCTGGTTTATTTCAATGAGCGTAAAACCCTCTAGATGCATCCATGTTGTTGCAAATGGCAGGATTTCTTTTCTTTTTATGAGTGAATAATATTCCATTGTGTATATGTAACTCATCTTCTTTATCCAATCATCTATTGATGGACACTTAGGTTGCTTCCATATCTTGGCTATTGCAAACAGTATGGCAATAAACATAGGGCTGAAAATGTCTTTTTGGATCAGAGATTTTGTTTTCTTTGGGTAAATACCTAGGAATGGAATTACTGGGTCAAGTGGTATTTCTATTTTCAGTTTTTTGAGGAACCTCCATACTGCTTTCTACAGTGGCTGCAACACTTTGCAGGCCCACCAACAGTGTAGAATGGTTCCTATTTCTCCACATACTTGCCAGCATTTGTTGTTTCCTGTCTTTTGGATAATGGCCATTCTAACAGTGAGGTGATATCTCACTGTGGTTTTAACTTGCATTTCCCTGATGATTACTGATGTGGAGCATCTTTTCATGTGCCTGTTGGCCATTTGAATTTCTTCTATAGAAAAGTGTCTGTTCAGATCCTCTGCCCATTTTTTAGTCAGGTTATTTGTTTTTTGGGTTGGGGCATGAGTTCTTTATATATTTTAGATGTTAACCCCTTATCAGGTGAATCATTTATGAACATATTTTCCCATACCGTAGGATGCCTTTTTGTTCTGCTGATGGTATCCTTTACTGTACAGAAGTTTAGTTTGATGTAGTCCCATTTATTCATTTTTTATTTTGTTTCCCTTCCCTGAGGAGATGCATCCAGGAAAAAATTTCTCATGCTCATATTCAAAAGATTTTTGCCTATGTTTTCTTCTAAGAGTTTTATGATTTCATGACTTACTTTCAGGTTTTCATCCATTTTGAGTTTACTTTTGTGTATGGAGTTAGACAATAATCCAGGTTCATTCTCTTGCATGTAGCTGTCCAGTTTTGCAAACACCAGTTGTTGAAGAGGCTGTCATTTCCCCACTGTATGTCCATGGCTCCTTTACCATACATTAATTGACCATATATACATGGGTTTATATCTGGGTTCTCTATTCTGTTCCAACAATCTATGGGTCTGTTCTTGTGCACGTACCAAATTGTTTTTATTACTGTAGATTTGTAGTAGAGCTTGAAGTCAGGGATCATAATCCCCAGTTTTGTTCCTCTGTCTCACAATTGCTTTGGCTATTCACAGTCTTTTGTGGTACCATATAAATTTTAAAACTATTTGTTCTAGTTCATTGGAGAATGCTGTTGGCATTTTGATAGGGATTCAATTGAATCATAAATTGCTTTGGGTGGGATGGCAACTTTTACAATATTAATTCTTCCTATCCATGAGCATGTGATAGATTTCCATTTACTGGTATCTTCTTTAATTTCATTCATGAGTGTCTTGTAGTTTTCAGAGTATAGGTCTTTCATGTCCTTGGTTAGGTTCATTTCTAGGTATTTTAATCTTGTTGATTCAATTGTAAATGGAGTTGTTTTCCTGATTTCTCTTTCTGCCAATTCATTATTAGTATATAGGAATGTAACAGATATCTGTGTGATAATTTTGTGTCCTGCAACTTTGCTACATTCAGTTATTAGTTCTAGTAAGTTTTGGTGGACTCTTTCGGGTTTTCTGTTTATAATATCATGTCATCTGCAAATAGTGACAGTATAACTTCTTCCTTACCAATTTGGATGCATTAATCTCTTTTGTATTGTCTGATTGCTGTGGCTAATACCTGCAGTACTATGTTGAGTAAAAGTGATGAGAGTGGGCATCTTTGTATTGTCCCTGATCTTAGGGGATAACTTTCAGCTTTTAACTATTGAGTATGATGTTGGCTATGGGTTTGTCATATACGGCCTTTATTATGTTGAGGCACGTGTCCTCTATATGCATGTTGTTGAGAATTTTTATCATGAATGGGTGTTGAATTTTGTTAAATGCTTTTCAGCATCTATTAAGATAATCATTTGGTTTTTATCCTTCTTTTTGTTAATGGGGTGTATGATAACGATTAATTTATGAAGATTGTACCATCCTTGCATCCCTGGAATAAATCCCACTTGGTCATGATGGATGATCCTTTTGGTGTATTTTTTAATTTGGTTTGCTAATATATTGTTGGGGATTTTTGCATCTATTTTTATCAGGGATATTGGTCTGTAATTTTCTTTTTTTTTTGTGCTGTCTTTGTCTGTTTTTGTTATTAGAGTGATGCTGGCCTAATAGAATGAGTTTTGAAGTATTCCCTCCTCTTCTACTTTTTGGAATACTTTAAGAAGGATGGGTACTAGTTCTTCTTTAAATGTTTGTTAGAATTCAGATGTGAAGCTCTCTGTACATGGAGTTTTGTTTGTTGGGATTTTTTTGATTACCAGTACTAATTCATTGCTGGTAATCAGTCTAAGATTTTCTGTTTCTTCCTGGGTCACTCTTGGAAGGGTGTATTTTTCTAGGAAGTTGTCCATTTTTTTCTAGGTTGTCTAATTTATTGCCATATAATTTTTCATAACATTCCCTAATAGTTCTTTGTATTTCTTTGATATCCATTGTGATTATTCCTTGTTTCTGATTCTGTTTATATGTGTAAATTCTCTTTTTGCCTTGATAAGTCTGGCTAGGGGTTTATCTATTTTGTTTATTTTCTCAAGGAACCAGTTCCTAGTTTGATTTATTTTTCTATTGTTTTATTCTTCTATATTTTATTTATGTTCTAATCTTTATTATGCCCCTCCTTCTAATGACTTTGGATTTCATTTGTTCTTCTTTTGCTTGTTTCTTTAATTGTGATTTTAGGCTGTTTATTTGGGATTGTTTTTGATTCTTGAGGTAAGCCTGTATTGCTATTTACTTTCCTCTTAGAACTGCCTTTGCTATCTCCCTCAGATTTTGGGCTGTTGTGGTTTTATTTTCATTTGTCTCCATTTATTGCTTGATTTCTGTTTTAATTTGTCCGTTGAGCCATTGATTATTTGGAAGCATATTGTTTAGCCTCCATGTGTTTGTAGGTCTTTTTGTTTCCCTTGTTTAATTTTTTTCTAGTTTCACATCATTGTAGTTTGAAAAGATGCTTGATAAAGTTTTCAGTCTTTTTGAATTTATTGAGGCTTTTCTTGGGCATGTTGTTGAGATCACCTAGTAGGTGATCTATTCTGGAGAATGTTCCATGTACACTTGAGAAAAATGTGTATCCTGCTGCTTTTGGGTACTGTTGATATCTGTTAAACCCATTTGATCTAATTTGTTCAGTGCCTCTGTTTCCTTATTTATTTTCTGTCTGGTTGATCTATCTATTGATGTGAGTGGTGTGTTAAAGTATTCTAAAATGAATGTATTGCAATGTATTTACTACTTTAATTCTGTTAGTATTTGTTTTACATATTTTGGTGCTCCTATGTTGGGTGTATAGATATTTACAATGGTTATATCTTCTTGTTGGACTGATCCCTTTATCATTATGTAATGTCCTTCTTTTTCTCTTCTTACTTTATTTGTCTTGAAATCAATTTTTGCCTGATACAAGTACTGCTAATCTTGCTTTTTTCTCCCTAGTATTTGCATGGAATATCTTTTCCATCCCTTCATTTTTAGTCTGTGTATGTCTTTGGGTCTGAAATGAGTTTCTTGTGGGGAAGATACAGATGGGTCTTGTTTCATTATCCATTCTGCCACTCCATGTCTTTTGCTTAGTTCTCTCAGTCAATTTACATTTACAGTGATTATTGATAGATAGGTATCTACTGAAATTTTATTAACTGCTTTCTGGTTGATTTTATAGCTCTTTCCTGTTCCTTCTTTTAGTTTCTTCTCTTGTTAGTGATAGTTTTCTTTAGCATTGTAAATGAATTTCTCTTTTTTTTAATTTATTGTGTGTGTGCATTTATTGTAGGCTTCAGTTTTGTGGTTACCAAAGGTTCAAGGATAGCTTACTTACTATTTAATAGTCTATCTTAAATTTCTGATTACTCTATTTCAAACAAAATCTAATGAAATTTTTTTCTTCTTCTTCCTCCTCCACATTTTTTCATATTAGATATCTTAATCTGCACCTTTTGTGTATACCTTGGCTGATCCTGTGTATAGTTGATTTTGTTTCTTTTGTTTTAATTTCATATGTGCATGGAAATTGGTTGGTCTACTACCTCTACTGTGGGTTTATTTTCACTGGTGAAAGCTAGTAGGTCATTTAGCCTTAGGTTCATTCCATCTACAGCAGTCCCTTTAACATATCCTGTAAGGCTGGCTTAGTTGTGGTGAATTCCTTCAACTCTTGTATTTCTGGATTTTGTTTAATACCTGCTTCAAATTTAAATGATAATCTTGCTGGGTAGAGGATTCTTGGTTGGAGGTCCTTCTGTTTCATTACATTAAATATATCATGCCACTCCCTTCTGACCTCTAGAGTTTCTGTTGAGAATTCTGCTGTTAGCCTGATGGGATTTCCTTTATAAATAATCTTTTTTTCTCTCTCTGGCTCCTTTCAACACTCTCTCCTTATCTTTTATCTTTTCCATTTTAATTATTATATGTCTTGGTGTTGTCTTCCTGGGGTTCCTTTTGTTAGGAGATCTCTGCTTCCATGACCTGAATGTCTATTTCCTTCTCCAGACAAGGGAACTTTTAAACGATTACTTCCTTGAAGAGATTTTCTATCCCCTTGACTTTCTCTTCTCTTTCTGGTACCCCTATTTTGCAAATATTCCTAGAGATCTTTTTTCCTCTCTGTTCATCAGCTTCTTTGTTTTCCTGTTCTCTAATATCCATTTCATTTACTGTCTCCTCTATGTGTTCTAATCTACTCTTAAATCCCTATGTTGCATGTTTCATTACAGATACTGTATTCTTCAGCTCTGAGTGGCTCTTTTTCATGTCTTCTATCTCTGTTGAAATCTTCCCTGAGACCTTGAATACTTTTCTGTAAATCCATGAGCATGTTTGACTTTTCTTTTGAAATTTTTGTCAAGAAGGTTGTTGATCTGTTTGATTTTGTCCTCTTTCTGGGTTTCTTCCTTGTAGCTTTGTTTGGATCATATTCCTCTGCCTACTCATTTTTTCAGGTTTTCTGTGTTTCTTCCTTTGTATTACATCTAATACAAGCTTTCTGGCCTATAGAGTAATAGATTTGTGAGGAACATATCTGATATAGCCCAGAAGTTCAAGATTCTTTACTCTCTAGTGCCTGGTTCTATTCTGTGGGGACTCCAGCTATTGGCATGCTGTGAATGAGGCTGCCTTTCTGTTTGGTCTCTCTAGTGGTCTAAGCCTGGGAGGACAGTTTGCTTTGGCTACACCTTTGTGATCAGCTCAGGAGTCTGTTAAGCTCACTGTGTGCAGGGCCACCCTCTGCCTGGACTGCAGCAATGGCAGGGCTGCAAAATTAATGAGGTGAGTGGACTGATATGCAGCTCTGTCCCAGCCTGATGTGCATAATTATGTTTGGACACACTCAGGGAGGAAGGAGCTCTTGGGGTTGGCACTTGCAGGCACCTCCCAGTTGCACTGAAACTGAACCAAGGAAGCTGGGAGAGTCTCCCTCTACCTGCAAGTTAGTAAAGTCTGATGGTGCCACTGGGCCAAGTGGGTTGGCTCCTGGTAGTACGTGCAGAGAGGAACCTCAGGGCTGCATTGGTAGCAAGGGGCATGGGGCATCTGGAGCACCTGAGTGTTCCCAATCTGTTTTGTTGAGGAAGGGCTGCAGAGGTATGCTCCATGTGCCCTTTCTCCTGTACAGAGAGTTCTGTCCAACCCTCGCCCCTCTGGTACCCCTCCCACTACTGGCAAATCTTTCAAACTGCTCCCTCTGCTATTGGTCTCAGGATTGGTAGGGCATGTCTGCCCTCCACACTGGCTGGAGTCTCAGCCTCCCAGTGTTCTGCCTGTCCTTGGTGTCCAGTCCTGCCACTCACCAGAACCCAGTATAATGTGGTCCCATGATCCTGAGACAGATCTCCAGGGCCAGGTGTGCAGTGCTGCTGGGTTCCTTATCACTCCCTTCTCTATTCCTCTTTCTCCCACCTGTAGGCTGGGATGGGGAGAGGGCTCCTGCTCCAGCTTGGCTTTGCCACTTTACCTTTTATGTGTGGTCTTCTCTTCTTCCTCAGGTGTAGGTGGTCTGTTCTTCAGTCTTTACGTTATTTTAGTTGTATTTCCTGTATTTTCTTCTTTTATGTCTTTTTGGGAGGAGATTTATGCCTTGCCTTCTTATTCTGCCATCTTTTATTCTCCAATATATTTTTATTATTTCTTTTTTTTTTCATTTTGCTCAATACCTTAATGGTATTTAAGTCTAGAAAAAACATTGCTGAGGTTTCATTTTATTTTAGAGAGAATGATTGGATTGGATTGGATTTGTTCTTTACCTCTTGGTCAAATCTTAATTCAAAATTCTAAGTTGTAATAAATTAATTAACTTTAAAAAGATGCAATGGGGAAAAATTTGTTTGTATTGTCACCACTGCCTCAAAGATAGAAATTCCCTGTATTATTAACCTACATTCAATTCTGTGGATATTGATCCTAAAAGAATATATAAATGCACCATTGTGTCTTTAGTTTTTTCCTCTGGGGAAATACAGACTGGCTCCTCTAAACTTTTATACCTTATTACAAATATTTACTATAGCAAAATTAAATGAAATGAAAAAAAATGCAATAAGAATTCATGTACCAGCAAGTTTACCATAATTTGCTTCCCCAGACCCATCCTTACATTATATTTAGACTCCAGTTCTATCATTGACTGACTGCTCATTTTCCCTAATCTCTATTTAACCAAAAAGGTAGTATTTCCTGATATTTTGTTTAATCCGTATATAAATCATATAGATCTTCTCAGTTTATAGATTGATTTTCTTAGATCAGATTCAATCAAACTCTTGTTCACCTTTTAGCATGGGATCAAAATTTCCATTGTACAATCCTGAAGAGCCTTAGGTATTCAAGACTTTTCTGACCATATATGTGGCTGACTGTTATAGAATCCAGCAACAGGGTTATAAATGAATTTATATAATCAACAAGAACAGACGTTCATAGACCCTAGATATCCTTATCAGTTATGTAGGCTGACATAAAAAATAGCAAGCATAACCCAAAACCAAAACCAAAACAATAGCCATCTTACCTCTCAGAGGTGTCCAATAAGTTAAGAATTTGGAAGGCTTCCTTTAGGGGGTTCAGATTGTGAGAGCTAGGTCTTAGACTTGTTCTAGCTTATGTGGTCAACATTTAGGTCTCCAAATTTTTTCACAATTGGTTTATGTGGGTCTTTGCTCCCTAGAAATAACAACAATAAAAAAATTGAAGTCTTTTTTTTCCGTGAACTGGTAAAAGCCATTTCTGGTAAGTCTATTTGTCCCTTTCATACTATCAGAAAAGTCTGCAATAGCTCAGGGGGCTCATATGTATAATTATGCGATCTCTCAGTTTCCAGCCACAGCACATTACCCTCCATGCCAGGTCTCCCCAGACTGCAAAATCTAGCCTTCGTTTCACTGGCTAACTGTCATCCCAATCATTCATAGTATCCTTTTTTGTGACATATCTAATTCTCTTTAGAAATATTTACTTGTTTGGGTCCTATAGTGGCCCAGTATCACCCTTTCCAGTCCTTGGATATAACTGAGCAGCCAACAATTCCTTGGCTTCTAGATTCCCTGGTTACTGTGCCCACTCGAGGGCTTCTTAACACTGGCCACCCAGCTTGATCATGGGCTATATAATAACAATGTGACCCCCTGCCCATGGCAGGAAAAGTGGCTCTTAGAAATTCTGTCACTTCTTTAGCCACTGTCCCTTGGAAGGAATGCTTTCTATCTCCAAAATAAGCCAGTTAAACACTGCAACTTCCAAGAACACATAACACAGAGACAGAGTGATGTTTGTCCCTCCGTTACAGTCAACTCTTGTACAAAGGGTGCCCACATCAAGATAATAGAAACATAGAATAGAGTTCGTTAAGGAAAACTAACTAATGAAGTAACGCAGCAGAGTGGAACCTCAAGGCTTTATTACTCTCCAGAGAGGCATAGTTAGACCAGATAGGGGAAGCCTGTATGCACAGTGGAAATGCTCCAATAGAGAGGAACTTGATCTTTGAAATGCTCTATGTTTTTATGAGGAGGAGGAACACGTCACATCTTTGTGTTTATGTAGCAATGGAAGGCCTCTTGTGAAGAAGTAGTCTCAATAATTATTAATCTCCTGTTCTATTGAGTCAACTCTTAAATTTCCAGAGATGGGAAGAAATGAGCTTCAGGAGCATTCACCTTTGCTTCATCTCCAAAAAGTATCTTAGTCTGGATTTTAAAATGTTATTTTCTTTGTCTAAGTCAACTTAATTGTTGATACCATTGAGACCACTTTCCAAAGTAAGGGTTGAAACCAAATTGGAGGGCTTGCAAAGATGTTATAAGGAAGTCAGTCATGTACTCTTAGTTAACTACACACTTCTGGTCTAAAAACTTAGAAATCTGCTAGAAAATTAGGTTGAAACTCAAAAAGGATTTAATTGAAAAGTTTCTCTGAGTCTCATCTCTCCCAAAGAAGAATACAAGAGTTTGCTACCTTCTGAACTCCTAATGAAAAGTTTTCAAAGATATTCAAGAGAAAGCTTTATCAATGCCCCTTGCTATTTGTGAGGTAATCAGTAAACTAGTGCCTAAATCATTCTTGAGGCATGATTCTTTAGTCTATCCATTTAAATAATAGGAATTTATTTAACAATGGAATTTAAATGGATAGAGGGGTTGGTTGAGGGTTTTTGTAATAGCATGAGCAGCAATTTTAGAATTTCAGTTTTAGAATCTGCCAAGAGAGAGAACTAATGTTTCCTTGGACCAAATATGGGTTCTCCTTAGGTAAAAGAGTTAGTGTGGGATTATGTTCAATACTCCAAGACAACTACCTAGAGAAAAGAAAAAATATTAGCAAAATTAAGCTGAAGTTGACAGTGGGCACAAAGTCACTGAAGAACAAACCTAGTGACACAGCGATCAATTCATCCTATCAAGAAAACCATGGTCGACCAGCACCGAGAAGTGGATAGAAACATCTTTAGAAGAAAAATAAAAGCTCCTGATGTGGGTCTATTAAGTTCAGAAAAAGATAGTGCCAGAACACTATCAGATAAATACGATTTTTCCTGTCCCTTTCCTGCTCTTCTTTCTTCCTTTTCAAGGATCAGATGTCATGACTTAATGAGTAGAGAGGTTGGATCTGGCAAAATAGGGTGAGAAGAGCCTGGCCTCGTCAGCTCTGTCTCATTACAGCTTGACTTAGCTCAGAGTGGAGACTCAAATGGAATTTGAATTTATATTACTACTGCAGTGGATTAGGCATATTAACTCCCCAACAGAGTCTGTTTTCCACGAGTCTAAGTGACCAAAGAACTTTCTTATACTTAATATTCACAAGAAAGACAAGGTAATCTTTTTATCTAATTGAGGGTAAGACTAAAATGACAAAATCTAAAGTGTCCATGGGAAAAAAGTAAAGTTCTTTTTATTCACATTTCATGAGTTATGTTGTTATACTCACTGATTATAATAAAAAATGTAAAAAGTAAGTTTTCTAAACATCTTAAAAATTGCACCATGCTTAGATTTTAGTCATTTCTAATGTTAGAGGCAGCACTTTGACTAACATTTACAACTAACAATTACACCCTTGGAAACCATTAGGTTCACTGACACTTTGGATTCTACTTGTTTGTGGAAACCCTTACAGATCTCCCATCTAATATTTCATTACATGCTATTTTTAACCCTAGATTAGAAAAAAGAAATTCCAATCTCAAGGGTGATATTGAATTTTTTAAAAATATTTACATTTTTAGAATAAATTACTATGTAATGTAACTGCCAAGCTTTAAATCTTCCACCTGAAACTAACTATATTCAGACACAGGAAATATTCTAATAGAAAATATAGAGAAGGAAAGGGGAAAAAAGAAAACTTAATGAGCCATGGTTTAGTAAAACATCCATACTTTTTCCTCCATTTGGGCTTTTCCGTTGTCAGTTTGATTAATGGGATGTCTTTAAATGTATCTCCTTTTGGATATCTTATATCTCAACAACTCCATTTCATGTTCTTGCCACCAACATTTCCAGTAGATTTCTTATAACATGTCAGAATGACAGATAAGTTTCCACAGTCGCCTTGTAGAGAGCTCATTATTGTTTCAAACCAGGGCAACTGCCCTGAAGTTCCCTGAGCAAAGGGCTTTTGGAGTGCCATGTGATTTCCAAACCTATGCTAAGGAAAGGTGCCAATTCTTGGTTTAAAATAAGGGTACAGGCCACCAGTCAAGGTCAAGTACTGATTTTTATAAACATGATAGTCTCCTGAGTTGATGGGAAATCAAATTTTTTAAATATTTTAAATATATATGGACTTTCAATTGTTTTCAATGTAAGCTATCTGTGATTTATTTCATATTATTTGGCTAATAATAAGATAATATATCTTCTAAAATTTATTTAATTCAGCTGGAAGATGTTTTTGATTGCACTTCTGTAATACATAATTGCAATAAATGAACTTTAAATTAATGTTTTTATTCCAGAAAGTCTTCAAAAAAAGTTCACTTATATCATTTCCTCCTTAAAGACACTTGTCTAGACCATAAGTTATAACCATCCCCCCTGAAATTATTTTTCTGTCAAATTGTAAAATAAATGCATATGTGTGTTTATGAAGAGTTCAACCTGTCAGTAGAATGGCCTAAGACAAAAATCATGTAAAAATATCCACACCAAGAAACAATCCACAAATCAATTACATATTTTAAGTAGCCTTAGTAATTGAATGGTCCTGAAAATATGGAAGAGTTTAGAATTTCATGAAGTTCTAAAGCTTTTAGACTTAGAGAAGTCATATATATTTTTAGAGAAAACACAATGGATACTCTCATCAAGTGGGTAACTTGGGTGAGAGTTGCAGATTGAGGAGAAAGTGCCAGTTAAGTAATGTAAATAAGTTACAATTTTTAGCCCAGGCTATTGTAATTCTGAAAAGGAGCTCAATGACAGTGAGGAGATGAGAAGAATCTATGGATACTTGGAGGTTTAGGTTTCCTACCAGGACAAAATCTCTGGTGACCCGTGATTAATCTAGATTACTTGGTGTACCTTTAAATATATATCCACCTTTCAACTCTGGGAAGAAAACTACAGTGAAGTTACAAATAAAACACTAGTGTTTAGAGTTTTCTGCTAAAAAGGAAATTATTCCTTCTTTAAATATATTTTATGTATTTGAATGTAGTTTAGATAATTTGGCTTATTAGAGTATTAAAGTAAAATTTTCAAAAGAGTAAAACCATAACTGTCATAAAAATGTGAAATGAACACTGTCAAAGATTTTATTTCACTTATTAATTACTGAGGGAACCTATAAGATGTGAAAACTAATTCAAATAAGAATCTGACTTGCAGAGATGTAGATTCTTTACCAGACAAATTTCATTTGTATTGTAATCTGCAGGAAAAATTTGTATTTCTATGGTCAACGAAATTCCATTGATATCAGTTTCTACAATTAAACTTCCATCTCTACCAAACTGTTAACCAATCAATCAAAAGTGCACCCCCAAAAGAGAATTCTATAATGCCCAGAGTCTAGTTGACATTACCAATAATTCCATACTCAGTAATTTTTTATGTCCCTTCCAAACACTGAAGATTTTTCCTGACAAGAATTAGAATTCTTTAACTTCAAGTTACATTATATAATAAGCTAATTAATTTGGATTTGTAATTACAAATAAAAATATATACAATTTTGAAGAATTAAGACTTTAAGCTTTTTCTATTTTATAGAAAGTATCATTAAAAATTAAATGTGTAAAAAAATTTTTAAAAACTGAAATGCTTAAACTAAATATTAAAATTTATAAATATAATTTACAATAGTGTATAGTTATTAAAAAGTTTTAAATGAGATCAGAGATAATTCAATATTCAAATGAAAATTACTAAAATCTGCCAGGTTTAAAAATATAATATTTCCATGGTGTACTTGAAAGTATATAAAAGAATTGGATTTTTAACCATAGCTTTATTTAGCTATATAATAAGTAAATAAATGATAAACCTTTAAGAGGTCTTATCAGCATACAAATTCTACCCAAAACCTAATACATATGCAAAAACACCGTATTACCCTTCTCTTATTTAATACAACTATTTCATTTTACTATTTCATTATTTTTCATGTTATCTAAAATACTTTACAATAATGAACCAAATAGCAACAATAGTCCAATAATTTAACATCTCATACTTATTGATTATACTTATCATTAGAAGGTGAATCTTTTCTATGGTGGATGAATTATACACACTTGTCATATTTCTCCTGTTCTGTACATCTCACATATAGTATAAACATTTTAAAATTCTTCACACTAGACTTCTCTTAGCTCCTTCCCAACATTCCAAATTTCTTAATAAAGATATCATTGAAAGCAAACATGGGACAAAGAAATACCTTCTGGTTATATGCACCTGATAAGTTCATGAGGGCCTTTTGCCTCAATTTCTGAGCAATGCCAGGGACCAATTCATGCTTTAGCCAGGTGCATTCAATTAAGAGTTCAAAAATAATTTATGCATTACCAGCTTTGAATTCTGAGTTACTGGAATAGTTGATCTTTTCTCAAATTAACTGGGCCCTTTAGGCATTTCTTCAATAAAATTTAATGTCAGAAACCACTAACAAAGTAACAGGAAGTTACTTTGTAGAGATAAATAAATTGATTCCAACGTTTATATGGAGAGGCAAAAGACCTAGGATATTCAACACAACATTGAAGATCAAAGTTGGAGGACTGGACACTACCTGACTTCATGACTTATTATAAAGCTACAATTAATCAATGGAACAGAATAGAGAGACCAGAAATACATGTTGGCAAATACAGTCAACCGATTTGACAAAACAACAAAGGCAATACAATGGACTAAAGCTATCCTCTTCAGTAACAGTACTGTTACAATTGGGTATCTGCATGTAAAAAAATGAATTTAGAAACAGATCTTACACCATTCACAAAAAGTAACTCAAAATGGATCATAGACCTAAATGTAAAATACAAAACTATAAAACTCCTAGAAGACATGGAGCCAGAAAAAGACGGCAGTGTGAGAAGTGAGGCAGAAACCTCCACCCCAAACCACATAAAACATGAAAATACAGCAAATACAACTAATCCTGAAGGAGTGACCCTAAGACTGCAGAACAGACTGCCTAAATCTGGAGAAAAGAGAAGACCTCACAGAAAAGGGTAAAGTAGCTGTGCCACAATCAGGTGGGACCCAAGCACTCCCCACACCCCAGCTCACTGGCAGGAGGAAGAGAAATGGAGTGAGGAAGGTGTAGAAGCCCAGGACGGCTGAACACCCAGCTCTGGAGATGTGTTCTGGGAGCACTAACCTACATTACATGGTGCTCTGGACATTAGTGGGGTTGAAAAGCAAAGACAGGTGGAATACTCAGAGAAACTGAGATTTCAACCATGTGTGGAGAACAGGTACCCACAACTGGCTGCTCTGGGACAAAAGAAATGTGGGCACTTTGAAAGTCTTCCCAACAGGGAGAGTGCTGCTAAAGGGGCAAGGATTACACAGAGCTTGCTGCTTAGGAGAAAGGACAGGTGGAAAAGATCATCCCAGCACACTCAGCCCAGCAGGTTGGGAACTCTCGGTAGCTTCAGACACTTCATCCCTCTGGCTGGCTACAAATCGCTGAGGCTCCCCACTGCGATTAGCAACCTGCCGCTCCTTCCTCCTGGCAGGCACCAGTCTACACACCTGCTTCCTCAGCCATCGGGCCAGCCCAGCCAGACGGCAGCCCCACCTACAACAGCTATAGGGGCATAATGCAGAGACTCCTCCCTGCATGCCCAGCCCACTGGCCCTGGCAGTGGAGGCAGGCACTGCAGCCAGGAAGCAGGAAAGAGCTCTTTCCTTCCTGGAGTCGCCGGTGCTGCTTACCTGCAACCTCAGGCATAGCTCCAGGTGCTCTGCACCTCCAGAGAGTATAAATTCTGGGCACTAGAGGGTGCCACCTACACAAAGTTATTATTCCATAGGGATCACTAGAATGCAATGGCAAAAAAAAATTTTACAAGCAAGAATTCAAATGTCAGAAAGAGAGCAAAGTGAAACTGAAATCACCAATCTTCTAGATAAGGATTTCAAAATAAAAATCATAAACTTGCCTACAGAGCTACAGAAAAATATTCAAGATCTTAGGGAGCACTTCAAGAAAGAGATAGAAATATTGAAAAATACAGTACCTAGAATGAAACATACAATGGAGCGATTTAAAATTAGATTAGATAAGGTAGAGGAGACAGTAATAAAAAAGAAATTAGAGAACAGGAAAACAAGAAGCTGAGGCACAGAGAGAGAAAAGGATCTCTAGAAATGAAAGAATAAGAAGAGAACTGTGTGACCAATCCAAATGGAATAATATTCACATTATAGGGATATCAGAAGAAGAAGAGAGAAAAAAGGGGATGAAAGTCTTTTTGAGGAAATGATTGCTGAAAACTTCCCCAATCTGGAGAGGGAAACAGTCTCTCAGGTAATGGAAGAGCAGAGATCTCCCAACACAGGGACCCAAGGAAGACAACACCAAGACATATAATAATTAAAATGACAAAGATCAAGGAAAAGAAGAGAGTACTGAAAACAGCCAAAGAGAGAAAAAAGACAATTTTTAAGGAAAGCCCATCAGGCTATCAGCAGACTTCTCAGCAGAAACCTTACAGGCCAGAAGGGAATGGCATGATATATTTAATGCAATGAAACAGAAAATTCTACCTGGCAAGATTACCATTTAAATTTGAAGCAGGGATTAAACAATTTCCAGGTAAACAAATGTTGAGGGATTTTACCTCCCACAGACCATCTCTACAGTGTATTTTAAAGGGACTTCTCTAGATGGAAGTGTTCCTAAGGCTAAATAGCTGTCACTAGAGAAAACAAGACCACAGTAAAGGAAGTAGACCAATTAATTAGTAAGAAAATGCAAAATTAAATCAACTACCCACAAAGTAAGTCAAGGGATACCCAAAAAGTACAAAATATGACACCTAACATATAAAGAGTGGAGGAGGAAGAAGAAGAAGGGGAAAAAAATAACCTTTAGATTGTGTTTGAAATAATTAAATAGGTGAGTCAAGACAGACTGTTAGTAGGAAGCTACCCTTGAACCTTTGATAACCACAAATCTAAAGCCTGCAATGGCAATAAGTGCATATCTATCAATATTCACCCTAAATATAAATGGACTGAATGCACCAATCAAAAGACATAGAGTGGGACTTCTGGGAAGATGGCAGTGTGAGCAGGGTGGCAGAAATCTCCTCCAAACACTATATTTATCTACGAAAACACAGAAAATACATATATTCCTAAAAGAGAGACGAGAATACACAGGAAAGCGCACAGCGTGCAGCTACACCCATGAGGACTCGGCACCCCAAGAGGCGGGTAAGATATGGAGCTGCAACCCGGCGGGACCCGAGCCCTCCCCCACCCCAGCGCACCGGCGGGAGGAGAGGATTCAGAGCCGGGAGGGAGTGGAAGCACACCCCGCGAAGTAGCCAGCCCCGGTGATCTGCGCGGGGAGCACTGACCCACATGGCGCAGTGCAGCGGAGATTGGGGAGACAGAGCAGCAGGATCTGAGCGGGGAACGCACCAGGGTGCTTGCAGCCGGCTCCCGGGAAGGAAAAAAAAAAAAGTGCACGCTTTCTTCAGCGGTCTTAAAGAGACAGGAGCCCAGCGGAGGAGCCGGATCGCCCCAGCACACTCAGCCCAGCAGGCTGGAAGTCCTGGGGAGTTTCAGACACCTTAGCTGGCGACTGAGGAAGCGTAGCCATACTTACACTTCTCACTGAGATCAACAGCCTCCTATTCGTTCCCACCCCTGCCAGAGCAATAAAGGGCCCTGCGGAGCGGCACAGTCACAGCTGTGGAATAGTGGGGCAATAGCGCCACCTAGAGCATTCCCACAGAATCTACGTCTGGTGGGCATTTTTTTTTGTTTTTTTTGTTTTGTTTTGTTTTTTGTTTTGTTTTTGTTTTTTCTTTTCTTTCTTTTTTATTCTTTCTTTTTTTTTCTCTTTTTTTTTCTTCTCTTTTTAAAGTCTTAAAGAGCCCAGCTGACATACATGGCAACTATCAGTGACCAAATTATACAGCCATGAAAAGACAGAGGAATATGGTTCAGAACAAAATCAACCAGACAACCCCAGAGAGGGAGTCTGAAGGGATGGAAATGCACAGCCTCCCTGAAAAAGAATTCAGAATAAAAGTCATAACCATGCTGATGGACCTACAGAGAAATGTGCAAGAGCTGAGGGAGGAAGTGAGGGAACTGAGTAAAGACAATACAGAAATCAGACAAGCGATCGATGGGCTTAACAGCAGAATGGATGAGATGCAAGAGACTGTTAATGGAATAGAAAACAGAGAACAGGAGTACAGAGCACCTGAGGCAGAGAGAGATAAAAGGATTTCTAGGAATGAAATAATATTAAGAGAACTGTGTGACCAATCCAAACGGAGCAATATTCGCATTATAGGAGTACCAGAGGAAGAAGAGAGAGAAAAAGGGATAGAAAGTATCTTTGAAGAAATAATTGCTGAAAACTTTCCCTCGCTGGGGAAGGAAGTAGTCCCGCAGTCCACCGAAGCTCATAGATCTCCCAACACAAGGGACCCAAGGAAGACAACACCAAGACACATAATAATTAAGATGGCAAAGATCAAAAATAAAGACAGGGTATTAAAGGCAGCTAGAGAGAGAAAAAAGATCACCTACAAGGAAAACCCATCAGACTATCATCAGACTTCTCAACAGAAACCTTACAGGCCAGAAGAGAATGGCATGATATATTTAACATTATGAAACAGAAGGGCCTCGAACCAAGAATATTGTATCCAGCACGATTATCATTTAAATATGATGGAGAGATTAAACAATTTCCAGATAAACGAAAGTTAAGAGAGTTTGCCTCTCATAAACCACCACTACAGGATATCTTCAATGGACTGCTCTAGATGGAAGCACACCTAAGGCTAAAAAGATGCCACTAGAGAAAAAAAAAATCATAGCAAAGAAAGCAGACCATCCAAATACTAACTAAAGGCAAAGAATAAAACACCTATTATAGAAAGAATGGAGGAGGAGGAATAAGAAGGGAGAGAAAGAAAGAAACATCAGACTGTGTTTACAATAACTTAAAAAGAAAGTTAAGTTAGATTGTTAGATAGTAAAGAAGCAACCCTTGAACCCTTTGGTAACCACGAATCTAAAGCCAACAATGGCAATAAGTACATACCTATCAATAATCACCCTAAATGTAAATGGACTGAATGCACCAATCAAAAGACACAGAGTAACAGAATGGATAAAAAAGCAAGACTCATCTATATGCTGCCTACAAGAAACTCACCTCAAACCAAAGATATACACAGACTAAAAGTGAAGGGATGGAAAAAGATATTTCATGCAAACAACAAGGAGAAAAAAGCAGGTGTTGCAGTACTTGTATCAGACAAAATAGACTTCAAAACGAAGAAAGTAGCAAGAGACAAAGAAGGACATTACATTAGGATAAAGGGGTCAGTCCAACAAGAAGATATAACCATTATAAATATATATGCACCCAACACAGGAGCGCCACCATATGTGAAACAAATACTAACAGAATTAAAGGAGGAAATAGACAGCAATGCATTCATTTTAGGAGACTTCAACACACCACTCACTCCAAAGGAGAGATCAACCAGACAGAGAATAAGTAAAGACACAGACGCACTGAACAACACACTGGAACAGATGGACCTAACAGATACCTACAGAACTCTGCACCCAAAAGCAACAGGATACACATTCTTCTCATGGGCATGGAACATTTTCCAGAATAGACCAGCATACTAGGCCACAAAAAGAACCTCAGTAATTTCAAAATATTGAAATCCTACCAACCAACTTCTCACATCACTAAAGGTATAAAACTAGAATAAATTTTAGAAAGAAATCAAAAAGGCTCACAACAGCATGGAGACTTACCAACACTCTCCTAATTAATCAATGGGTTAACGACCAAATCAAAACAGAAATCAAAGAATATATGGAGACTAATGACAACAACAACACAAAGCCACAACTTCTGTGGGACGCAGCAAAGGCAGTTCTAAGAGGAAAGTATATTGCAATCCAGGCCTATTTAAAGAAAGAAGAACATTCCCAAATGAATAGTCTAAAGACACAATTACTGAAATTGGAAAAAGAAGAACAACTGAGGCCCAAAGTCACCAGAAGGAGGGACATAATAAAGATTAGAGAAGAAATAAATAAAATTGAGAAGAATAAAACAATAGAAAAAATCAATAAAACCAAGAGCTGGTCTTTGAAAAAATAAACAAAATAGATAAACCCCTAGCCAGACTCATTAAGAGAAAAAGAGAATCTACACACATAAACACAATCAGAAATGAGAAAGGAAAAATCACGACGGACCCCACAGAAATACAAAGAATCATAAGAGAATATTATGAGAATCTATATGCTACCAAGCTGGAAAACATAGAAGAAATGGACAACTTCTTAGAAAAATACAACCTTCCAAGACTGACAAGCAAGAAACAGAAAAACTAAACAGACCAATCACCAGTGACGAAATCGAATTGGTAATCAAAAAACTACCCAAGAACAAAACCCCTGGGCCTGACGGATTCACCTCTGAATTCTACCAGACATATAGAGAAGAAATAACACCGATTCTCCTTAAAGTTTTCCAAAAAATAGAAGAGGAGGGAATACTTCCAAACTCATTCTTTCAAGCCAGCATCACTCTAATACCAAAACCGGGCAAAGACCTCACCAAAAAAGAAATTACAGACCAATATCCCTGATGAACGTAGATGCAAAAATACTCAACAAAATATTAGCAAACCGAATTCAAAAATACATCAAGAGTATCATACACCATGATCAGGTGGGATTCATCCCAGGGATGCAAGGATGGTACAACATTCGAAATCCATCAACATCATCCACCACATCAACAAAAAGAACAAAAACCACATGATCATCTCCATAGATGCTGAAAAAGCATTTGACAAAATTCAACATCCATTCATGATAAAAACTCTCAACAAAAATGGGTATAGAGGGCAAGTACCTCAACATCATAAAGGCCATATATGACAAACCCACAGCTAACATCATACTTAACGGCTGAGACGCTGACAGCTTTCATCTAAGATCGGGAACAGGCAAGGTCCACTCTCTCCACTGTTATTCAAGCATAGTACTGGAGGTCCTAGCCACATGATGAATGAACAAGGAACTACAAGGCATCCAGATTGGTAAAAGAAAGTCAAATTGTCACTATTTGCAGATGACATGATACTGTACATAAAACCTAGACTCCATTCCAAACTACTAGAACTAATATCTGAATTCAGCAAAGTTGCAGGATACAAAATTAACACACAGAAATCTGTTGCTTTCCTATACACTAATGATGAACTAACAGAAAGAGAAATCAGAAAAACAATTCCATTCACAATTGCATCAAAAAGAATGAAATACCTAGGAATAAACCTAACGAAGGAAGTGAAAGACCTATACTCTGAAAACTACAAGACACTCCTAAGAGAAATTAAAGAGGACACGAAGAAATGGAAATTCATCCCATGCTCTTGGCTAGGAAGAATAAATATTGTCAAAATGGCTATACTACCTAAAGCAATCTACAGATTCAGTGCAATCCCTATCAAACTACCAACAGCTTTCTTCAATGAACTGGAACAAATAATTCTAAAATTCATATGGAACCACAAAAGACCCCGAATAGCCAAAGCAATCCTGAGAAGGAGGAATAAAACAGGGGGAATAAGGCTACCTGACTTCAAGCTCTACTACAGAGCCACAGTAATCAACACAATTTTGTACTGGCACAAAAACAGACCGACAGACCAGTGGAACAGAATAGAAAATCCAAACATTAACCCAAACATATACAGTCAATGAATATTTGATAAAAGTGCCTTGGATATACAATGGAGAGGTGACAGCCTCTTTAGCAGCTGGTGTTGGAAAAACTGGACA
>JAVSCE010005495.1:0-150844 GCA_032199065.1 Smutsia gigantea
AGTCTCAAAATTGGGAGCGGCACACAGCCAGGGGGACCTGGGTGGAAGACACCCCAGACTGTGAGCACTGGTGCCTCTGCTGCAAGTGGCCTCAGGTCAGCCACGGACCCCTCCCAGCAGGAGGCCTCATCGGGCCTGGGCCCTCGGCCCTCCACGAGTGCATGTTCCCATGGGGGAACCGCCGTCTGGGGTCTGGGACACAGACCGCCCCCAGCCTGTGGCCCTACGAAAAAGGACTGCACCTCCTTGCGCCCCAGTTTCTGCAGCTCCGCCTGGAGCTGGGGGAGCGGTGGGGGAAGGGAGGGCTTGGGGGCCTGGAGGAGGGGCTCTGACAGCAGAGCTCTGACCTCAGTGCCCTTCCAGGCCAGCCAGGCGCGTGGGTGCATGTGCATCCCAGGAGGCAGCTCTGTGGCAAGGCCTGGAGGAGCCAGAGAAAGAGGGTAGGTGAGGTAGAGTAGCTGGCTGGCAGGGGCACCGCCCACGCTTTCTGGGGAGCCGAGGAGGGCAGGGGCACCGCCTGGGCTCTCTGGGGGGCCGAGGAGGGCAGGGGCACCGTCCCTGAGCTCAGAGTGAGAGCCTGGTCCCCAGTTCTGGGTCTGGGGTTGGTATCCCTGGGGCACCCGGGGGCAGCCTCCTGCCCTGCCTGCCCCTGGCCCCATGCTCTCTTTGGAGAGGCTTGGCTGCCTGGTTCCTGCAGCATTGCAAGCTGACCACTGGACCTCCTGCTTCTGGAACGTTCCCCCATTCCTTCCCTTGGGGCTCCCTCCTGGCCCTCCACATCCCTCAGAACCTCTCCTGGGCCAAGGCAGTGTCGCCAGAAACACAGTTGCCCCTGGCCCAATCCCGGCCCCTCCACGCCCCACTCCCACCCTGGGCCACAGGGAGCTCACACAGTCCCTGCTCCTGCACTGTGGGCTGCTGAGGTCAGTGGGTGGGCAGGAAGTGGGAGGTCCGAGGGGTCTACTCTGGAGGGGCCTGTGGCTGGGGCCTCCGCAGGGTTGGCTGGAGAGGTGGTGGTGGGGGAGACACAGGCAGCCCTCCCCCATGCAGGCCTGGGAGGAGGGGTCCCGGCCGAGATTTTCCAGCCCCTGAGCCCTTCCTTCCCCCAGGTGGGGTCTCGGGGGCGCTTGGGGAGCCCCCGGGCCCCTGCCAGGGTGAGGGAGACAGGCTGCAGGCTGCTGGGGTCTGAGTCATGCTCTGGAAAATAAGGAGGCAGTTCCCACCACCCTCTGCCTCCTTGGGAAGAGGGGCAGGGTGGGCGGGGCACCCCTCAGGCCCTTCCTCCTGCCCACCCGGAGGCCTGTGTGGTGGGAGTGGGGGTTCTTTCCTCGGAAAGTCAACGGGAGGGGTGATCGATGCTGAGTGACAAAACCAGGTCACACCAGGGGCTCCCCCTAAGGGCTTTCTCAGGGACTCCCTCGCCGCAGTTCAGGGACCCCAGAACCTGTAGGACTCTCCTGAGTGCAGCACAGTGCTGGGGGCCAAGTCTCACACCCCCATGCCCCCAGCATGCTGTAGTGGCCAGATGTTCCCTGTCCCCTGGGCCCTGGGTACCTTGAGCAGCCCTGACCCTCCCAGTACCACCTCCCTGAGGAATCCCCTGGGCGGCTGGCATGAGCGGGGACTCTAGGGGCTCTGACAGGGTTCCAAGCCCCCCTTCTCCATGGCTGGGCAGCCCCCTTCCCACCCTTCTGGAATAATGACAGCATTCATGTTATGTTCAGGTGGGGCATCTGAGACCTGAGAGGGGAAGGGCGCCCTACACCCCCAGGCTCCCCGCAGACCCCTCCCCCTGTTGAAGGGGAGCTGGCCGCTCAGCGGGCTCCAGGGCAGGGAATATTGGACAGAGTCGAGCAATGAAAATGTACAGACCTGAACCACTGAGAGCCCAGCTTTGACTGCAGTCCCTTGGAGGGATGCGGGGTGGGGTGCCCCCTGCAAATGTTGTAGTATAAGCGTATCCGATGTATACTTGGTGTAAGTGTTGGGGGTGAGTTGGTTCTCCTTGGTTCTGGTCCCCACCACAATCCACTTCAAGGGAGGAGCCAGCCGGAGTCCGGCGGACAATGACAACTGGAGGTTTACTTGAATAAAGCAGAGAGGAGGAAAAACGGTGGTGGTGGGGGGGGAAGCTCACTGAACCCCCGCTCTGCGTGGCGCACATCCCCTGCGGACTCCTAAAGCCAGTGTCACCTGGTGTCCAGAGTCTGCTTGAACCTGTGTGGAGTGGAAACTTAAGTCCCTACCACCACACTGAGAGGATGTTCTGAGAACTTCCCAGAGCAAAGAAAGGGACTTGCCAGCCCAGATCAGAGCTGCCAGCAGCCCCTCCCTGCTTATCTGGAGTAGGGCAGAGAGTGACACACTTGAAGAAAGGAGAGTGCGGGCAACCTCAGAGAGGAGTGCTTAAGGATTTAGGGTCTGGGGTTCTATAGGGCTTTTGGGGTGTCAGCATAAGACATGATGTGCACAGGTGATTCATAATTCCTTTGAAGTTTTGTCTTAAGAATGGGGTTATTTGGGTGACTGTACTGGTCTGGATCTCAGCATTCTTTATCCGCATAGGTTTATTTACACAGGCCTGTCTCCTGCCCTGGTTACAAAGTTACTTGATTAACAGGCTGGAGGAAGAGGAAAAAACAGCATACAGATTAAGTTAAAGAATAAACTGGGCCTTTTTGCAGGCTGAGTAGATTTTACAATGGCATGATCTAATTGATACAGTAAAGGCATGGGCTACCCTCAGATACTTCTCTTTATCTAGAGAATATCTGGACATTCCAAGTTGCTCCTGGTCTTTGGAATGTCAACTAATTAACTCATTAACTCTGTGAGTTCTTCCTGGCTATCTGGTTTTACCTGGTTAACTCTTTGAGTCCCATTTAGTGGGCTTTACTGGCTTTATTCTCTCTCCACCCTTTATTCTCTTCCTCCTAACATAAGTATGTCCCAGATATCACATGGGACTTACTTATACCTAAATTTATTTGTTGCTTCTCTGAAATTCAAATTTAATGGAGCATTCTGTGTTTTCCCTGGTAATCCCACCCCAGGTGCTTGCTGTTGTCTGGTGAAATGGTGCAGGTGGTAGATGCATCGATGCTCCCCATCAGACGGCAGCAGTACTGCTCTGAGAGCTGGGCAGATCTTGCTGGGGGGACCCACCTGTGTGCCAAACATCTGTCTTCCTTATGCACGAGCCCCGCCGCCTTGGCCGCACCTGCCCCTGTGGGGTCTTTCCCAGGGCACTTGGGCTTGCATCTCGTTGTGCTGCCTGTGGCACCAGGGCGAGCCCCATGTGCGAGTCTGTGGGGACACTGTTGCCTTCCTATCCTCCTTCAGACATGCCACCTAGGGAGCTCCCGGGTGAGCTGGCCTGGGGTCCCCCCACCTCTCTTTCAGGATGGGAGGGTCTGGGTCTGGGCGTTGCTGACTTGTGGACTTGGGACTTGCCCTGCACGGAGCCCCTCCACCCCTGGATGGGACGCCGTCCCCAGCCCCGCCAAGTCCGGCGGTCACAGGTTCCTTGGGAGGCCTGCAGTGGCCCCTTCCACCTGGCCCTCCTCCATGACTTCACACCTGGTGGCTACCCCAGGGCAGCAGGTGGGTCAATGGACTGCATCTGGTGTTTGCCCACACCCATTTCTGCTAGACTGTGATCTCCTCAGGGCCAAGTCTTTTCATTGTTTTATCCCCTAGTCATGGCTGAACAATTTTAACAGCCACTGGGCAATAAAGGCCTCTGCTGGGCACTTTGAAAAATGATCTGATTTAGTCCTTATAAAAATCTATGAATGCAAAATATGTCTCTATTTTAAGGTTGTAAATACCAAGGCTCAGAGAGGTTAAGATACTTGCTCACGGTTACCCAGCTGTGATAGCTTAACCACAAACACAAAACAACACCTTGTTATTTTGAAAGAAATGCTTGTTTTTAAAATATAAAGTTGTACAGAAAAAAAATCACGGAAGTCTGTAAAAGTCACTTTAAATCCGACCACTGAGAAATAACCATCATTAAATTGCTAAATCTTATTCCAGACATCTTGCTTTGCAAATATGTAAGAGAAGGCTGGGAATACCTGAAAAACAGGGAGGGTAGTACTTTCTGTGCTTTACTCTGAAACTAAATATCAAATTTTATTCATGGAAGGAATTTCTGATTTCAGATAAGCATTTTATCACAAGAGATACTGGTTCCTACAGAATCTTCCTGGATTTAGAAAAATGTGAACAGGCAATGGCAGAGTCATTACATTTATGTAACCACATGTTTTACATAGACCGGTCAGCTGAGTGCCAGGTGAATGCAGGGATGGCACCCTCTTAAGTTTCCTCCCACCGATTCCCAGATGTGCAGATCAATGGTTGTGTTCAGGGCACTTTTATCACGGTGTAATAGAGAGAAAGTGCATCTCGCGTAAACAGAAGGCTTGGTGGTTTTTCACAAATTGAACCCACCCTGTAAATGACGTGCAGATCCCCAGCCCCAGCCCCCTCGCATTCCCTCCATCAGCACCCCTTCCAAGGATAGCCATGTACTGTTTGCCCCCTTGGTTGGGTTGGGTGTAGCCTTTCTAAAAGGGATCAAACAGTGGGCGCTCCTTGGCATATGTTTCCTCAGCTCAGCATGAGGCCTGGGAGTGTGGGTTCAGTTGTCCTTGCCTAAGCCATTCCAGGGGACAAACGGCCCACAGTTTATTTATGCACCCTTTTTACTGATGCTGGGCATTCCAGAGGCTTACAGCATTTGGCTTTTGTGTTGCCCTGAACATTCTAGTACATGTCTTTTGGTACATGTGTGCACACATTTGTGCTGGGTAAATCTTATGCATGTGTCTGTGTGGGTTCAGCTTTCATAGACACTGTCAAACACTTTTCCACCTTTTGCGGTCATCAGGAATGTGTGAGAGTTCTTGTCACTCTGCATCCTTGCCAACAGTTGCACATTTTCATCTTTTTCAGGTGGACCATTCTGTGGGTTTGTGATACTATACTGCGATTTTAACTTGCATTTCCCTGATGATAAATGAAATTGGGTGCCTTTTCATGTGTTTACTGATCTCTGCACTATCCTGTTCTGTGAAGTTCAAATTTTTTTGCCCTTTTCTATGGATCTAACTTTTTCTTGTTGATTTGCAGGAGTTCTTTGTATATTTATATATTCTTGACAATAGTCTTTGGTGCTATGTGGCACATGTGTATTGCAAATATCCTCCACCTTTTTTGTTATGGTTGTTAGGCATGTAGTTTTACTTATATTTTTGAACTCCAGAGGTATTGGAAGTATTGTTTTGCAGTCTATATTCATGTAAATTTGTCCACAAATTTTATCCCCCCTTTCTGGAGTTCTTCACTGTTTTCTACATTTTCATGTCTATATCTGGGATCGCTTTCCTTTTGCCTAAATATATTTCCTTTAGTATTCCTCTGAGTGCAGATCTGTTGAAGATGAATTGTCTTAGTGTTTGCTTTCTGAAGTCTTTTTTCATGCTCCTCTCAGGAGGGTATTTCTGCTGGGTGTAGGATTTTAGGTTGGCCTTTCTTTTCTTTCAGTCTTTCAAAGGTATATCCCTTTGTCTCCTGGCTTCCATCAATTCTTTTTCTTGAATGTTGGCACACCTGCCTCCTTTGCACATCTATTGATTTTGTGTTATATCCTGCACACTGTGAACACTCTGTTGTAGGGAATCGCGATTTTGTTGTGTTCTCTTTAAGATTATAATTTTTTTTGTTGCTTATTTGCTTGTTTTATTGAGCAGTTAACTCAACCAAACTCAAACACTGTCTCCTCTGTCGTGGTTGGCAGGTAAAACCTCTGTTCTATTAGCTGAGCTTCTTGGGATCTGTCCTGTGCAAGCATAGCTCATGGACCAGCCAGACATTTGAGTGGCATTTATTATGGAGTACTTGGGGCTCGCTCTGCGGCTCTGTCCTTTCTGGGATTTCCTCCTCCCTTTCAACTACAGTGGTGACTCCAAACTCTGTCCTCTGATTCTTCAAGTCAGCAAGACTGGAGGTCCATCAGGGTTTTAGCCCACCTGCCGGGCTCAGACAGGGTCTGCCTTCGAGCAAAGAGCCACAGCATGGAGTCACCCAGCTATCCCTTCTCTGGAGTGCCCACCCCCTGCAGTTTCTTTCTGTCTTTGGCTGCCTCCAGGGCTGTCCCACAGTTGTCTGTATGTCTAGCTATAATAGTTGTTGTCTGCCCAAGAGTTTGTCCCATTGAAGCCACTTGGAGCAAACTCTTGGGCAATTAGATCATGAGGAAGGACAGATCCTGCCACCTAATCAGGAGTGACCTGGGACAGGACAGGGCTCGGTTGGCGGGGCTCCATGCTGTTCGCGCTTCCTTGGTTTGGGGTTGGTCTCTTCACAGATTTAACTGAGTGCCTGCAGGTCCTGGCACCCTGCCGTGTGCCGCACTGAGATTTTACAGATGTTTTGGGGTGGGAGTGGGAGGCCAGCTATGGTTTGCAACCTCTGAGGTCTCCACTTTTGCCACTTTTGCCCCTGTGACCACGGGAAGCTTTGTTGATTCTCTTCCCCTCAGCTGCAGCTTCCAGCCTGGGCCACACCTGGTCTTCAGCCCAGAGCCCAGAACCGACACATGAACAGGGAACAGGTGGCTGTGAGTCGTCAGCCCGCCTGGCCAGCAGGTCCTGCCCTCTCCAAAACTACAGCCCTTTAAGTCCCCACAGCCCTACAGCTCTCTGGTCCTTAGCTGTGAGAGTTTTACAGTGTGTCTGGCCTCTTCCCTTTGCCGTCAGCAGGAGTGACGGCTTTCCGAGTAGGCGCCACCCATTCCTGCTCAGACGCACATCCACTTACTATTTTTACATTTATTATTAGAATTTCATTCCGGCCTGCGTTCCCAGAGCGGAATGGCCGTGATGCGCCCTCCAGCCTCCTTAGGGTTCTGAGATCGAAGGAGTGATGAGACGAGAAAGTCTGTCAGAATCACGGCTTCCTGGCTGGTGTTAAAACGCAAAGTTCAAAACGCAGGTGCCATTTGCTCCAGCAATGACGAGCCTGGGACCGCGTCTCCAGACACCACTTTAGAATGTGGGCAGAGATCGAGTGGGCAGAATGTTTATGGCAGTATTATTTAGAATGTCGAAAGAAAACCCCTGGAAACAGTGTATTTCCAACAGGTAATTTGTTGAAAAAATTTGGTTTATGCATCCAGCATGAAGTCGTGTAGTCGTGGAAAACAATGTGGTTCAGTTGGTGAAATACAATCATGTTTTGTTGCTGGTAAAGGCCGGCAGGATCGAAGCAGCCGTGTTGCAGGGCGCCTTTGTGGGCACAACTCCCACCTGGCGTCTGGGGGGCCGATGCACCTGCTCTTACAGCCATCGATGTGAGTGCAGTGCTTGGTTATTCTCTATTTTCTGGTTGTCTATATTTTCTGATTTTTTAAAACAATGACTATTTTTGGGGACTGTGTGCCATTGAAGTTTTCTTTAACGCAGTAAAATGCACGGATCTGAAGTGTGCAGTTTGGTGAGTTTTGGTGAGCAGACCCACGTAACCTCCACCCAGACAGATCATGGAGGCTTTCCAGCACCTCAGGACAGTCCCTGTGCCCCATTCTGGACTCCAGTGTATCATGGATGACAAACAAATCAGAGAGAAATGTGTTTCAGGGCCAGGGGAGAGAAGCTGTGCACAGGCTGGCTCTCCGAGGGGCGTGTCAACAGCCAAGGCCCTGCAGCCAGTGGGCCTTGGGAAGTCAGCAAGCCCGGTCTCTGCTTCCCATGGCTTCAGTGGCTCCGTGGCAGGAGGAAGTGAGGGAGCCTTAGGGCCTCCCGCCTGCTCCCCACCCAGCTGCCATTCCTGAGGCTCCTTGTCGCCCCAGGGTCAACCGTCCAGGGGCACAGAAGGCCTTTGTACTGTGAGTCATCTGCCCTGCAGGGGGTGTGGGAGGAGGGGATAGGCTGCATTCCTGGGGTGGGGGAGGCACCAGGACACAGGCCTTTCTTTCTGAGCTGCTGGCCATGTGGCAGCCAGTGCACTTGGGACCCAACTGGGACCTCGGTGGCCTCAGGGTGCACATGTAAGCAGCTTCGTGGGCAGCCTCAGGTGAGGGTGGGGCATCGTCCCACGGCAGGGCCAGACAGAAGCGCTCATTCCAGGGGCAAAGTGCCGTGGCCAGGATCGCTGGGGCCTGCTGTCGGCCTCAGGGATGGTATCTCAGCTCCGGCCACTGGACAAAACACAGATGGGAGGCTTACGCAGCAGACATTTATTTCTCACAGTCCTGGGGGCCAGGAGTCCAGGATCAAGGTCGGGTTCTGGGAGGGTGACTCCCGGGGTGCAGGTGACCGCCTCCTTGCTGTGCCCTCCCACAGTGGAGCGGAGAGCAGGCCTTGGAGCTGCCCTTTTTCTCGGGGCACCAGCCCCGGGTCAGGGCTGCACCCTCTGACCTCACTTGACCTCGGTTACGCCCTCACAGGCCCATGTCCACATATAGTCACCCTGGAATTTGGACTCAACAGACTGGGGGACAGGAGAGTCCCTGGATGTGGCCGCACCAGAGCCCGTGGAGTGGGCCGTGGGAGCCCTGCCCCGGGTCCCCTGGGGACTCGGGCTCTCTCTCTCACTCCCTGGCAAGTCCAACCCTGCCCTCGGCTTGGCCAGGCTTCTCTTCTGCTGCTGGCCTGGGGGCACCTCCGAGACGGGAGGGCCCAATCCTGAGCACAGGGGCACGGGGACATGGGGGGCAGGGGGTTCCTGCTTGGGAACGGAGTGTGCGTAGCTTTGCCTGATGATAAAGGCATTGGCCAGCTGGAGGGTTACCTCCCCCGACAGAGTGAGGAATTAATGGGGATTTCCGAGTAGGAGGGGTAGGAGGTAGTGGAGGGGGTGTGTGTGTTGGGAGGGGGTGGTCGCAGCTCCCACCTTCTCTCTCACCCATGCCCGCCTCAGGATGGGGGGGTCCCTCTAACCAGCCACAGGTGCCTATTCTCCTGAGGCTAAGGTATCATTATATGGCAACAGTTCAGACAGCAGAAGAGGGGGCAGAACTTTTGGGGGCCTGTCTTCCCTGTTCAGGGCACCCCCAGGGCCTGTCTTCTCCATCACGTCTGTACTCACGGCTAATGCAGGCTCCTCCCCAGTCAACCCAGGGTAACCAGCGTGGATTAAGGGAGCTGAAAAAGCAAACAAGACCCCAGTGGGAAAGCCCTGGGGTCTTGAATGGGGTGGTACCGAAGGGGGGCTGGGCTGGGGTGCGGCAGGGCGTAGGAGGCGGGAGGGCGGCCCGCAGCCAGGCTGCAGAGGGTGGGCATGGCAGGTGTCCCTGCTGCTGTGAGGGGCTGATGAGGACCTCAGGACGGCTGCTGTGGCCACCCTGCCCCCACCGTCTCCAAGCCCAGGGGCGATCGCCGACTTGGGAGCCCCGGTGGGGAGGGAAGGCCACAGGGCCTGCTGGGTGAGCGGCCACACAGGGGTGTGTGTTCTGAGGCCACATCAAGTGATGCCTGGACCCCAGGTGCGCCTCCTATTGTTCTGCTCAGTGTGACCCCCTCTGCCTGGGGGTGGCGCTAGATCCCACAGACTGAGGGCTCAGCCCCTCAAGACAGCCCCGCTCCCCACCAGATGCCAGTCAAGTCCAGGTTGTCCCCTGTGCATCTGACCGGCCACCGAGGTCAGAGGTTACAAAGACCCCCTTGTTGGGACCTATTCATTTGCTAGAGTGGCTCAGAGAACTCAGAAACGTTTTACTTACTAGACCACCTTTAATTATAAAAGCATAGAGCTCGTGAATGGCGGGATGGCAGAGGCACGGAGGGCATGGCGTGGGGAAGGGTGGAGCCGCCGTGCTCCCTGGGCACCCTGCCCTGTCTCTCCTGCCCCAGCCTGGAGCCTCTCCAAGCCCCGAGCCCATCCCTTTTGGGTCTTTGCCGCAGCTTCATTACACAGTCATGATTGATTTAGTCATTGACCACTGGCGATTGATTCGACCTCCAGGCCTTCTCCTCTCCCCAGGAGTGAGGGGCTGGGATGGAATGGTCCAACCCGCTAAGCACATGGTTGGGTCCCCGGCAACCAGTCCCCATCCTTAGGGGCTTTCTAAAGTCACCTCATTAACATGACAGCAGACACCCTTATCTTACTCGTCTTTGTCAGGAAGGGAACGAAAACTGAATATATATTCACTGCAGGTCACCGTATCTCAGGGAAGCGCATCCTTAGCCTCCCTGGGCTCTGAGGAGGCACAAGAGCAAGGCCGCCCCCCAGAGCCAGAGCCGGGACACTGACTCTCAGGCAGAGAGCAAGCAGAGGCTGCAGGAGCATGGCCCCAGGAGCCACGAGGAGCCCCGTCAGTGGACAGATGGACCAAGAATAGAAATATGCAGAAAGACAGAAAATTAAATAAACAGGTGGGTTAGATTCATATAAGTAGATGGAGGGCATTATCAATAAGGTGCAGGGAAAAATAATTAAAAAAAGAACCTAGTGGAAACATAAGATTTAACAACCATGACTTGAAATAAGTAACTTAATAGAGGAGATAAATGGCAGCAGGCTGCAGCTGGGGAGAAAACTGGCTGGGGTCTGCCGGGACCCATCAAAGCCTGGCTGTGTGCAAACCCTGGAGGGGCTGACACACCCAGTGGGGTGAGTGGGAGGGTCAGCAGACCTCAGAGGAGGATGTGCTGGGGTCAGACCCCAGCCAGGGAGCCCTGACCAGGAGGAGCAAGAGTGCCGTGGGGAGCCACCTGTTTGTGGACACTCCCCAAAAGCAGCGCAAGACGGAGCTCTAGGCTGTGGTCTGGAAACACTGTTGAAGTCACGCCTCCATCCCAAAGCTCGGGAAACCGATTTCCTACACAAGTGAGCAACAGAGACGAGAGGTAGTCAGGTCCTGTGAGGACTGGGAGCAGAGTGACACCCCAGACAGAGGCAGCAGCTGGTGAAGGGCTCACAAAATGACCGTATCGGTCACCTTGCGCAGTGCCACAGGTCGCCCCCGTGCTTAGTGGTTCAAATCAGCAACTGGTGACCACCTGACGTGGGGATTGGCCTTCAGGAGCGGTGCACTTGGGAACCAGGGACTTGGGCTCTCATGCAGGTGTTTGCCTGGGGGGTTGCTGTCCTCCAAAGGCTGGGGCTCAAGATCCACCTCCTAGGTGACCAGCTCCCATGGCACGAAGCAGGGCCACTCCGCGTGCATCTCTACGATGCTGCTGATGCCCTCACGATGTGGCTGATGGTGTCCCCCCGTGTGAATGCTCCAGGAAGCCACGGCGTGCCTTCTGCGGGGTCCCTTTTATGACCTAGCCCAGGAACTAACACTGTGGTGTCCCCCTGTGCTGCTGAGCATAGCAGTCAGCCTGGTCTTGGAGTGGGCGGAGGCCACACGTGAGCAGAGACGCTGGACGCCAAGGATTCACGCACCGCCCCGGGGCTGGCTGTCACAGAGACAAAAATACAATCTAGCACTTCAAAACAGGCTTCAAGACAGTAAGAAAAGGGTGCAAAATATGAAAAGACAGTATAACTCAGAAATAAAATGAAGATTATTTTGGAGACCAAGAGTAAGCCAGAGGGAACATGGAGTGGATAAACACAAAAGAAAGCATTTTGAGAAAAAGAGAAATGAAGAAACACATGAAAAGGGTTCAAGAGAAAATGGCAAATACAGAAAACAGGCACAGAGCCAGTGGGAGCTTCTCCAAGAAAAGGTATCTTTATGGCCCAAAATGCTCAACATCAGCGGAAGGCAAATTGGAACTGCAATGGGATTCCGCTTCACACCCACCAGACGGTTATAATAAAAAGATGAGGAAGAACAGGTGTTGGTGAGGATGTGGAGAGGCTGGAACCCTCATTGGGGCTGCGGGGAGAGCCACATGGTACAGCTGCTGAGGTGACAGCTGGGCCGTGTCCAGGTAGTAGCCCGATTTCCATCCGATTGGCATTTACCCACGAGAGCTGAGAATTGTGTCCACACAAAAACAGGAGCCTTACCAGCAGCATTATTCATAATAGACCCAAAGTAGAAACAACCTACATGTCCGTCAACTGACGAACAGAAGATGGTATATCTACGTGGCATGTGATGGACTATTGTTCAGTGATAGGAAGGCATGACGTCTGGCCACAGGCCGCAACATGAATGGATCTCGCAGACATCACACTAGGTGGGAGCGGGTGGTCCCAGGAGGCCCCACGAAGTGCCCAGACTCGGGAAATCTGCACAGACAGAAAGTGGAGCCGTGGTAGCCAGGGGCGGGGGCCACATGTCGGGGCCACCATGACGTCCTAAGTGTGGGTCATGCCATTGGTCTGGTTGCACCGCTTTGCAGATACACTAAAAACCATTGGATTGTACATGTGAAGTGGGTAAAATTAATGATTTGTAAATCATATCTCAATCAAGGCATTCAGAAAAAAAAGGAGCCGACGTAGATGTAATAGGAGTTCCTGGGAAAAAAGCAAAGCATTGGAACAGAACAAATGCTAAAAATTGAAATCCAAGACAACTTGTGTGATGTAAAAAGACTTGAAACTTATCTATTGAAAGGACATAGCACATACTCAGGAAAGCTGACCCAGAACGACCAACACTGAGACATATTTTTGTGAAATGATTGGATCCTGGGTCCCTGAGTCACCTAAAGCCACCGCCGAGGGACCTCAAGTTCCCCTGGGCTTCTAACCCCCTTATGGGCAGGGGACCCCTCATGGCCGGGCTCCCAGGAGACGGAGTGGGAGGCAGAGGGGCCTGGAAACACAGGGCACACAAGGTGGGCTCGAGGGGACAGGCCAGCTAGTGAGCAGACTCTTAAAATGGCCTCAGCGTCCACTCTCTGCCGAGCTGGGTGTGCAGCTCATGCACCAGGCACCCCCAGACAGGAGATGGTCAGCGTGGTAACAAGGGCCACCTGAAGCAGTTTCTGGGGGTGTGGAGCTGCGTGCTGTGGGGGTCAGTGATTTGGAACCGGGTCTCCTCAGGTAGGCCTAAGCCAGGGCCATCGTCAATGGGGAGAGCATTTTTATAAGCAACAACTATGTGCTGGGCTCCTGGAAGCTCCTAGAAGCTTCCAGAAGGCTCTGGAAGGCTGCCCTCCATTCCATCTTAGGTGGGCAAGGCTGGGAAGGGGTGGCCAGGGACTCAGACCCCTGCCTCCCAGCTAGGGGCTTCCGTGCTAACCTGATGGGTGGCTGTGAAGGGCTGTGGGCCCTGCCCATCCTATGTCCACTTGGTCCCTGAGAAGTGACTCTGCCTGCTGGGCAAGGCCTTGCAGCTGGGCCTCTCCCAGGGCCTCTGGGATTTTTCTGCCCCCAAAGGTGAGGGAGTTCTGGCCAGAGAAGCACGACTTGCCCCTGCCTGTCAGTCCTGAGGGCTTGGCTGGCCTTTCCTGGGTGCAGGCCCCAGCCAGCTTCCAGAGGCCCTGCCCAGTGCACACAGGCAGCTGGCAGGAGTCAGCAGCATCCCAGGAGGGAGGGAGGAGGGGGGTGCCTCAGGGGCATGCTGGGCACCTGACCTGCCGGACGCTCAGAAGGCCAGTGCCATGGGACAGCTGGGAGAGGCTTCTGAGGGCAAGGAAGACCCTCTCTGGGCTGGCGTGGGCTCTGGGGGCTCAGGGAGTGGGGTCCCTCTGTAGTGTCTCTGCCTGCCTCGCTCTGCTCACATTTCCAGGATGGGGTGCTTATTCCTCCTGCCAGTGAGTTCTGGCCTGTCACCCCCTCCCAGGCGCCAGGTAGGCCTCTGGGCCTCAGACTATTGCCAGCCCCCACACCCAGACAGCACCCGGGGCCCCAAGGCCCCAGGCCAGCTCTGGTTTCCATGCTGGGCCTTTTCCAAGGCGTGTCTGCAGTCCTGGTACAAAGGCTTCTTTGCCCGCTCCCCCCTGGCCGAAAGGAAGGGACTCGATCACTTTGCCCAGAGCAAGCCCAGGGCCTGGAGGGGGTCCTCAGGGTGAGCCTGGAGACCCCCTGGCCCCCTGGCTGGAGGAGCTCCAGGCTGAGGCCTGGCGTGTGGGGTCCCGTCTTGTCAAGAGGGCCACCGACAGCCTCTGGCGTGACAGGGATGGGGCTGCCGGCAGTGCAGGCGGCTCTCCTGCACAGTGTCCTGCATGGTGGGCTAGTGGGAGAAACGCTGTCCTGAGCACCTACTGTGTGCTGGCACCACAAGGACACTTTGAGCACACGGACCTGCTGGTCTTCCATCAGAAGCCTTCAAAACCCTCTCTCCACAGAGGGGGAACAGGCCCAGGGAGGGAAGGTGGTTCTGGGAGGAGCTGGGCTGTGGGGGTCAGACCTGCTGCACCCCTGGGAGGCTGGCCCTTGGGCCTCTGGGCAGGGGCTCCTGGTGGACCCATGGCTGCTGCGCAGGGTGGCGGAGCCTCGGTCATGGGCTCCAGGACTCCTACCCCCACCCTCCTCTTGACAGACCTTGTGCCTGGGGCCTTGCTGTCAGCCTAGGTGGGAACTCAGGACCCCCACATGCCCTGGCAGAGGCTAGGGTGGGGGTGATACTGGCCAGCAAGCCGGAGGGTCGGCCTCGACCCCACCCAGCTGTTGTTACCTGCAGGTGGGACAGACATCCGGGGCCAGGCCACGGTCATGGCTGGGTCACACAGCTCCCAGCTGGCTGCACCAGGGCCCTCTCTGGGTGGCCACCCGTGTGGGGTCCCCTACCCCCCTCTGGGCAGCCCAGTCGTTCCCTGAAGGGGCATGGGAAGCCCTCCCCTGGACCCTGGGGGCAGCTGCTCTGCAGAGCGCCTGAAGGTAGGTCAGGTGTCCACGACCCCAGGCCGCCCCAGGATCTTAGCCAGGTGGGGGTTCCATCAGGGGCCCCTCCTGCCCTTATGGCGGGAATCCACCTAGATATGGGGCCCCTACGTTTGGCCAGAGCTCCAGGCCATCCTGACGTCCCTGTTCTCCCAGACCCAGCGGCTCTGCTCCAGGGAAGGGTCAGTGAGAGCTGGGGGCTGGCCAGGGCCTCCAGCCAAGCCACTCCACTGGGGGATGGGGAGCCGGCGGCGGGGAGGGGCTGAACCAGTCTCCAGGCCGCATCGGTCCCAGCCCCACCCCCAGCAGGTTGGGACGGAGAGTCCCTCCTGTCGCCGTCCCGCCAGGACAGGTGCAGAGACGGGCTGCTGACCCCGCAGCCGTTTGGGAGCGAGGCGCGCCCTCTGGTGGCGAGAGGCGGCGTCGCCATCTTGTCTTCGCCTATGGGTGGCTCCAAATAAGGGCGGGGGTGCAGCGTGGAGGTCTCCATGCCCGAGACCGCCGGGAGGGCCTCCCCGGGCTGAGCGGGAGCGCGCAGCTTTGGGGAGCGAAGTCCAGCACCTTGACTTCCACAGGCGCCGCCAGCACCGGCGGCAGGAGGCTCTGCAAGTCCGCGCACCGCGACGGTCATTTGTGCTGAATCTCTGCGAGTTTCTGAATTGCAGCGACCGAGGTCCTTTGGCTGCCGTGCTTCCTTAGGTGAACAGAGCTGCTCAGTGCTCACCCTTAAAACCCAGCAGGGAGAAATAAATTCAATATTGAGAGCTGAATCTTTCAAAAAATAAGTAACAGTCATCAGAGGGGGCGGGAATTGATAGGGGAAAAGCTCCTCCATTTCATCGAGAGAGGCATTTCCAATGAAAACGTACTTTCTCCAACAACTTTTAAACAAAATGGGTAAGTAAATTACTTAAAGATAAATCTGTGGTTTTGATTAGCTGTGAGCTAAAATTTGTAAACATGACTAAACCCGGCAGAAACGTCTGAAGATAATCAAGGGACTCCTGAAATAGAGAACAAAAAGTATAAAAAGTGACATTTCCGTCTGTGTACGTCTTTTAACTGCAGGAAATTATGATGACTGATCAATGAGTCTTCTAAGTACAAAATATATCCCGTTAGGGCGAAATTCTGTGGGTAGAGCAGAATGCAGATGTAGGAAAAGGAGGAAAGAATTACGCCTGTTAAAGAGCTGTCTTTTTAGAATTGATGTTGGTGGTGGTGGTGGTGGGGGGGGAGTGTTAGATCACCATGACGTTTAGATTTTGTTGGATATATTTAAAACTTATTTTCAAAATGTCGGCATTAACTACCCTTACATGCCACGACATGGGTGAATCCCAAACCCGTTATGCTAAGCAAGACAACTACACAAAAGAGCACCTTCCACATCGTCCACCCGATGTGGAGCTCTAGAACAGGCAGAGCCAGCCTGCGGCGGCCGGAAGTCCCATCAGCGGGTTGCCTTTGTTAGAAGTCATTGACAGGCACGCCTGGATGGCCTGTCCCCTCCCTGCGCCCACCCCCAGCCCCGCCTCCACTAACCTACTTCCTGTCTCTACAGGTCCCCTATTCTGGGCATCCCATATGAATGGGATCGCACAGGAGGCGGTCCTCGGACTGGCTCCTCTCCTTCAGCATCTGTGCTGTGGGTATCCAGGCTTCATTCCCTCTTATGGCTGAATATTCCCTGTATGTGCATTTTTCCTTGAAAGAAAAAAGATTGAACTTTGGTTAGGTGACGATCCATTTGCTGGAGAGCTGGAGGGGAGTGGGCACATCTCTGCAACTTATTTTGAAATGTGTTAAAATGAGGCCACCGAGGGATGGCGAGAGGTGGGGAGGGGAGAGATTGGGAGCACCGTGTGGCTGGTGGACTCCGAGGGGTACGTGGCACTGCCACGCAATTCTTTCAACTTGGCCGTGTGTTTGACATTTTCCCTAATAAAAGGGTGAGGAAGCCACTGAAGAGCGCTGGGGAAAGAATCTCAGGCTTTGGATGCTGGGTGGTCCTGCTGCCTGGCCCCCATGGCTGCTGCCCACATCCGTAACCTCAAGGAGTGGCTGCCCCAGGCCCCTGCCTGCGTGCAGGTGGGCAGGAGGGGGTGAACTGGGCTGTGGAGGCCTGGGGCTGACTCCCAGCGTAGAGCAGATCTGTCCTTCTGCAGTTTAGCAGAAGTCACATGGTCCTTACAAAAGCCTGGATGATACAGTAATAAGTGTGACCCTGGACTGTCACTCAAAGGGGGTGGAGCACAGAGAGGGAGGAACCAGGACCTCCTTGGGGATCTCGGTTTCTTTCTACTTCCAGCTTCTTAAAGGGAAGCATAGTTTTCCTCTTCATGCTTTCTGTCAGAATCACCTAAGGCTATCCATTGTCCTGAGGGGGTCCCTTTGGCTACATCCCCAGGTTTTGACATGCAGTGTCTTCATTACCAAATTTATCAAGAGTCTAACTTAATGTTTCATTTCCTCTTCAACTCAGAGGGAGGGTGTCCTGCCTTCCACCACGCTGTGTGTGTCACCTGCTTCATCCAGTTTAACCCTCAGGGCAGAGGCGTGCAGGTGGCAGCGTGGCCCTCCTTCCGCACACAAGTGGCATGTAAGTGGCAGAGCGGGTTGGAGGTGCTCTGCTACACCAAGCTGATGAGAGGTTAGAACTTTAAAAAATATTATCCGTTGCTAATTCCATTTTCCGTGTGCATGTTTAGGATTTCCCCAGTGACCTATCGAGATGTCCTGGGAGTTCTCGCACATGCTCTTTGTTGATGGCGAAGTCTGTACCATCAGTGGTTAATTTGTTCTATTAATAGTCCCTTTTCCTTCACTTATTATTTTTTTTAGGAGAGCAAGGCAGAGGCTTTTATTTAGAGAGAAAGCAGGAGGACAGAGCTCCCGGTTCAGGCCCGGAGGGGACAGGAGAGCCCCTCCTTCACTCATTTTTGATCTGGCAGTTGCTGTGCAGGGTGTGTTGGGCTCCCGCTGTAACTGTCGTTTTGGCAAATTCTCCCTGGGTTTCTAGCAGCTTTTCTCCATATGTCTTGGGGCAAAAGGTTAATAACTGTGATGTGGCCTCAGTGGACGTGTCAGCCTGCTGGGGGCTCTGCCGTGGTCTCTGCCAAGGCCAGCATCTCATTTCTAAATTTAATTTCCTACAAGACTGTGTGGGATTTTGCTCTGTAAATATTTCAGAAAACAAAACCAACCATCCCAGACTCTTATCCCAGTAAAAAGAAATCTGCTGGAACGCTGGGCGTTGTTCTTGTAAGATACCCTGCATGTGTCTATATTCAAACCCAAACTTAGACTGTTTTATCCGTTTCTGAGAAATTGCAACCCAGAGACGTGGGGGAGGAAAACCTGCTTAAAAAAAAAAAAAAAAAAGAAGTCCGAAGCTATAAAGCACAAGGTGATGCCTGAGCGGGGTTGGCAGGGCCTCTCGCCCCAAGATCTGCTGTCTTCTGCACCCCCTCGCCCCCCGCCCTGGAGCTCCTGGGATGGTGTAAATAATCAGCAGACACTTCTTCTTGGGCTCAGTCTCCAAATCTCATGGGTATCCCATGGGTGCTGGGACTTTTGATGCTGGGACTTTTGATGCTGGGACTTTCCAGTGCTTGCTGCTGCCAAGCCCAGGTTTCATGGGTCTCCACTGAGATGCACAGCAGCTGTGGGGGTGTCCCCGGGGTGGGGCAGCTGTGGGCTGGGTCTGGGGAGCCTCACATGCCAGGCAGTGTTTATTATCGGCAGCTCTGACCTTGTGACGGGACAGCAATCAGCCACGGCTGTGATGGGCAGCTTTGCCTCCTCCTCGTCCAGGGAGGTCACAGGTATGGGGACAAGATATGAGGGACTCAGAACCTGGTGCATTGACCCCAGGTTGTGTCCTGGGATGGCAGGCTGGCTACCTGCGATGGTCAGTTTTACTTGTGAACTTGGCTGGGGCACAGGGTGCCCAGATATTTGGTCAAACAGTCCGTGGGGTGATTCTGTGGGTAAGATTAACACCGGAACTGGTAGACTGAGTGAAGTAGATTGTTCTCCCGACGTGTGCAGGCTGTACCCAGTCAGCTGAAGGACTGGCTGGACCCAAAAGGCTGAGTAAGAGGGCATACTCTCTTTGTCTGACTGTCTTGAACTGGGACATATTGGTTTTCTCCTGCCTCTGGACTTGGACTGAGACTGGAACTTATACTGTGGGCTCTCCTTTCTCTCAGGGCTCCAGACTGGGACTTCCAGCATCAGCTTTCCTGGGTCTGCAGCTTACTGACTGCAGAACCTTGGGCTTGTCAGCCTCCATAACTGCATGAAGCAGTTCCTTATAATAAATCTTTTTACAAACACACACACCTTATTGATACTGGTTCTGTTTCTCTGGAAAGCCCTCCAGAGAAGTACTTATGTCCTACTCACATACACTCCTACTACTTATAAGAATATTACTTTTCTGTACCACTTATATTCTGGACTGCTGGCCCGTCAGCTTACCTTTATGTGCTGAGATGCTCGGCCTGGCTCTCCTGCAGGCAGACCCCTCCATCTACAGAGGCCCTGTGCGGGGGGTCCTGTGTGCATGTTCCCCACTGGTGCACATGCAGAGCATTACCGCTCAGTTAGAAGGGTTGCACAGGGTCTGTTGTTTTCTCAGAGGCCAACCTTCTCCAGAGCCTGCAAACAAGATGGGTCACACCTTTAGGTAGAATACCCTCTTTCTTCCACTTAATACTTTTGCCTCAAAATCTACTTGGATATTAATATTGTCACTGGTTCTGCCTTAAAAAAATCCACCTGATGTATCTTTGTTCATCCTTATATATTCAACACGTGTCATTCGTTTTTTTAAACAAATCTCTTGTAAACATGGTCGTATTTTTAAAAAATCCAATTTGATCTGCTCACATAGTTACCATTTATGTGTGTGTGTGTGTGTGTGTGTGTGTGTGTGTGTGTGCTGAGAGCGCCTGCAATCTTTCAGCACATAACCAGCACTCACTACGGGGTTGTTGACCAGTCACCATGCTGGAGGTTGATCTCAGGGCTTATTATCCTACAAGGAAAATTTTCCTTAAAAGTATATATATTTTTTTCCCATTTTTCCTATTCCCCATGTTATCTTCCTAAGGCATCTATTATATAGTTATTGGATCTTCTCTTACTGTATCTTGTCTTACCCTTTTCTAGAATGGTTTGTTCAGCTGTAAGTAACAAGCTCCAAGTATAAGTGGTTTAAACATGGACATTTACCACTTATTAATCAAGCAGCTGAGGGATGGTGGTCCCAGGATGGGCTCATTGGCTTGACAACCTCTGCTGGGACTGAGGCTTCCTCTGCTCTGTCATCCTCAGCGTACAGACTTTGCTGTCTCTTGCTTGCAAGTTGGCTGACAGAGCTCCAGCCATCAGGCTCACAAACATAGTGTTCAAAGGCAGGAAGCAGGAGATGCCAGTGTGGCACAAGAGGATTTCCCTGTGAGCTTTCCTCTTCCACAAGAAAAGAGAGTTCTTGCCCAGAAGCCCCTCAGCAGATCTCTTGCATGTCATGTGGCAACCCTTCTTCAAGGGATGCTGGGAACATGAATTGTTGATTTCCAGGCCCTAGCCTGGGAGCAAAGACTAATGCCTGTACCCATCTGATAATGCCTGACACTTCTCTTGTTTTCTGTGTCCTTGGCTTCACAACTCGTGTTCTAGGTACACCTGAGATCGCCTTTTCCAGGTTACTCATGCAGTTTTCAGTCATTAGCCCTTCTGGGAGACTTTGCTGCTAATCACATCTCTGATTCCCAGGAACTCGCCCATGTTCTGAGTCCCTTTTCCCTAGCAGCTTATGTTCTGTGGAGTGCAGTGACCTCTGTGAACTTTCCTCTGGTCTGCTGCAGTGTCTCGTTACCTTACATCTCTCTTACCTTATATATCCTTATCCTGTGCCTGTTTCCTTCCTGTTCTCTCTGCCTATTGTTAGGAAGGAAGACAGGCATGAGTGGAGTGGGGTGAGAATAAAGCCAGTGGAGCCCACTAAAAGGGACTTGAAGATTTAACCGGATAAAACCAGACAGCCAGAAAGGACTCGCAGAGTTAATGAGTTAATAATTAGTTGAAGTTTCAAAGGCCTGAAGTGACTTGGAATGTCTGGATATTCTCCAGATGAAAAACAACTCCCCAGATAAAGAAAAGTCAATCGAAAAGTCAATCAAAAAGTCAATCAACGACTTCTCTGCCCTACCTCATGAGGTAGGGCAGGGAAATAGGACAAGGGTCATGCCACTGTAAAATCTACTTAGCCTGTGAAAAAATGTGCTCAATGCCCAGCTTATTCTTCAACTTAATCTATACCCTGTTCTTCAGCCCCTTAATCAAGTAAGTAACTTTGCATCCAGGACAGGAGACAGACCTCCAAAGTGTAAATGAACCTATGTGGATACAGAATGTCAAGATCCAGGCCAACACACTCACTTAAGTAACCCCATTTTTAAGACAAAACTTCAAAGGAATTATGAATCACCTGTATACATCATGCTTTATGCTGACCCCTACGCAAAAGGTCCTGTAAAACCCCAAACCCCAAGCCCTTAAGCGTGTCTCCTCTCTGGGGTTGCCCGTACTTGCCTTTCTTTGAGTGTGTCACTCTGTCCTACTGCAAATGAGTATGGAGGGGCTGCTGGGAGCTCTGATCTGGGCTGGCAAGTTCCCAGCGCCTGGGTGACCAGGACAAGACTGCAGCTGTACGCTCATGCTCCTTAGTAGCCTGAAAATCTCCTTTCTTTGCTTTGGGAAGTTCTCAGAACGTAATCTCACCCCATCCAGTGCTCCACGGCTACCCCCAAATCCGGGGGTGGGGGGGCTTAGTCCCCAGAGGTGCAATCCGAGCGGACACCGGACACCCGGTGAGCCTGACTTCAGGCGTTGGCAGGGGATGTGCTCCATGCTGGGCAGGAGTTGAATGTGCTTCCCTTCCTCCCTATGCTCTCCCTTGCTCTCCGCTGCCTGCACGGCTGCTCCGGTTCCCGGCTGTTCTTGCTTTAATGAATTCCTTTCTCACCTTTCACTCTGACTTCCCTGCATTTCCGAAATGAATTTCTTCCCAACACTAAGAGTTGACCTGTTTGTAACCTCGGGGCCGCAGTTATCCGGGGCTCTTAGCTGTATGCTTGTTTTGTAAATGAAGGACTGGATCGCTCACGCTTTATCACTAATCCTACAACCAGCGCCCGACGAGCGGGCTGCCGCGTGGGGCCTTTCCGGTCTCCCCAGAACCACCACCTGGCGCTTGGGGGCGCACAGGGCTCGGGCCGCAGTAGCAGGGGCGCCCGACGCTGCCAGCGGACCCGCCGGTGGGGCGGCCTCCGCCCGTCCCGGACCTGCATCTCCACGCGGCCTCGCTGCAGCCCGGCTGCACTGGCCACGCGAGGGCGCCCGAGTTCCGCCCACCGACTTCCAGGCCGAGAACCCGCCCTACCCGGCGCTTCCCCTGGCTGGGTCTCCGCCCCTGGTCCCGGGGGCAGCTCACCCACGCCGGGGTCGCCGCAGTCAGCGGATGAGGGAGGGGAAAGAGCGCAGGCCTGGAGGGCTTCCTGGGGTCGCAGCCGCGAGGGGCCTGGGGCCGGGGCCGGGATGTGGCTCCCGTGGACAACCGTGGGTCAGAACTCACCCGCGCGCGGGATGCCGGGACCCGCCGGACTCCTCCTTCCCCAGACGGAGCGGAGGGACCGGGTGAACCGCGGCTGTTGCGTGAACAGCGGTATTAATGTGGGCTGGGGGCGGGGGGCAAGAGGCGAGCCGCATGGCTTGTTAATATTTATTAAAGCCACAGCCCCGCCATTCAAGAGCCTCATAAATATTAATTTCCGATCAAATATTTACATGAAGGCGAGTGCTTCTCCTCCCGTCCGAGAACCTGTTCAAACTGGGGCCGGGTGACCGTGGGGGAAGCGGGGTCTCCAGGGGCCTGGCCGGCTGGACGCAGTCCCCTGCGCCTCGGTGGAGGCGGTGCTCAAGCCCCACAGAGTGGCCCCTGCTGACCAGACACGGCGCCCTCAGAGTCCCGGGGTCAGGCCTCTTGTGTCTGGCTACAAAGTCAGTGTTTTGAGCTGCTAGTCACCTGTGGCGCCGGTCAGTCATGCACACCTTAGTAAGATTTGCTTGGCGGAGCTGGTGGGTGAGCGCCTGGCAGAGGAAGTCAGGCAGCAGACATCCGGCCTGTGCGGGGGGCTGCCCCTCAGGCCTAGGCTGCGATGCCCTCCCGTGGGTTTGGAGGGGCTCCAGGGGCCAGGGGCGGGGGTCTTGGCGCGGCCGCCGGTTATCTCCCACTCCTGTCTTTCCTGTTGGTTTTGCGTGTCAGCTGCGAGGGAGTGTTCTCGGTGCCTTGCTGGGAAGCCTGCCCACACAGCGTCCTCCTCTCTGTGCCCTTCTGGGCCCCTGCGCAGAGCTCCCACCTGCCATCTGGGAGCAGGTGCGGACCTTGTACAAAGGGGGGTGCAGGTGTGTGCGCGGCACTTCGGGCTTCACTTACGGACGGATCTGTGCACCGGACTGCATAGGCCCCACACTCTGCTTACACCCTGAGGTCCTGCCACGTCCTGCTCTTTATAAATCTTGGTGCTGAGGACCCTTCTGGATGGCTGAGGATTTCTGGGATCCCTGAGTCCCGGGGCACTTGCTCTCTGACCGGCGCTGTCGCATGACCCCCATCCTGCACAGAGGCCACCTCCCCTGTCCTCGCAGCCCCCAGCACGGGCTGACTCCCAGCGGCCCTGGCCTCCGGGTGCGCCCTCCGATGACTCCGAGGGCGCCGCCCCCACGGCCTCTCCTGCACACCTGCCTTCAGGCCCTGGGGGCCAGCTGGCGTGGTGCAGCGTTGGGTGGGGGAGCCGGTCCCCCAGCACCATGTCCCCCTTGATGTGCGGGTCACCCTTCACCTTTGTGGGTCCCCGTGTCCCCACTCCTGTTTGGGGGTCAGCCTGCTCCTTCGGCGGCGCCTCGCTGGCTTGTCACTCACTTCCCTGAGGTTGCGTGGCTTTCCGCCTTGTCCTCGCTTGGCGCCGCGAGGCCTTTGTCTTCGCTCTTGTTTCCCGTCCCGGCGTCTCTACTCCCCTTCCACGGTGGGTTGGTAGCGGGCCGAGAGCGTCTGCGAGGAGCCCGCTGGAACCGGATGGAGCTGGTGGCCCCCCTGGGCACCCACGCGCTGCTGCGGCCCTCCCCTCCTCCCCGCAGCTGTGCCCTTTCGTGCAGTTCCAAAACGCTCACCGCGCGAGCCGGCCGGTCTAAGGCCACTTAATTCCTGGCCACGCAGTGGCCTCCGCTGCCCTCGCGAACACATCTTCTTTCCTGGCTGTCTGTGGCTGGCCTGGCGTCCTCCCACCGATTTCTGTGCTTTCATCTGGTAACTCGCTAGTCTGAGGAGCTGGCGACTTGGTCCTGTATTCAGGAAGACGGTCTGAGCCGGGCTGTCCTCCCCCTCTCCCGTCTTTACTCGTCTTTTCTGTTCGTCTTGCAGATTCCCTGGGACTCCGGGAGTCTGTCCAGCAGGGATAAGGGACTCTCTTGACTTACTTCTGATCTTGAAGACACTGGGTCTTGGATTCGTCTCTTAAGTCTGATATTGCTGAGGTTTTTTGGGAAATACATTTTTTTATCAAATTAACAATGTTCTCTTGTATTTAAGCACTCTGAGAGTTTTTAGAAATTACAAATAGGCGTTGAACTTTATGCAGTCCTTCTCTGCCTGCTGAGGTGTGATTCATGTGGGTTTTTGGTGTGTGTATTAGGCCTTTCGGGGGGATTCGTGAGGTGATCACGCAAACATCCCGACCCAAGGACAGGCTATCGTCACCCCCTGGATGCAGACTCCGCTGGAGTGTTATTATTATTTTAACCACATTTCGTCAAATGCCATTGATCATAAGGTGCACCGCTACTTTATGTACCTCTGAGAAAGACAAATGGTGCCTATAAAACCGTGGCACAGACTTCATCACGTAGGAGCTGTGTTTTATATTTGTCTGAGAGCTCCTTTAGACTTGTTTAATCATGGGATTTTATCACAGCTCAGTCTATGCATTTGAAAACAGGAAAATAAAAACAAAATAGATGCGCTGCGGAGCAGCGTCACTCTCAGAGGCCCAGACCCTGCGAGGGGACGCCGAGCCCCATCCCAGCCCCTCCTGCAGAGGCGGCTGATGCTCTGCGCAGGGCCTCTGAGCCCGCGGGTCTTCCCGGGGGCTGGCCTCTCTTGAGCCACCTCATCAGCATAAGCTCAGGTGTGGTCGAGGGCCCCTGAAAACGGACACCCCTGCCATGAAGGGGCCCTGCCAGGACCCCAGACAGCCAGCAGACCAGCCATGACGCCACACAGCCACCCTCAAGGAAGCCTGGCAGGGAGGGAGTGGAGCCCCCCGCCGGTTCAGGTAGCTCCCCTTTATTCGGGATCCCTCGGCACTGCCCAGAGTTGAATGGCCTGATGCTGTCTTCCCATTTTCTTTGTGGACATTTACAGGGAAAGTGAGCCCGCAGAGCTGTGGCCCCACCGCTGTTGGTGCGGCCCCAGGGGGAGGCATGTGCTGAGCCAGGGCGGCCGGGGCGACTGGGTGGGCAGCTCCAGGACGCTGTGCAAGGTGTGCCTGGAATCCGTCTGTGGGAGGAGAGCGAACCCACACTCCGTGCTTCCTGCCCCTGAGGGCAGGTCACCTTGCAGGCTGGAGGGATAGCCTGTGTGAGCCCAGGGAAGTCCCGGTGAGACAGGGACTGTGGGCTTGACCCACTAGGGGGTGGGCCTCCAAAAAAAAACAACAAAGCAAGATAATCCACTGTGAGATTTGCTCTGGCCTGCGGGGGCCCAGCTTATTTTTCTGACTTTACCAGGTGCTGCTTTTCCTCCTCCAGCCCTAATCAAGTGATTTGCAACCTGGGCAATTTAGCAAGCAAGCCCAAAACAACATAGTAAAAACAGGAAGGATTCCATCTTAAAGATAAAGTTGCATTTTAAAACCCAATTAGTTAAAAAGTAAGTTTCTTAACATACTCTTTAACAAACAGACAATAACTCAGCCCACCTTGGGAGCAAAGCAGGCAGTCTTGAGTGATCTGCTCCCAGACCAAGAAGCTGCTATCCTGGGAGGGAATCAGAGCAGTAAATTTCTTGTAAATAACCCAGAAGACTAATAAGAAACTTAATGTCTCTTCAAAGATGAACATTTTGGGACCACTTAGCAGGCCCGCATTCCTACTTGTCTCTCAGCCGCCTATAAACCCCTAGACAACGCACCACCCCGGGGCTCTCTTGTCCCCTCCGGGCGTGAGCCAGGAGCTCCGTCCTCTCGCTTTATCTTTAAATAAAAGCCACTGCCTTGCTCTCCTACCGTGAGTGTTTGCGAAGTTCATTCTTTGACTCCGTGAACAAGAACCCCGGCATCACCCGGGCCCTAAGCCTCCAGCAGGCTGGAGAAGTGAGGCGGGAGGTCGGCCCAGCGAGGCTGTCCAGCTGTGGTCCCCAAAGCTGGTCACCCTGGTGGAGGTGGCAAGAGGGGGCGGCCGAGCCATCTGGGTGCTTTGACCGGAGCCTGCTGCCCCCTTGCCTTTCCTAGAGCGGGAGTTTCTAGAAGGAAGGCTGGAGCTTTCCTCTGCTGTGTTGAGCTGGCTACTGCTGGGAGGCAGTCCGGGGGGTTCCTTAGCCTGGCACTCGAGGCCTGTTATTGGTTGAATGTTTGTGTCCCCAAGTTAAGATGTTGAGGCCCTGACCTGCAGCAAGATGGGACTTTGAGGGGGGGCCTTTGGGAGGGCACTAGGCCCGGGGCTTTGCACCCTTGCGAGAAGAGGACAGAGATCTAGCCAGACCTCGACCCAAGATCTGCCTCCGGAAGGGCGTCCAAGCCACGCTGTCCCTGCTGTGCTGTTAGGGCAGTGGAGCAGATGGAGACAGGCCCTCCGGCTCCTGGCACCCTTTCCTGCTCCCGCTCCAGGGTCCCCACACCTGGATCAGCTTCCCGCTGGTCTGTCCCCGTGGCCGGCTGCGGGCTCCCGTGCCTCCACAGGCACGCCTGCTCTCCTTCTGCCTGGGGCCCGAGTCACTGCAGGCCACAGCCCTCCCCCGGCCCCTCCTCCACAGGCATCTGCAGGGTGGGCCCTGGGCCAGGGCTGGAGGCCTCCTTTCACTCAGCTGCTCTCTACCTGGAGCCTCACTTGCAAAGCAGGAAAATACTAGAACCTGTGCCCTGGGTGGGAGGTGAAAAGCCTCGGGAAGAGCCTGGGAAGGACTTGGTGTGCCTGGTGCCAGGGAAGGTTCTGCCACTTGTATGAGGTGGCCTGTGGCCAGGGCCAGGGCCAAGGTGCTCTGCCTCCCGGGTCTTCCTCACGCGGGGAACTGCAGGAAGAGCATAGCCGAGGCAGATGTGCGTGGGGCCTGCCGGCCTCCCTTGGCTGGGGCCTGTGCTGTCTGGGGCTGCCCAGGTGTCCTGTGCTCTGGAAATGGCCAGGCACTCGGTGGGCGTCAGGGCTGGCTGGATGAGTGAGCGGATTGAAGGAGGGGTGGAGGGGTGGGTTTGGAGGGTGGAGGGATGGCTTGCTCAGGGGAATGCTCAAATGTCATGGGAGGGTGGCCCCAGGTGGCGTGATGCTGGGGAGGAGGCAGGACCCCGCACACCTGGGCTGGCCAGTTCTCCAGGCTTCTGGGCCCAGCGGAGCCCTGCCCCCCCCCAGGTGGGGCCCCAGCCACCCGGCCAGTCCTGGCGGCCGCCGTCCACTTGGTGGCGCCTGCTCTCCTGACCAGCGCGGACCCCCAGCACCTGCCTGCTCACTTCCAGGATTTTGCTGAGACTTGGGGGTGGGGCCCAGCCTGGTTAATTATTCAATGATTTAAATAAAATCGCAAAAGGCTTTTTATTGATTTGCACATAAAAGTTATAAAGCCCAATCTATCCTGAACACGGGCAAATTAGTGGGCCCATAAAAGCTGGAGCGGCCGGCGTTTTCCGAGAGCATGAGGCTGGGAGTGCCAGGCGGGGATAAGGGTCAGTGGGAGACAGATGGCCACTGGGCTGGGGAACAGCCCAGAGACGTGCCTGTAGGGATTTACACCTCTCGCTGCGAGGCCCCAGCTATCTGGGCGGGGTCTTCAAAGTGCCCTTGTGAATATATCAATTCAGTCATAAAATAAAAAGCAGTAGCTCTGAGAGGAACCCGTGTGACCCATTAAATTCAAAGTACCGTGTGAGGTGCTAGGGTGCCGGGTCGGGGGGAGGGGGGGAGGAGGGGAGGAGGTGGGATCCTCCCCTGGCCCCGCGAGGGTGTGAACATCACCCATGCCTCAGTTCCCCACCCTGCCCATGGGTCTGGGCCTGGGCGCGTCCTGGGGAGCCCGCTGGCAGCTGGCTGGGGAGGCCCCGAGCATCCCCGGCGGTGGCAGCTGAGTCGGGGAGGGGGGACACCAAGGGGAGGGCTGTAGCAGGATGGGGGGAGGGGGCCTCGGCAAAGAGAGGCTGCCGGAGGGCTGCCCGGGGTCAAGAGGCTCAGGGCTGTGTGTGGCAGCTGGAGCCCAGGGTCCGGGGTCTGGGAAACCCACGGGTGTGTCCGGCAGAGCCCTGCCCAGAGCTGCCCTCTGCTCCACCTTAGGGCCCCAACCTCAGGCTTTTCCTGATCTTTTCCTGCAACTGAGCTGTGTTTATCGCGCAGGGGAGGAGGTGGGTGGTTCCCATGCAGGGACTCAGTGGCTCATGTGGAGAGGGGCGCCCCCACCCTGATACCCTCCTCAGTGCCCGGGGAGAAGCTCCGCCCAGCAGCCGGGCCTCTGATACTCCTCTTGCCCTCCTGGCTGGTCTCTGGAAAGAATCCTGGGGGCCCTGGGCCTGCGGGGGCTGGGCTGCCTGGTGGGCCTGCGGGGGCTGGGATGTGTGCTCACCCTGCCTCCCTGCCAGCCGGTGCTAGGCCAGGCTGGGGCACACGGGGACACTGACAGCCGGGCAGCTGGGGCGGCGCAAGGGATGGTTGAATGAGGTCAGGAGGGCGCTGGCCTCTGTGCACTGATGGCAGGGCCCTGGTCAGGCTCAGAGTGGGGCAGGCCCCACTCCTGGCCAGGCTGGCCGGGCTGTGGGGGCAGGACACAGGGAGGCAGATGAAGGAAGGGTCCTTCCTGCCTACAAGGCCCAGAGCTCGCCTCCATGAGCCCTGCACGGCCATGGCCTGGTCCTCCGGGCGTTCTCAGAGCTGGCCCTGCCCATCTGTGTCCACCTCTCAGCCTGCTGTAGAGACCTCGGGCCAGAGATGCCCTGGGGCTTGGCACCTAAGCCAGGCTGGTAGACGTGGGTGTGTGTAGCTACCTGGAGCCCTGCAGAGCTTGATGGGACAATCACAGGTGGCAGAAGGAATTTCTCCATTGCAGGCGATTAGTCAGCCCGCAATATGCCTGGCGCCTCTCAGCTCACTGGGAGAGAAGACGGATTGGGCTGAATCGGTCAAGAGCCAGGCAGAGGACTTAAGCGCCCAGAGAGGGACAGCAGGTACATGGAGGCCACACTGGTGGGGGGCCCAAGGCTGGGGCTCCAGTGAAGGTTGTTCCCCGCAAGCAGGAGACGACACGTAGGCATAAAAAATGACAGACAGAAAAACTGAAGGAACACAACAGCAGCAGACTCACAGAACTCAAGAATGGACTAACAGTTGCCAAAGGGAAAGGGACTGGGGAGGATGGGTGAGAAGGGAGGGACAAGGGGGAAGAAGGGACATTACGATTAGCACACATAATGTGGCGGGGGGACATGGGGAAGGCAGTATAACACAGAGAAGACAAGTAGTGATTCTCTAACATCCTTCTATGCTGGTGGACAGTGACTGCAATGGGGTATGTGATAATAAGGGGAGTCTAGTAACCATGATGTTGCTTATGTAATTGTATATTAATAATAGCAAAAAAAAAAAAAGACAGATACCCAGCGGCTGTCTTGACTATATTCTTGACTCCCTTTCCAACTGGGTTGTGTGTCTTTTTTCTTTTTATATCAATTCTTACAGGAGTTCGTTATATATTCTGGATTCTAATGATTCATTAGTCATGGGCATGGCAAAGAGTTTTTCCAAGTCTGTCTGCTCTCACTCAGTGGGATGCTTTGATACTGAGAGTTTCACACTTAGGCTGGACAAACTTATCAACATGTCCCCTTATTGCTTGTTTATTTTGTGCCTTAAGCAATCAGTTGCTTCACCCATATCATAAGCATATCTTCTCTGTCTTCTTCTAAAAGTTTTAGTTGCACTTTTCATATTTCGATCTTTAGTCCATCTGGAACTTAGGAGTATTAGAAACTGCACTGAACCTTTTCCACGTGGAAAACAAGGGTTCCCAGTGCCACTTGTGAAACCAGCCAACCTTTATACCCACACCCTACGACATGGCAGCCGTGAGCTGCACGTAGTTATTTCGGGTCAAACTAATTAATGTTACATAACATTTAAAATTCAATTTTTCAGACCAGTTGGATGGGTCACATTTTAAATGCTCAGTAGTTACATGTAACTAATAAACAATTATAAAAATGCATCAGGGTGGGAAAGATGTGGAAGCACAGAGCAGTGGGTTAAGCGGGTGGCCATATGTGGGCAGCTGCGCTAAATCAGAGGTCACACATGTACAGAAATCATTTAAAAAATATTAAGAAGTGGACCCTGCAGGCCACATTCTCTGATTAAACTAGTCACCTTGGAAATCAATAACCAAAGGTAACAACGAAACACATAGTTTTGAAATGAAAAATACTTGTGAATAATTCATTGTCAAAGAGGAAATCGTAGGGAAATGAGTCAGTGTTTACATCTGAACAGTGCTACATCCGAGCCTCGAACAACGCTGGGGTTAAGGGGCTGACAGCCCCAAATCTGCATATAACCTTTGATTCCCTCAAGGCTTAATTTATATGTAAACTGTATATTATAATAAAAAATAATTAAAATTCATGAGTACCGAAACCAACTCAAGAAGTAGAAAAATACTAATAGAATAAACTGAAGCAAGTAAAAGAAAGGAAACCAGAAAGGTGTGACCAGAATTGACAGAATAGAGAGCAAAGAATAAAGAGAAACAGCAAACAAAAAACTTAATATTTGCAAAGATGCATAAAGCAGATGGGCCTCTCTGTGGGCGTGGTTTCAGCGGCCAGCAGCCCACAAGTTTTGGTACGCAGTGGCCCTTGAATGCGAGTGTGAATGGCATGGGTCACTTCCATGAGGATTTTTTCTTTAGTATATGTATTGGAAAATGTTCTTGCAGATGTGAGAATTTGAAAAAGCACTTTTTTCTCTCTAGCTTATTTATTGTAAGAATACAGTATATAATACACATGATGTACAAAATATGTGTTACTTGGCTGTTTATGTTATTGGTGAGGCTTCCGGTCAACACTAAACTATTAGTAACGTTTTCGGGGGTCAAAAATTTTCGACTGTGCCAGGTCAGTGCCCCTAACCTCCATGTTGTTCAGGGTCAGCCATGTACACCTTTTAGGTGACACATTTCCCCTTAAGGACTTCATTTGCTACCCTTCATTAGATCATCCTGCTTAGATGTGCTTTCACATTTTTCCTATTCCTATTAGTTTTTATGATTCTCAATTACTAAGTTATATTAAAGTCTCCCACTGTGTTCATTTTTCATTGTACTTACCGTAAATTTTTGATTTATATATGTTGGAGGCTATGTTCACCATTCTGTAGGAATTATTTTAATCCTTACTAATGCCTTTTTCTTGAAACCTGTTTTGTTTGATATTAACCATGCTTCGTAAACTTTAAAACAAGTTAATATTTGCTGAGTTTATTTTTCTTCCTTTTTAAAATGAAAACTTTCTGCGTTCTTACATTTTGAGTATCTCTTACGAAAACATAACTGGATTCAGTTTTTTCAAGTCTCCATTTTAGTTTGCAAATTCAGTTCACTTATATTTATTGATATATTTGGATTTATGTCTACAATTTTATTTTGAGATCTCTATTTCCTGTGATTTTTTTTCTTTGCTTCTCTCACTGTTCTTTCTCTGCCTTCTATTGGGTTGATGAATTTGTCTTTACTGTTTTTTTCCCTCTCTCTTATTGTATAGATGTTTTAGGTTCTGTTTAGATTCTATTTATATTCTCTTAGTAGTTGCTCAAGATTTTTTATATGTGTATACTTGGCTTAATAAAGTCTAAATTCAATCAAAATCTCTATTATAATCCTCTAGAGATAGAAAGGACCTTTGCATGCTTAACTCCAATTATACTGTTCTGTTTTGCATGTTATTCTGAACTATTTTAGTTTCGTCTTATTTATATCTTAAAATTAGTCATCATTATTATTAAATTACAACTAATCTTGGATTCATTTCTGCCTTGTACCTTTTCCCTATATTGTTTCTTGAATCTCGCTCTTTTCTCTGGTTTCAGTTTTTTCCCTCTGTGAACAATATCCTTTAGAAGTTCTTTCAGGGGATACAGATGTTAGCTTTTTAATTTTCGTTTGTTGAAAGATATATAGTTTCCAGTCCTGACTGGTAATTCAAGCTGGGTATAAAATGCTGAGTGGCATATTTCCTCTCAGCCTTGTTAGGACATTTCCACACTCTTCCAATTCTCTTGCTGCTGTTGAGAAATCTTACTGTTAGTTTAATTTGAGTTCCATTGGATGTTATCTTCTGCTGTTAGGGGCTAAATCATGTGCCCTCAAAATTCACGTGTTGAAGTCCCAATCCCTAGGACCTCAGAAAGTATCATATTTGGAGATCAGGTCTTTAAAGTGGTAATTAAGTTAGAATGAGCCCATTACGATGGGTCCTAATCCAGTATGACTGGTATATATCCTTATAAGAAGAGGAAGAGACACCAGGGATGTGTGTGTACACACAGAGGGTTAACCATGTGAGGACACGGGGGAAGATGGCGTCTGCAGGCCAAGCAGAGAGGCCTCAGGAGGAACCAACCCTGCCCACACCTTGATCTCGGACTTTTATCTTCCAGAGCTGGGAGAAAATAAATGTCTGTTGTTTAAGCTGCCCAGTCTGTGATATTTTGTTATGGTAACCCTGGCAGACTAATGCACCTGCTTGTCTCTGCTTGCTCTTAATATATTTCCTTGCAGTTATACTGTGATATAATTGGGTGCATAATTAATTTTTAAAATTCTGCCTAGAACTTATCATGAGTCATGAATCTGAGAATCCGTCTCTTTCACCAATTCTGGAAACTTCTCTGCCATTGTTTCTATGCAGAGCAGAATTCACACAGCAGGCCTGAGACTGCTCTCCTTAAAACAACTGCTTGCAAGGTTGGCCCTCAATCGTCCTCTGGGAACTTAGATTTTGGAAGGGATCCCACTATTCCCAGAACTAATAAGAGTGCTCGCTGCAACTACAATGTCTGTGCAAATAATATGATTTGTCTTATGTAGTTGCTTTCCTTCTGGGAATCTGGAGTTTTTGTACTTGCTGGATAGAAGCTGCTTACACAGACAGCTCCTAGTAAAAACCCTGGGTGCTGGGGCTCTAATGAGTAGACAGTGACAGTAGACTGATAGACAGTGTTTCACATGTGTGCCAGTCTGTTCCTGGAAGATTAAAGTGCATCCTGGGTGACTGTTGGGAAGAGGGCTTTTGGAAGCTGCTGTCCTCAGACTTGGCCCATCCACCTTTTCCCTTTGCTGACCTTGTTCTGTGGCCTCTCACTGTAGTGATTGTATATTCTGGGTCCTGCGAGTCCTCCTGACAGATCACTGAGGCTGGGGATGGTTGGGATGCTGGGCCCTGTCTCTCCTGGAGCCTCACTAGAGTGTGTTAGATCTTCTCTTCCTCAACTCTCTTTCATGTTTTCCACCTTTTTGTTCTGTTCTGTGCTTGGGGTAACTTCTTCAGATCAGGATTGGATAATTATCTCTTTAGCTGTTATCTAAACTGGTGAATCTATCATCCATTGATTTAAAAAACTTTAATGACTATAGTTTTCTTTGTGATATTTTAATAATTTATACATTTATTTACTCATCCAATTATTTATATCAGTTTAAGATTCATATTTTATAAAACATAATTTGTATCAGTATAAATATCATATGTTTATATTAGTATAAACCTGTGAATTCTTGTTTTATCCATTTTAACCCAACACCATCACCATCTGTTTTTCTCTCAGACTTGCCCAGCTTATGCCACTGAGGGCTTTTGGGCTGTCCTTGGGTTCTTTTGACACATCTGTTTGTTTCCTGACCACTTAATGTATTTCACAGTTGTTTTTTTCTTTATCTGCCTGGCCATTTCTCCAAGAAGCCCTGGTTCCTTGCAAGGATTTTAATTTATTTATTTATGTTTGATCAGGTGAAACACAAGCATTGTTCTGAAAGCCGGGACTGTACACAGAAAGGTTTGCTTTGAGGAGTGTCTTGCCCTCCATGCCCCACACCCCATTCTGTTCCACCGTCTTTTCCACCCCATTCCTACAAAACCCTGTACATAAACACCTGCCTAAGCCTTCTTGCATGAATGAGCAGATCTGTGTAGTTCCATGGGATAAGAAAATAATTTCTTATTTTTATTTCCTTCTTATACAAAAGGTAGCATTATGTAAATACTCTTCTGTTCTTTGTCTTTATAACTAAAAAATATCCCTTGGCAATCCCTCCGCAGCACTGAGTTCCTGCAGCATCTGTCCTTTGGTGACCCACTTATTTCACGCAGCACGATGCCCTCAAGGTCCATCCTTGTTGTGCAGGTGCCAAAACTCCCTTCCTCTGAAGCTGTCTCAGTGCGTGCTCAGTTTGCATTCTTTAGTTATGTGTGAGGTTGACCATCGTTTCATATGGTTAAAGACCATTTTTACATCTTTTTTGAGAATTGTCTGTTCATGTCACCTGTCCACTTTTCTAATGGGTTGTTAGTCATTTTTTTACTTTGTTCAAGGTGTTTTTTTTTTTTGCCATGCAAAATTTTAATTTTTATTTAATCAAATGTATCAATTTTTAATTTTATTGCCTCTGGATATTGAATCATAGTTAGAAATCCTTTCCCTGTGCCAGAGTTAGAGGGATTCACCCGAGGCCACGTTCTGAGATACCGGGGGTGAGTACTTCAACATATCTTTTTAAAATTTTTGACAGGGGACACAATTTAACTCATTAAATCGAGGTCTTCAAATTTATTTGCAGAGATGTCTGACGAAGGTGGTCCTGTGACCTTAGACATGTCTTCTGCTTCACTGGTTGCTTTCTTCTCGTCATTTCTTATTTGTTATATTTGAGCTTTCTCCTTTTTTAATGACCAGGTTAGTTAGCAGTTTCTCTATTTTGTTAATTAAAAAAATCAGGATCTTGATTTATTATTTAGGTCAAGTATTTTTCTATTCTCTGCCTCTAAATATTAACTTCTGCTTTTCTCTTTATTTCATTCCTCAAGCTTTCTTTTGGCTTATTCTGTGTTTCTTTTTCTAATAGTCTGAGCTGGGGATTTTATTCTTTTTTTTTCATTCTTTCATGTCAATGGATAAAAGTGTCCAGAGTTATGAATTTTCCTTTGATCATGACTTTAAGACTATCTCTTAGACCTGGGTGTTTAGTATTTTCACTGTCTTGATTTTCAAAAAATCATTGTGTCTTTCCACCTTTGCCCAAGGGTTGTTTCACAGTGGAAGGGCTTTTTAGTTTTTATTTTGTTGATACTTTCTAGTTTTATTGTATTGTGATCAGAGATCGTTGACTGCAATTATTTCAACTTCATCGAACTTTCTGCTTTTCTCGGACCTAACGTTGTGACAGCCCCATGAGCGCTGGGAAGGTGCATCCGGTCTGTTCATGTGGCTGCTGCTTGTGAGCCAAATGGAAAATTTCTTCTTTTAAAAGGTGAGTCAAGCCCATTAACGTTTACGAGCGTGGCTTGGCTGGCCGGTGCCGGCGGGTGACGTTTCGCGGTCACGTGCGCAGTGCGAGGGTCGTCGCCCGATGAGCGCGCTTTGCTCTTTTCCTTTTCTTGGCTTTTGCTTTGTTTTTAAGGATTTATAGTTTTATCCTCATGATTAAGTTTCCTGCTCTCTTCTTTAAACTTTTACTGCTGGTTTGCCGGTTTTTGATCGTCACTAGCCCTCCCCTGTCCCTGCAACACTACTGAACATGTCTGTTTTTCTCTTTCCCTCTCTCCTCCCTGCCTTCCCCGGGCGGCACCATTCCTGCTGCGTCCGGACACGTGAGGAGGCAGCTCTGCCCTCTGCCCGCCACGTGCCCTTGGCCGGCATTGTCCCAGTCACCCTTCCCACTGGTTGAAGTTGATTTTCTGTAAATTCCTCGGGAAAGGCTCAAGGTCAGAATTTCCTAAGTCCGTGTATGCTTGAAATTGTTTCCTAGAGCGTGGTACTCGAAGGCCAGCTTCGCTGCATAATGATACACTTTTGTATCTCTACTTGCTTATTTTATTTTGAAAATAAGCACAAGATTTCTGGATTAGAGGAAGATCAGTCACCTACAGAATTATCTCAATATGGTGCCTGTAACCCATTCCCCACATAGGTAACATGGTGAGACAAAGACAGACCCTGTTTGTGTGCAAAACATGAGTTTTGCACCACTGGAGAGGAACCGAAAATTATGAACCTTGGAGCTTATGTAGGAACTGCTATGCAGATACCACGCCCATCCCTGCCACAGCAGAGAGGGAAATAAACCTTACTTTTCTAACGCAAGCAAGTTTTAAGAAGAGAAGGGAAGGTCTCTAGCTTACAACGTTTTGGGATGCTCCAGAACAGCTCTGGTTTTATTCCATTTTGAAAACTAAACACATAGCCAGGGGCCATAGACCTGGACGCTGTCTCCTGTGCATATCATGACCGTCAGCTTCAAGGCTGGTCTCACGTTCAGGTGCCCTTTCACTCAGGTTATCGGTAAATTTTGCTTAGAAAGCCACAACATTGCAGAAACACATACACATTTTCTCTACAGATATGAAATACTTGATTCAGACTTTTCTTTCATTGATATTTCAGGGCTGCTGCCCCATTGTTGCCTTGCGTAACTGCCATTCTTGAGCCGTCTGCCAGGCTAGTTCTTTTGTTCTCTTTGCTCCGTCTTGTAGACGCAGCAGTTCCATCGCCATGTCTCGGAGGCGAGCACTGCCGGGGACTCGGCCCAGCTACCCGCGGGGGTGGGCTCCCGGTACGCGGACTGCCGCCTTCTGTTCCTGGACCTTCATGTGGGTCATGGCTTTAGATATTATTCCTGTCCATTGTTTTGTTTTTCACCTTCAGGCGTTCCAATTATGCACGTGTGATTCCTTACACACGCATGCTCTGCATTTCCGCCGCTTTCTTCCCGACCCTTTTTACTTTTCGTTATCTCATTTTTCATTGTCTTAGGCATCTTGAATTTGGTCTTCATTTCGTCTTCTGAGATGGCTTTGTCTGCCCCTTTCCATTTCTCCCTGGGTGAGTTTTCATATCCCCCAGTGCTTTTGTGAGTATGTTTAATTCAGTGTGGGGCACTGTCTCACAGTGTTCTAATGCTTTTTTTTGTCTGTTTCCTCAAGAAGGGATTTTTTAAATCAGTGAGGTGTGTTGATGTACACATTCTGATTTTTATAGTAACTTTGAATAGACTTCATTTTTTCCTGTTCATTTAGTGGCTTTGGGGAGCTTTACAAGATTCCTGCCTCAGTGGCCCCAACCCCAGCGCTGTAGCAAAGTCTGCTCTTATTTTTCGGTGGCGGGAGTCTGCGGGGGTTGTGTGTCCTCCAAGTCTGGGTTTTTTTTTCTAACAGGACCTGAGATTTCTACCCTTTCCTCCTCTTTGCTTTTACAGACGAATTACTAAAGGGCATGTCTCTCTTCCTTTTCGCTGTTTGCTCCTCCTGAAGCTTTGCCTGTCAAAGCCTCCAGTTAGGTTGCACGTGCTTTTAAGCCCGTTTCTAGCGAGTACCCCACACGTGCAGGGCGGCTGCTCCGCTCCCCACCGCTCTGTAGTGATTGCACACCTGCCCGTGCTCTCCTCCTCTCTCATTCCTGTGATTATTCGGGGGCTGCCCTTACTCACTGTAAAGACAGTGAGAAATCACCCGCTAGGATCTCTTCTCTTTTCTTTTTTTCACTTAAAGTCATGTTGGAATTGGAGCACTCCATCTCCTGGTCATGCTGGGGCACCGGTTTTGTGCACTTCCCCTTATCCTGCACACTCTCGCTGATCCTGGCGGTGATGCGCTGATGCAGACCCAGGGCGTCCATTCTCTTTGGTTGCCCAGGAACCCTCCTGGGGTGGTTTTAATGCACATTCCTTTCTTGTAAGTGATTTTAAGATCATTTTCATGTGTTTGAGAATCAGTGGATTTTATTTTTCTGCAATTATTCATCTTGCTTGAAAATTTTCCTCTACTGACTTGTGGGCCCCTTCTCTTGTTTAGTTTTAGAATGTCTTTGCACATGAAAAAAACTGTGACATTCCTGGCAAAAAGTTTCCCCAAGTTCCCAGATTATCTATGGACTTTGCTGATGGAGCTGCAGGCTGGCGGTCAGGGCTCTGCGTTCATTTGGACACACGAGAGATTTGAGAACAGAACCTTCATATGTGGAAGGCAGGACTCAGGGGCACTTGGCCCCCTTCCTAGGGGGCTGAGAGGCAGGGGCTATGGGGAGGGAGGGAGGGGTGAGGGGGCGGCAGAGAAGGACCTGCAGGAGCCCGAGGGAGGGAAGTGTGAATGTGTGTGAGGGGGACTAGTTCTTTGGCTCCAGGAGATGAAATGAGAGTGGTGACAAATGTAGGGAATGCATAATCTGTGCAGCCCTGCAGAATGTGGGACCATTTGCATAAATAATATTTGCAAAAAGCAATTAGCAGTTCATTTACATGCAGTGAAGTAGCAATTTACACTTTTTTCATGAACAATTTCTTTGCCTAGGTGCACGAATTCGATGCCTTGCAATTGGCCTTCGAAGAGTAGGGCATGGTGATTTTTTATGCTTGGTTCTTCTCTTGGTGTCCTGACATGTAATTTTTTTTTCTTTTAAAAAAGGAAGTGCCACATTAAGGGCAGAGGCTCTCTAAACTCACATCCTCTGTTCTCATCCATTCTCCCCACCCCAGAGCCAAGTGCTGTCCAACTGGTGACGGTCTGCATACCTTCTGTGGCTGCAGAGTCCTCGAGCCGCTTGGGGGTCCGGGGCACCCGCTCAGTCAAGCAGGCCATGCTCAGGGACAGTCTCCATGTGGCAGTGCACGCTGGGCCGCCTTTTCACCCACTGCTCCTGACTCTCCTTCCTGGAGCACCCACCCGCCACTCCCTGAAGGCTCCCTCTATGCCTGGACCCTGCTTCCTTGGCTTCTTAGGCAGAGGTGCACACGGAAGTGAAGCCTTCTCACCTGGGCAGTGACTGGCCACACCTGCCCCCCACCCCCCACCTGGGTCAGGCCGCAGTGAAGAGGGATCTCCCTGAACTGTGGGATCTTAGTTCACGGAAACCCGGCCCTTCCTGGCATCCTGTGACCCTGGATGGAGTGTGGTGCCTGTACGGAAGAGTCCCAACCAGGCATGGCCTGCCCTCCCTGCTCTGACTGAAGACAGAGCCAAAGCTTATAAGAGAAAAAAATATTGCACTGGACACTGAAACATGGTAAGGAAGACTTTATTCAAGACTACTGCAGCAGGGGAGAGAGGCTGGGTCAGCTCTGAGTGAGACAGGCGGGTGGACGTTCACGCCCAGCGGGCAGGCTGAGGGAGTGGGGCAGAGCGCCAGGAGGGACTTGGTGAGGGGTCGGAGGTGGGGGAGGAGGAGCCTGGCTGGCTCTCAAGGGTGGGGGATTCTTGCTGGCCCAGCTTAGTAGGATTCTTTGCTGGAAAGGGTGCCGGCAGGCCAAGGGTGAGCTTGGTCAAGGACAGGGCTTGCCGGAGACTGAATGCAGGTTTGGTTGAGGAAGGGTCCTTGTCACCCCACAGGCTGTGGCGAACAAGTCGAGCAGGTGCCCTCATGGCAGCAGTGGCGCTGAGCTCACTATCAGGTGGTAAGGCACATGGTGGGGTGGAAACTCCGGGAAGACAGGGCCGCACCTGACGGACGGAGCCTGCAGAGGGGATGGACGCCGGCGTGACTGGTGTCCCAGAGAGAAAGGAGACAGCACGTATCTCAGAAACAGTGAGCTCTAGAAATTTAAAAAAATCATTAAGAACAAATTACAAATGTCCTCTCGGGTGGGCAGAGTGTGGAAAGGGCAGCTGGGGATGCGGGAGCCCACGGCAAGCTGAGGTGTGGATGCCACCTCAGGATCCTAGGAGGAGGCAGTACGGGGAGGGCTGTGGGACAATGGAAAGAAGTTTTCTATGGACTTTTCCAGAACTAAATGCTGGCATCGGCCTTTAAGAAAGAGCCCCCAGGAGTCAAGCAGCATAAATGCAAACCAAGCCCCCAAACTCGCTCCTTGACACATCAAAGCACAGTTCCAGTCAGGAGAGAAACTCCTAAGGGCTTCTGATGTTGGTGAGGAGGGAACACCAGATTATGGAGAAGGAACAGGAATCAGACTGACACTTGCCTTTTAATGTTGGGATGGACAGATCAAGACAGCAAAATCTTCCCCCTGAAGGGGGCTCTTCGGACAATCCATTTTTTTGTGTGAATTAGCTCCATAGTCCACTGGCTGCCTAAAAGAACTGCCAGAAGACGCTTACTAGGAGGAAGGGAAGGGACCCTAGGAGCTGACGGTCACTAGTGCTGTTATGCATGGGCACAGCTGAGAACCATGCATGGATTGTCCAGTTTAATCCTCGCAGCCATGCGGAAGGTCAGGCGCCGCTATTTGCCTTTCTCAGGTGAGCAAATGGAGGTACAAAAACATAAGTATATTGCTGAGTTCAATTATAAAAATCACAAACAATCTAGAGCTAAAATTCCAAGTGGGGGTGTGGATAAAATGAAGGTTCCTGTGGCTAGGATTCTCACTTGGCTCTGGTTGGCTAGCTCACTACACACGTGTGGGCAATATGTTATTGACTCTATATAAAGAGCCCTGCCCAGTGGTCTGGGTGACACGGTGGCACGGCCGCACAGCTGCAGGAGAGCAGAGCAGTGGCTGGAGTGGTGGCAGCGCTGAGCTCAGAGGCCCAGAGGAGACCGGCTTGCTGCATGCAGACTCGCTCTGAGTGGGCGGGATTCTAGGGACTGACCTGCCACTGTGGAAATAAAGTTGGGTATAAACCCTTTCACCCCAAGAACATTCCATTGTCATTCTTTGGTCTCATTGTATCCATAGTGAACTTACCTGGGGCTGAAACCCTAGACATAGGTGACACAGAAAATTTCCATAAATTAAAAAAAATAATATTGTAGGCCAACTTCAGTAATCCCCATTAAATAAAATTGGAAATCAACAGCAAAAAAGAAAGTTCTTCAAAATGTGTGCAGCTGGAAATACACTGCTAATTATTTTAGCAGGTGTTAAAGAGAAAATAAAAATGGAAACTGTAAACTACTTGTAATTGAATGACTAGGAGAATGTTTTGTGTCAAAATGCACAGGATGTGGCCACTGTGTTACCAAGAGGAAATGTGTAGACCTCAATTCATTTATTAGACTTGAAAAGTGGTGGAGTAATATTTTTAACTGAGGAAGCTGGAAAAGAACAGAGTAAGCTCTGAGAAATAGTGTGTTTATCCTAACGGAGGATGTGCCGTCGCGGGGAAAGACACCGGTTGGCTGCGCCCTTCACCCACGGAGGAAGGAGAGGGGCTCCTGGGCAGATGGGCACGGCTGGGAGATGGGGCGCCAGCTCCCCTCAGGCGGGGCTCGTCCACCTGCAGGGCTCTCACTCCCGTCCCGTTCCTGCTGTCCGGGTTGCTGCCTGGTGACGCCCTTCCAAGTCAACTGCTGACGGAGCAGGTGCGCATCGCGTGGGTGCCTGCCGCCCCCGCCCTGCTGGCAGTCGCCCTCGGGCAGGTGCACACCCCGGCCTCCTGGGGTACCAGCCGGGCCATCTGAATCTGGTCGCTGTGCGTTTCTGAGCCTGCAGTGCTGAAGGCCACACCCCAAATGACAAACTCGAAAGGCCTTGTGAGTCTTGATATTAAAAAAATTATCTTCAGGTAGTCAGAAGACCATGAATATCCTCCTGTGAGAGCTCCCTGGAGCCAAAGGGTGGCTGCAAGGATTTGTCCATCATTCTTCACTCCCAGCCTCTCCACCCAGCTGCCGTCTGTCTGTTCATGCATCCCACCCACTCCTTCTGCTCTGGCAACACATTTACTCGTCTTTCACCCACCCTGCCACTCTCCCGTCGCCCACCCACCCACACGCCCATCACCCGCTGAACCACTCTCTGATCCATTCGTCAAACCACTCTACTGGCGCATCAGCTCGTTTATTCATCCTCTTGCCCCGGTCCCCAGCCCCCCTCCGCCCACCGTCCTCTCGGCAGCCCGCCCTTCGCCCGGTGTTCCTTCCGGAGGGACACGCTCATTCCTCTCCCCACGCTGGGACTGGGAGAGGACTCTCAGTATTCAGGCGGAGCACGATGATTGATGTGTGGGTAAACACATCCTCAGTAATCTTTTAGAAGGAAAACGGGCTTTTTTACATGACCCTTTCTTATGTCTGCGCTTAGAAGGAGCAGAGAAAGTGGCATGAAACTGTAAACATTTGATCTGAGTTTGTTTTTGGAGTCTCCACCGGCCTCTTCGGTTGGCCCTGGCCTCTCCGTCTGCCTTCTTCCAGCCGCTCCTCTTCCTCCTCTTCTTGAAGGTCTCCAGGCGCGCCCCGCCCGCTCGCCCGTCCCAGGCCCGGTGGGGCGTCTGAGGGAACTGATCTCCCCACGGCCTTCCTTTACAACCGTCCTACTTTGGAAAGCTCTCAGGCACGCCTTGATGCTCCGCTCGTGAGTCTCCCGCCCCAGCCTCTCCAGCCCCCCGGATCCCGAAGACCCCCGCTCACCCTACCGCATGCCCACCCATGCAGGACTTGGAACCTCTACTTAGACGCCCGCCCCCCTTCCCCTGGGGCCTGGGTGTCCCTGGGAGCGGGACCGGTGCTTGGTTCAGGTGCCCAGCAGTGGCCCACGGAGGGGGAGGGAGGGACCGGGAGGGACCCCCACACCCCAAATCGTTCTCAGGGCAGCTCTGGGGCATGGCTCTGCACCACACACAGCGGCCGGAGTGGCCGGTTCCTATCGCAGCTTGCAGATGAAGGCCAGGCTCAGAGGTGGGCTCTGCAGAATGCGGCTGGCTCTCGGACATACCCACGCAGCACACCGTTCTGCAGGGTACCAACAGTGGAAGTGGACCGGCTTGGATGTCAGGTCGCCGGTGGAGCGGTTCCTGGCCGCCAGCCCCTGAAAGCCGCTGCTGCAGTAAACGCCAGGGTGACTGACTTTAACTTCTGTGTTTCTTTCACATCGCCGCCCCATTAGCTTGCTGTGGGCCAGCCGGACAAATGAGCCTGGACACAGGCACCAGCTGTCTCTCCTCCCTGGGGGATAGCTGGTCGGCCTGCCGCTTCTCTGTGCTCACACACGTGTATTCAAACCATAGCCATATTTTTTTATGTATAAAAATGGGACAACTCTGTGCACATTATTTGCAATTTGTCTTCTTAATTTAACTCTGTAACAGATAATCCTTCAAGCCAATACCTGCAGACCTGACTCTTGTTTAACAGTGTGTCATTTGCTATCATAAGGAGGTTCTAGAATTTATTTTTATTTATTTTATTTATTTATTTTTATTTTGCTATTATTAATGTACAATTACATGAGCAATATTATGGTTACTAGACTCCCCCTATTATCAAGGCCCCACCACACACCCCACCACAGTCACTGTCCATCAGCGTACTAAGACCCTATAGAATCACTACTTGTCTTCTCTGTGTTATACTGCCTTCCCCATATGCCCCCCTCACATTATGTGTGCTAATCGTAATGCCCCTTTTTCCTCCTTATCCCTCCCTTCCCACCCATCCTCCCCAGTCCCTTTCCCTTTGGTAACTGTGAGTCCATTCTTGGGTTCTGTGAGTCTGCTGCTGTTTTGTTCCTTCAGTTTTTGTTTTGTTCCTTCAGTTTTTGTTTTGTTCTTATACTCCACATGAGGGAAATCATTTGATACTTGTCTTTTTCCACCTGGCTAATTTCACTGAGCATAATACCCTCTAGCTCCATCCATGTTGTTGCAAATGGTAGGATTTGTTTTCTTCTTACAGCTGAATAATATTCCACTGTGTATATGTACCACATCTTCTTCATCCATTCATCTACTGATGGACACTTAGGTTGCTTCCATTTCTTGGCTATTGTAAATAGTGCTGCGATAAACATAGGGGTGCATATGTCTTTTTCAGACTGGGCTGCTGCATTCTTAGGGTAAATTCCTAGGAGTGGAATTCCTGGGTCAAATGGTATTTCTATTTTGAGTTTTTTGAGGAACCTCCATATTGCTTTCCACAATGGTTGAACTAATTACATTCCCACCAGCAGTGTAGGAGGGTTCCCCTTTCTCCACATCCTTGCCAACATTTGTTGTTGTTTGTCTTTTGGATGGTGGCCAGTCTAACTGGTGTGAGGTGATATCTTGTTGTGGTTTTAATTTGCATTTCTCTCATGATTAGCGACGTGGAGCATCTTTTCATGTGCCTGTTGCCCATCTGAGTTTCTTCTTTGAAGAAGTGTCTATTCATGTCCTCTGCCCATTTCTTAATTGGATTATTTGCTTTTTGGTTGTTGAGGCATGTGAGCTCTTTATATATTTTGGATGTCAACCCCTTATCAGATATGTCATTTATGAATATATTCTCCCATACTGTAGGATGTCTGTTTGTTCTACTGATGGTGTCCTTTGCTGTACAGAAGCTTTGCAGCTTGATATAGTCCCACTTGTTCATTTTTGCTTTTGTTTCCCTTGCCCGGGGAGATATGTTCATGAAGAAGTTGCTCATGTTTATATTCAAGAGAGTTTTGCCTATGTTTTCTTCTAAGAGTTTAATGGTTTCATGACTTACATTCAGGTCTTTGATCAATTTTGAATTTACTTTTGTGTATGGAGTTAGGCAATAATCCAGTTTCATTCTCTTGCATGTAGCTGTCCGGTTTTGCCAACACCAGCTGTTGAAGAGGCTGTCATTTCCCCATTGTATATCCATGGCTCCTTTATCATATATTAATTGACCATATATGCTTAGGTTAATATCTGGACTCTCTATTCTGTTCCATTGGTCTATGGGTCTGTTCTTGTGCCAGTACCAAATTGTCTTGATTACTGTGGCTTTGTAGTAGACCATGAAGTTGGGAAGCGAGATCCCCCCTGCTTTATTCTTCCTTCTCAGGATTGCTTTGGCTATTCGGGGTCTTTTGTGTTTCTATATGAATTTTAGAACTGTTTGTTCCGGTTCACTGAGGAATGCTGTTGGTATTTTGATGGGGATTGCATTGAATCTGTAGATTGCTTTAGGCAGGATGGCCATTTTGAAAATATTAATTCTTCCAACCGAAGAGCATGGGATGAATTGCCATTTATTAGTGTCCTCTTTAATTTCTCTCTAGAGTGTCTTGCAGTTTTCAGGGTATAGGTGTTTCACTTCCTTGGTTAGGTTTATTCCTAATTCCTAGGAATTTTATTATTTTTGATGCAATTGTGAATGGAATTGTTTTTCTGATTTCTCTTTTTGCTAGTTCATCATTAGTGTATAGGAATACAACATATTTCTGTGTATTAATTTTGTATCCTTCAACTTTGCTGAATTCAGATATTGTTCTAGTAGTTTTGGAGTGGATTCTTTAGGTTTTTTATGTATAATATCATGTCATCTGCAAACAGTGACAGTTTGACTTCTTCCTTACCAATCTGGATGCCTTGTATTTCTTTGTGTTGTCTGATTGCCGTGGCTAGGACCTCCAGTACTATGTTGAGTAACAGCAGGAAGGGTGGGCATCCTTGTCTTATTCCTGATCTTAGAGGAATAGCTTTCAGCTTCTCGCTGTTAAGTATAATGTTGATTGTGGGTTTGTCATATATGGTCTGTATTATGTTGAGGTATTTGCCCTCTATACCCATTTTGTTTAGAGTTTTTATCATGAATGGTTGTTGAATTTTGTCAAATGCTTTTTCAGCATCTATGGAGATGATCATGTGGTTTTTGTCCTTTTTTTTTGTTGATGTGGTGGATGATGTTGATGGATTTTCGAATGTTGTACCATCCTTGCATCCCTGGGATGAATCCCACTTGATCATGGTGTATGATCCTCTTGATGTATTTTTGAATTCGGTTTGCTAATATTTTGTTGAGTATTTTTGCATCTATGTTCTCAGGGATATTGGTCTGTAGTTTTCTTTTTTTGTGGGTTCTTTGCCTGGTTTTGGTATTAGAGTGATGCTGGCTTCATAGAATGAGTTTGGAAGTATTCCCTCCTCTTCTATTTTTTGGAAAACTTTAAGGAGAATGGGTATTATGTCTTCACTAAATGTCTGATAAAATTCAGCAGTCAATCCATCTGAAGACCAATAGAATCTTAAAACAACTGATATTTCTTAGTTTTGGGGAGGATGTCTGTAACACAGATATGAGAGGAAATGTGTACAATATTTTTAGATACCAGTTTGGTGATTTCTGTCAACCCTTAATATGTGCATACTCTCTGGCCCAGTGGTTCCTCTTGTAAGAATTTCTTTTACAAGAAATACTTGCCCAAGTGCACAATGCACAGGCATATATACATAAGGATGTTTACTCCCCAGAATTTAAAATAGCAGAAGTTGAAGAATTAAGCATCCGTCATAAAGTATTCAATGCATAACATTGAATAGTTATGTAAACCGTGGAATAATTTTTATTATAGAGTGTTAAGCAGTTATTAAGAAGAATAAAATACATGTGCAGGTAGGGAGTAATGTCCATGGCATATTGTTGAATAAAAGAATAGACCTGTGGATTTTATATATAGTATGAAGCATTTATGAAATGTGTGTGTCCTTAGCAAAATGTCTAGAAAGGTAGAAGCCCGGCGGTTGAATGTGGTCCCACCAGATAGTGTGCCTCGGTGGGGTGGGGGAGTGAGGGGACTTCATTTTTTTACTTAATACATGTCTGTATTACTTGACTTAAAAATTGAGCATTTATTACTTTGGCAATAAAACCAAAGTTTTTTTTAGTGCTGACAACGAAAGTGCTGATGTAATTTTAAACCACTTGGCAGTTTCCTTTAGAAGGAGCCGTTCCAGTGCTTCCTCACCCTGGGGAGTGGACTAAACATGCTTAGTCTTAAAGGGAACTAGAAAAGGCATTAATTCTATTAATGAATGCAGCAGCACATTCTATCTCAGCAAAAGCTGTTTTAATGAGGTGCTCAGGGCACCTGTTATTTATCTTACAAATATCCGCTCAGGGCTCTGCTTGTAGCAGACGATGAGGGCGTGGTCAGCTCACAGACCGGCCCCTTCCTCCCGTCCACACGTCTCCGCGGATGACCTCCCTGCCGTTCCTGCGACCCCAGCTCCTCCACTCTGTCTCTGCCCCCACACTTCTCGCTCCAGGACAGAGAAAGCATCGTCCCGGCCTGGACTGCAGGCCTCACCGTGGGCATCTTGGACGCGTCCCCCCTGAACCGCAGCCCTAGCCCCGTTTCCTGAACGCCAGTGGGTCTGGGGACACAGAGCCAGCCTCTGCGAGGCGCACACGGGCAGCGCCTGGCGCGCCAAAGGCACAGGGGTGGACTCCGACCCCTGCCTGCCCTCCACCCCGCACGCCCACCGGGCTCCTTCTCCAGGCGTGGCCCACCACCACCCCTCCACCCCCGTCCTCAGCCCGCCGGGAGCTGTCCGCGGTGCTGACCTCAGGCGCCGCCCGCGCTCGGCCGCTGCGCAGGCGTCCCGGGCGTGGCGCGCAGGACCCGCGGCGCCGCCCCTGCGCAGCGTCCCGCGCGGCCCCGGCCCGGCCTGCGCGCGGCGCCTGGAGACTTGGCGGCGCTGGGCTTCGGCCCGCACCCCCTGCCGCCACCCACCCGGCGCGCCGGCCTCGCCATGGCGCTCAACCATTTCCTCCTGGCGCAGTGCGTCTGCTACTTCCTGGCCTTGCTGCTCAGCTTCGTGGTGGTGGTGCCGCTGTCCGAGCACGGCCACGACTTCCGCGGCCGCTGCCTGCTCTTCACCGAGGGCATGTGGCTGAGCGCTAACCTGACGGTGCAGGAGCGCGAGCGCTTCACGGTGCAGGAGTGGGGCCCGCCGGCCGCCTGCCGCTTCGGCCTGCTCGCCAGCCTCCTCTCGCTGCTGCTCGCCGCCGCGCACGCCTGGCGCACGCTCTTCTTCCTCTGCAAGGGGCACGAGGGGTAAGCGGGGCCCTCCTGCCCTCGGACCGGCGGGTCCCTCCCTCTCCCCGGGCGTCCGAAAGCCCGCCGCCACCGCTCCAGCTGCCCTTTGTCTACGCGCAGAGCCCAGGAATCCGGAGGGTCTCCCGGCCTGCGTTCGAAGCCGGTGCCTCCCTCCCCAGTGCGCGTCACCTCCCGCTTCCGGCATTTACCACCCCGCCACCAGGGTGCCAATGTCGCACGGTCATCTCCAGCGGACCTGGGCCCTCCTTGGCTGGCCCAGCCCGGGCCCACGCCGTCAGGACAGCCCTCAGCGCTCTCGGGCGGATGGGGGAGGGCCCAGACCCGGCAGGTGGCCGACAGGCCTGTGTGATGGCCGAGAGGGGACGGGGAGCCCCTTGAGGCCTGCCACGAGCGCTCAGACCTTGGCTGTGGGTGCGAGAGGAGGGGCGTGGTGTGTGATGGCCCTGCCTTGTCCTCACAGGTCTCCCTCCCCCCTGCTTCCATCCCCACTCGCCCCCCACCTTTCCCTGCCTGGCCCTATTCTGAGAGAGCCGGATGTGGTTCACCTGTGGTGGGAGGGCGTCCTCAGCCAGGAGCAGTCCCTGAGCCTGCACCCCGCGGGACCCTCTGTGGACAGCCCCTACCCCTGTGCCCGGAGCAGCCCAGGGCCCTTGCAGAGGTGCTGGGAGCCTGCCTCACACCCGAAGGGAAGTCCTGGCCTTCTCCCAAACCCCACCCGACCCTCGCCCCCATCCAGCAGTTGTTGGCAGTTTTGGGTGGCATTTCCCCTTCTTTCTGGGAGGTGGGAGATAGGCGCGGGCCCTGAGGGTGTGAGTGGGCAGCAGGGACACCTGAGAGCCTCCGCTTGGCCTTGTCATGGAAGGAGGGGCAGGTTGACCAGGACGGGGACAGCTGAGGCTGCGCCAGTGTTGTGGGAGGGGTGGCTGGGGCGCCTGGAGGAGGGGTGAAATCTTCCGTAAGGACAGTAGCCATTGGATTTGCGGCCCACCCTCACTCAGGATGGCCTTGTCCAGAGCTCTTTAGATTACTGGCACTTGCAGAGATCCTACTTCCAAATAAGATCACATCCCAGGTACCAGCGAGAAGACTTGGACTTATGTTGTTGGGGGACACAATTTGGGGTCTGTAGGAAGCCATGTGTCAGCCTGGGGAGGCCTCCAGGTGCTGGTGAGGGCAGGCCAGTCCCAGGGTGGAATCCTGCCCTGTTCCAGGTCTCTGAGCCTCCCCTCAAGCCCTCAATGGCTGGTGTCCTGAGGAGACATTTAAGATGTGATCTGTACCCACTCTGCCCGCCTGGGTGTTATCCAGTGTCCCGGGCAGGTTGGGAGACAGACTCTGAGGTGCGGGGCTGGGCCGCTCACCAGGTGGGGTAGGTGAGGTCTCTTCAGTCTGGAAAGCAGAGGGCGGTGAGCACAGGCCACGTGGAGGCCGTGGCTTGGCCATCAGCTCATGCTTGTCCCTACAGGACGAGAGGCCTCAGTGCATCAGAGTTTAGCTGGTGAAGACAGGCAGCTGCTCTGTAGGTGAGGCCCAGCCCATGTGACTCAGAGTGGCGTGAGGTTTCAGAGCCAGGAGCTCCGGACCGCAAGCTGCCCACTGCACATGACCGGGAGGCCGCCCTTGGGAATGCTGCAACAGCTCTTCTGTCGGCCACTTATGGACCCGTCATCTCTGTGAAAGTGCCGTGACCATCCCATTTCCAAGATGGGACACTGAGGCCTAGGGCATTATGTGCCTTCCCATGCTCTTTTGCTGTGCTCGTCTGCCCAGGACGGAGGGAGCTTGTGTTACTGGGGATGTGGCTTGGCTGGAGGAACATTTTGGGGCTTCTGTCCCTCTGTGTCAGTCCTAGGGGCTCACCTGTCCTAACACCGAGAACGTCTGTCTAGGCTTTGATAGGGGCAGCTGGTGGGGGCAGCTCGCTCTGTTCCAGCGACATGTTACTTAATGACCTCCTTGCCCAACAGGAATTCTTGGCCAACTGTGGTGACATCTGTTGGAAGTGCCGACTCTTCATCTTAGCTCTGGTTGTAGGACTAGGTCACAGCCTCGTGGACACCCAGGTGTGTAGGACTAGGTCACAGCTCTCACGGACACCCAGGTGTGTAGGACTAGGTCACAGCCTCGTGGACACCCAGGTGTGTAGGACTAGGTCACAGCCTCGTGGACACCCAGGTGTGTAGGACTAGGTCACAGCCTCGTGGACACCCAGGTGTGTAGGACTTGATCACAGCCTCGAGGACACCCAGGTGTGTAGGACTAGGTCACAGCTCTCATGGACACCCAGGTGTGTAGGACTAGGTCACAGCCTCGTGGACACCCAGGTGTGTAGGACTTGATCACAGCCTCGAGGACACCCAGGTGTGTAGGACTAGGTCACAGCTCTCACGGACACCCAGGTGTGTAGGACTAGGTCACAGCCTCCTGGACACCCAGGTGTGTAGGACTAGGTCACAGCCTCGTGGACACCCAGGTGTGTAGGACTTGATCACAGCCTCGAGGACACCCAGGTGTGTAGGACTAGGTCACAGCTCTCATGGACACCCAGGTGTGTAGGACTAGGTCACAGCCTCGTGGACACCCAGGTGTGTAGGACTAGGTCACAGCCTCGTGGACACCCAGGTGTGTAGGACTTGATCACAGCCTCGAGGACACCCAGGTGTGTAGGACTAGGTCACAGCTCTCATGGACACCCAGGTGTGTAGGACTAGGTCACAGCCTCCTGGACACCCAGGTGTGTAGGACTAGGTCACAGCCTCGTGGACACCCAGGTGTGTAGGACTAGGTCACAGCCTCGTGGACACCCAGGTGTGTAGGACTTGATCACAGCCTCGAGGACACCCAGGTGTGTAGGACTAGGTCACAGTCTCACGGACACCCAGGTGTGTAGGACTAGGTCACAGCTCTCACGGACACCCAGGTGTGTAGGACTAGGTCACAGCCTCGTGGACACCCAGGTGTGTAGGACTAGGTCACAGCCTCGTGGACACCCAGGTGTGTAGGACTAGGTCACAGCCTCGTGGACACCCAGGTGTGTAGGACTAGGTCACAGCCTCGAGGACACCCAGGTGTGTAGGACTAGGTCACAGCTCTCATGGACACCCAGGTGTGTAGGACTAGGTCACAGCCTCCTGGACACCCAGGTGTGTAGGACTAGGTCACAGCCTCGTGGACACCCAGGTGTGTAGGACTAGGTCACAGCCTCGTGGACACCCAGGTGTGTAGGACTTGATCACAGCCTCGAGGACACCCAGGTGTGTAGGACTAGGTCACAGCTCTCATGGACACCCAGGTGTGTAGGACTAGGTCACAGGTCTCATGGACACGCAGGTGTGTAGGACTAGGTCACAGCCTCCTGGACACCCAGGTGTGGCTGCCCATCTGAGGGGCCCTGGGCTGGATGAACCCAAGGCAGGCACACACCTTATTTGTCGCTGTGTGCTCAGGGCTGAGTACAGCGCATGGTGCACAGGAGCCACTGAGTCAGTGTTTGTTGAATGAATGACAGAAAGATGCCTGCCTCCTGAGGTTGGCTGCTCCACAGCTGCTCGCCTGGCCCCGAAGTCTTTCACAATCTGGCCAAGGGGTTAACCCTGAAGACTGGCTGTGTCAGCAAGTTCTGGACCCCCGGAAAGGTTGGTTCTGCCTCATCCAGCCACAGGCAGGGCAGCCATCCTAGGGAAGCCAATTCCAGCCCATCTGTTGGCCAAGCCGTGTAGACCAGGCAAGCTAGTGCTGGGTCAGTAAGGGGACTCCAGACAGCCAGGAGGCTGGGAAGAGAGCAGTGGCGTGAGCTCCTGTGACGGACGAGGGCTCGCAGGGCCGTGGATGGCCACTGGATGCCGTGCCCTCTGAGGCACCACTGCCTGCCTCAGACCCACACTTTTGGAGGGACCCGCTGCTTAGAGTCAGTGTGCACACTGAACCCGTAGGAGGCCAGCCTCAGAGGCCTCCCAGGACCCTCACCAAGACCTACCCTTTACTCTGGGTGAGGGGCCTATGCTGGGTCTTATGCTCAGTGGTCAGGCACATGTGTGATGCCCGCTTCTTCCCGTGCAGGTGTGGCCCTGGGCAAAGTGGGGGCCTGACCGCTCAAGAGTGGAAAGGGCTGAGGGGCCGGGGCAGCCTTTGGCACAGGGGGGACATCCTGGCTGCTGACTGTGGGAATGGGTGAGTGCATCAGGACACCTGGGGCGCTCGGCTCAGGGCGGATGGGGGAGCTGAGGGAGGACCGCGGGCCTGAGGCCTGGGGCGGCCCTGCCCACACGAGAGCCCTTGGAGCATCCAGGTGACGGTGGTCTGTGATTGATGGCCGGGGAGCGCTGGGTTAAAACGACCCATCTGCCTGCCCACACGTGTCCCTCAGCCGGCAAATTGCTCCCAGGGCTTCCTGGGGTAGCGTCACCATGGCGACGGCACATCCAGGATGGGCACCCTGAGAGGCGGGAGGAGGCTGGAGGTGACCTTCTGTGTGCGGGCAGCTGCGCCGCCATCCTGACTGTGCGCTGGCCCGCCCTTGAGGAGGGAGCGGAGTGGGGGGCATTGTGAGCTCTGGGGGGCCCCACTAAGGCTCTGCACATACCCAGCTTTTGTAAGATCTCTAGAGCCCAGCAGGTTCCACAGAAACCGAGCAGAAATGGTGGAGAGGAGAGGAGACCCTGGCTGGCATGTGTCCCCGTCTCACGGGGTGGGGACTGGGGGGAGGGGCCCAAATAGCGCCCGTTTAACTGAGGTGGGGCTGGAGTGTCTGGGGCCTCCTGCCTCTCCAAGGCTGTGTCGCAGGGGGCCGGCTGTGTCTCAGGCCCTGTGTTGGGCTCCCTGAGGGTGCTTTGGTCACACGGAGTGGCAAGCGCTCCCAGGCCTCTGGAACTTGGTACAGAAGGTGGGGATGCCCCCCAAGACAGGGAGCAGGATCTGACAGGTGGTTGGGCTGGCCGTGTGCCCTCTGCACCCTGCCATCCCTCCTCCCGGGAGGCACACAGGAGCAGCAGCTCTCATGTCTGCAAGCTGGGCAGGGTGTTTGGGGGACAGCAAAGGGCCGCTGGCGGGTGGAGAACCAGCTTCCTGGCGAGCTGAGCTTGGTGCCAAGGGCGGGCTGCTGCTTTGCCCAGCCTGTGCAGATTTGTCCCTAGCCCCTTGGGACCACCATGTGCTCCTGGGCTGGAGGCTGGAGTGGAGTGGGCATCCAAGACAGACCTCAGGGGTGTAGGTCCTGGACAATCTCTGATTTCCTTGGAGCACCAGCTCCCAGAAAGGAGGGCTCTAGTGGGTCCCCGAGCCCCCACAGGGGTCAGCTGGCCGCCAGCCACAGTCTCCAGGTATCTGGTTCCTGACCCTGCTTCCCAAGCCCCCATCTGCTGTGGTGGCATGGCCCTGGCCCCGTGCACAGAGCTCCGGGCTGCCCAGTCAGGGCTCTGAGCAGCAAGCCTCTCCCAGTCTGCATGGTGGGCAGGTCTGTCCTGGGGGGCACGCGCACTCCTGAGCCCCCAGCAGCTGTTGCTGGGGGTCCTTCCCCGCGTAAGCCCCCTCAGTTTCCGCAGTGACTGGGTCGGGGTTCTTACTACCCCGACTGTGGAAAGGGAGACTGAGCCCAGAGAGGGAGCTGCTGAAGGTCACACAGCTTGCAGAGGGGCAGCCAGGGCGGGACCCCGGGGTCTGCCTGGTGACAGCCGTGGAGGTGGGGCAGGCCACGACGTGCCCCCTTCGTCACTGTAGGCCCCGACCCCTAATCCATGCCCTGGGGCCAAGTGGCTTTTGTAACTCAGAGCTGTGTCTGTCGGGGTCCCATGTGGAACCAGGTGGCTCAGCCCCAGAAGCATAAAGGAGGCGGCTGGCAGAGACCCAGGTGTGGGCCAGGCATGGGGCCTTGTGAGGGCCGGGCCCGGAAGGGGACGCTGCCTGGGGAGGGTGGCGACCTTTGGTAGAGGGACAAGGCCCGCCTGGGACAGCCTCCGGGAGGGATGTCCGAGTGGTCACCCCTGTCCCCGGCCCCTGCCCTGAAAGTCCCCACTGTCGGAACTCAACCAGGAGCCAGGAGAGGGGTCACTGCCATGGTCTCATCAGGTCAGCCTCCTGGGCAGGGCAGGTGATCGGAAGAGCATGGGGAAAATGATAGCCCATGAGTGGCCCGATTTTGGGGGCACAGAGCCCATCCCACAGACAAAATCCTGAGGGCCAAGCACAGGGTGGCCTCTGCAGTCAGCGTGTGGCCTCGCCCCTGGGTTGGGAAGGGACCCTGGGTGCCATGAGCTCTGGGAAGCTTCTGCGGCCAGACTGGCTAGTGTGGGGCTGTGGCATCGGTGTGCGCTGGTGCACAGACCCCTAGGGCAGGCGTGAGCGTTCGTGTGCACATTCTGCAGCCAGGCTGGCTGGGAGTGTGGGGCTGTGGCGTCGGTGTGCGCTGGTGCACAGACCCCCAGTGCAGGCGTGAGCGTTCGTGTGCACATTCTGCAGCCAGGCTGGCTGGGAGTGTGGGGCTGTGGCGTCGGTGTGCGCTGGTGCACAGACCCCCCGGTGAAGGCGTGAGCGTGCGTGTGCACATTCTGCAGCCAAGCTGGGAGTGTGGGGCTGTGGCGTCGGTGTGCGCTGGTGCACAGACCCCCAGTGCAGGCGTGAGCGTGCGTGTGCACATTCTGCAGCCAAGCTGCGAGTGTGGGGCTGTGGCGTCGGTGTGCGCTGGTGCACAGACCCCCCAGTGCAGGCGTGAGCGTGCGTGTGCACATTCTGCAGCCAGGCTGGCTGGGAGTGTGCGGCTGTGGCGTCGGTGTGCGCTGGTGCACAGACCCCCCAGTGCATGCGTGAGCGTGCGTGTGCACATTCTGCAGCCAGGCTGGCTGGGAGTGTGGGGCTGTGGCGTCGGTGTGCGCTGGTGCACAGACCCCCAGTGCAGGCGTGAGCGTGCGTGTGCACATTGTGCAGCCAGGGTGGCTGGGAGTGTGGGGCTGTGGCGTCGGTGTGCGCTGGTGCCCAGACCCCCAGTGCAGGCGTGAGCGTGCGTGTGCACATTCTGCAGCCAAGCTGGCTGGGAGGCTGTGGCGTTGGTGTGCGCTGGTGCACAGACCCCCAGTGCAGGCGTGAGCGTGCGTGTGCACATTGCAGCCAGGCTGGCTGGGAGTGTGGGGCTGTGGTGTCGGTGTGCGCTGGTGCCCAGACCCGCAGTGCAGGCGTGAGGCGTGTGCACATTCTGCAGCCAGGGTGGCTGGGAGTGTGGGGCTGTGGCGTCGGTGTGCGCTGGTGCACAGACCCCAGGCGTGAGCGTGCGCACATTGTGCAGCCAGGCTGGCTGGGAGTGTGGGGCTGTGGCGTCGGTGTGCGCTGGTGCACAGACCCCCCAGTGCAGGCGTGAGCGTGCGTGTGCACATTCTGCAGCCAGGCTGGCTGGGAGTGTGGGGCTGTGGCGTCGGTGTGCGCTGGTGCCCAGACCCGCAGTGCAGGCGTGAGCGTGCGTGTGCACATTCTGCAGCCAAGCTGGGAGTGTGGGGCTGTGGCGTCGGTGTGCGCTGGTGCACAGACCCCCAGTGCAGGCGTGAGCGTGCGTGTGCACATTCTGCAGCCAAGCTGCGAGTGTGGGGCTGTGGCGTCGGTGTGCGCTGGTGCACAGACCCCCCAGTGCAGGCGTGAGCGTGCGTGTGCACATTCTGCAGCCAGGCTGGCTGGGAGTGTGCGGCTGTGGCGTCGGTGTGCGCTGGTGCACAGACCCCCCAGTGCATGCGTGAGCGTGCGTGTGCACATTCTGCAGCCAGGCTGGCTGGGAGTGTGGGGCTGTGGCGTCGGTGTGCGCTGGTGCACAGACCCCCAGTGCAGGCGTGAGCGTGCGTGTGCACATTGTGCAGCCAGGGTGGCTGGGAGTGTGGGGCTGTGGCGTCGGTGTGCGCTGGTGCCCAGACCCCCAGTGCAGGCGTGAGCGTGCGTGTGCACATTCTGCAGCCAAGCTGGGAGTGTGGGGCTGTGGCGTTGGTGTGCGCTGGTGCACAGACCCCCAGTGCAGGCGTGAGCGTGCATGTGGACATGCAGGCTACCCCACTCTCCCTCCTTTCTGGTGATTTCTTGGAACATTTCTGTGGCCTTGCCCCTCCTTTGGGGCTGTGTTTGGGGGGTGTTGAGGTCCCCAGCTCTGATGGGACACACCAGGAGGAGTACAGCCCCCAGGGGACCTTTCCCCAGAGATGCAGATGGTCCGGCTGACAAGTGCTTTGAGTTAGGTACAGGTGACCTTGGCTTGCTGTCTGCCCACTGGCTGGGGTGCCTGACGTTTTTATTTCTCTGTCCCCAGGCCCAGCACAGGGTGGGGTGGGAGGTGGATGCTTGGAAAGGACCAGCCTGGTGGAGGCGTGGGGGAGAGGACAGGGTGTCCATCTCCTCTTGGCCTGGGCCACAGTCGCCGAGCCCGATGACAGCACTGTGATGTCTTCTCGGCTGAGATTCCAGCTGAGACCTTGTTGTGGTCGATCACTGCCCTCCAATGTGATGTGCTGATGGGACAGCCCTGATGTGTGCATCCGCAGAGGTGGGCCTGGGCTGTGGTCCCACCAGAGGGAGGGCCCCCTGCGAGGACAGCCTCGTCTCTCCTTCCTGCTGTGGCCTCCATGTGCACCTGGGCCTGGCCAGCCCAAGGGAGGGATTCAGAGGTGGAGGGGTGGGGCAGGAGCCCGGGAGGTGGGAGGGTGCTCTGACTGTATGCCCCCTGTACTGTTGGAGAGCAAATGCTGGTGCCCTGTAAAAGCACCCTGGTGGGGCTGCTGCCTGTATGCGCCCTGGGGAGGCCCTTGACTCATGGGGAGGTGAAGGCTGCCCTGAGCGAGCTCTGCCCTCAAGGCCCTGCCTTCTGGGTTCCCCATGTCCCCACCCTGGGCACAGCTCGGGCTTCTCAGTTTCAATGGGGAAATCAGAGTAGGGCCATACAGAAAGCCCCTCATAAAGGTCCAGGCCAGCTGTGTTGCTGACCATGTGGGTAAGTGGCCTTGGTCGACGGCCTTATGGGCGAGCCACCCTGATAGGGTGTCTTCCTTCTCAGCACGTCACTGCTTCTGATGCTTGGGTTCAGGTCTCGGGCCTGCCTCCCCTCAAGACAGCGCCGACAGTGGGTCCCGATCTGGTTGGGGTGGGCAGCCTGGGCCGGCATGTGGGACCTGCAGTGAGGGACGCAGGGAGGAGATGGCCCCGCGCGGCCCCCTCACCCGGCCCGGCCCAGCTGGAGACCTCCTTCTGTCGGCCACCTGCTGGTGGCTCTGTGGGGACCCTGGTGGCGGCTCCCCCTCACTGTCCCTTTCCTGTCCTTGCTTGAAGGTCCTTCCTCTATGCGTTCCTGAACCTCCTGGTCAGCGCCCTCGTGGTCTTCCTCGTCTTCATTGCCAGCACAATTGTGAGCGTGGGCTTCACCATGTGGTGTGACGCTGTCACCGAGAAGGGTACAGTGCCCCACAGGTGCGTGCAGGCCCCGCCCCACCCCCGATGCTCCCGGGACGCCATCTGCCCACACGTATCCCATCCTGCACCCCAGCTGTGCACACCTGGCCAGCTTCCTCCTTTATGCCTGTCCCCTCCATGTCCCAGTTCAAGGAGCCACAGCTTCCCACAGAGTGGGGCCCCACGAACCTGGGGTGGATCCAGGGTGGAGGGAGAGGCCCAGGTCAGAGATTCCAGCTGCCCCAGTATTGCCGGCACGTGGCTGGATGACAGTCCTTCAGGGTGGGCTCCACATTCTGGAGGCCCCTGCAGATGCAGCCCTGCGCTGCTTTGGGGGGTGGGGGGCTCAGGGACAGGGGCCTTTGGGGCCAGGACAGCCGCTCTGGGCCCTGAGTTGGGGGCAGTGTCCTGCTTGGGGTCCGCCCGGGGTGAAGCCCGGTGACTGCCTGACCCCTGAATGGGCTGCTCAGTGCCCAGCCTGCGGGGCCTCATCCGGGGTCCTAGGCGAGGGCCCTGGAAAGGCAGGCACCCTTGGTTCACCTCTTCCAGAGGCTCCAGATTCTTTCTTTAAACAAAATCAGACCCAGAATCACAGTGTGTAAAATGGGTGAAAGACCTGAAGTCCTGGGCCCAGAGCAGAGGAGAGCTGGAGCACCCTGGATGGGCAGCCCCTCTGCGGTGGGTGGGTCTTGCCCATGCTAAGCTGAACTCTGCCAGCTGGGCCCCGTGGCCACCGGCTTGTCACCCTCCGAGAGCCCTCTGAGTGTAGGAGGCCCCTGGGCATGGCCTCAGGCTTCTCCACCAAGATGCCCAGGGTTTCTTTACCGTTACAAACACCATTTCCAGCCCTCACACCCGCTCCAGCCCAGGGCGTGCGGGGCCTCTGGACCGCCTTCTCTCTTCCATTCGTGTGTCCTGGCCTCTCACAATGCTGTGGGCCCTAGCTCCTGGGCCTCCTTCACTCCAGCCTGTAGGCCCGGCCCGGCCCAGCCTGCCCGCTGGTGTGGAGTTTGTGCAAGTTAGGGCTTTGTGGTCACCCAGCTGGTCCCTTCTGGAGAGTTGGTGAGGGGTGGGCAGGCTGCCCTGCAGATGCCCCCATGGCACACGAGCAGAGCCACTGGGCAGTTGGGTCTGGGGACGGAGGGGTGAGAAACCCCAGCCCCACACTCGCTGTTTCTGAAGCCCCTGACCCTGCAGGGCTGTGGGGCAGGGCCCCAGGGACAGTCACCAGGAGAGCCGAGACGGGCACTGGTGGCCCTGCTGTCCTGGCCAGGCTGGGGCGGGGTCTTCAGGTTCCCTGCTCCACAGAGGCGGCATGCAGACCCTCCATCTGCCCCACCTTGGGGGCAGCCCCCTTGCCGTCTAGGGGTCATGCTCGGCCGTTCCTTGTGCTCGGTGGCCCCGCAGTCACCTCCTACCCCTTGCTTCTTCAGCTGCGAAGAGCTCCAGGATATCGACTTGGAGCTGAACGTGGACAACTCTGCCTTCTATGATCAGTTTGCCATCGCCCAGGTAGGCGGGGCTGTGGGGGCTGGGCTTCCGGGGTGGGGCTTCCGGGGGCAGGCTTCAGGTTGAAAGGGAGGCTACCTTGTTGGGGAGGGGGCATTGCACAGCCCACCCCTCACCCCTGATCCAGGGAAGAAAACAGATGAGTTAAGGATGGTGCCGGGCAGAGCAGCCACTGCGGAGTGAGTACTACCTCGGGGGAGCAGTTGGAAGGCTTCCTGGAGGAGGAGGTGGAAGGGCTGGGTCTGGGACACAGTGGGATCTTGCGGGTGGACATTGAGAGGGTGGGCGTGAGTTGTCCTAAGAGCTGAGCTAACTGCAGGAGCGAGGAGGCCCGGGGAGTGCGCAGGTGGCCCTGGTGGCGCTGGGCACGATGCGGCATCAGATTGGGGTCTGTGTGGCTGGGTAAGGATTGGATTCTGGTGGCCGCAGTGGCCCCCTCCGATAAATGCTGGTGTCCCAGTTATCCCCCAGGCAGGGCGTCTGAGGGAGGGTGTGAGAGCATCCAGCCTGCCAGCCTGGAGGACCCCCAGCAGCGACACTGTTGCGGGGTGCTGCGTGGGGCTCCTCCCAGCCCTGAGCCAGCTGTTCAGCGTCCAGGCTGCTTCCAGACCCCAGACTGGCCTTGCAAGACCTGCTGTGGCGAGGAGCCCTCTGGGGGGCCGACCCTGGGGGCGCTGAAGGTTCTTTGCTGAGATGAGCTGAAATTGCCAGAGACACCCTCACCAGACGTAGTGGAAAACGTGTCATACTAATCGGCCAGTTGCTTTAAGGAAGGTGTGAGCTGAGTGAGAGCCAGCCGAGGTCAGGCTTGGGGGTCTGATTAGATCCTTTCTCTGTCTACCAAGTGGAAATCACAGGTGCAGGTCAATTTGCTCCAGCCTTGGAGGAGTTCCCCTATGGACAAGCTCTCCTGGGAGCTGCCGGGGCACTGCCTTCCGGGATGACCCAGCCTGGGAGCGAGGGTGGATAGAGTTTCCAGAAGCATTCGCTCAGGCCCCTTTGGCTAGGAAGAGAGGGACAGTGCATGAGGAAGGGGGTGTCCCTGTCCCATTCCTCTCCTCCCCCTGTCTCTGCAGTTTGGCCTCTGGGCCTCATGGCTGACCTGGCTGGCCATCACCGTCCTGGCTTTCCTGAAAGTCTACCACAACTACCGCCAGGAGGACCTGCTGGAAAACCTGACCCAGGAGAAGGAGCTGCTGCTGGCCAGGCCTGGCCCCTGCGCTGCTGCCCGGGAGGAGAAGGGCGCTGTCATCTAGGCGCAGCTCGGGCCCACACGCCCCCTCCCTCCCCCGGGCGCACAGCTTGTCCTGGGGGAGTGTCTGGGGGCCCTGCTCTGGCCCCCCGCCTTGCATGTCCCCCCTTGGCCTGTGTGTAGGGAGTGATCCTGCTCACGCGAGCGCCCCAGTCCACTGTGAGCATGGCAGCTGGCTGGGCTGCCCTGGCCTCCTCCAGGCTTCAAGCAGGTGCAGCATGCCTGGCTGAGTGAGCCAGGCCCAGGGGTGCCCAGCCTCTGGGTCCCCTTGGGCCGTCAGGCTGCTGTGGTCCATGCCTCTGCTGGATCCCCAGGTGTGATCCCACGGCAGCAGCCCGTGTACCCAGCGTGGCCCAGCTAGCTCACAATGGCACACATCACTCTCGTCACTGTCTCCTGAGAAGTGCTTGAGACAAGAACCCAAAACCTGGTGCCAGGGAGGGAGTTTATACATGTTCCCCACCTTCTGGCCCCTGTGGCGGCCCCAGGGCTAAGTCCCCCTCTGTTTCCGCTCTGTGGCCCTGGGTGGCCAGGCTTCGTGTTGACCTGGAGTCAGGTGGGGGTTGTGGGTGTCCTGGGAAGTGGCCATGGCTTGGGGTTGGGAGCCTGAGCTGTGGCCTCCTCCATTCTCTGTGGCGGGCATCGCCTGGGGAGCCCGGTGTGGCCTGGCCTGTGAGGACCCTGGGCCCCAGCATGTGTCTCACTGCCTGGGGGCTGGGCCTGTGCTGTTGGGGGAGGTGTGGACATGGGTTAGGGGCACTGCCTCGTCGGGGGAGGGATGTGGCCGGGTGTTACCACAGGTGTCTGTGCATGTATTAGCACACATGCGATGGGAGTGTGTGAATGTGTGCGGGTGTGCATGTATGAGCCTGCCCTCAGGAGTGTACACAGGGAGGTGTGGGCTGGGGCCCAGTAGGTGAGGACACGCCGTGTCCTCTGTACCTCCGTCTGCGGGGGCCCAGGGGCTGCCTTCCTGTCTTACCGGGCCTGCAGCACTGTGGCTCTGGGGGTGTGACCTGCGTACACAGCAGCGAGTGGCAGAGCAGCGGGGAGCCTCGAGCCCGGAGCTCATTGACCCCACTCCTCTTGGGGTTCCCTGGCTTCCGAATCTGCCTCTGTCCTGTCCAGGAGTGGGGTCCCCAAAGCGCAAGAGCACACCCCACCTCTCTCACCACTCCCCCAGGGCTGCAGTAAGCAATCCCAGTTTCCTGGGCTGGCCCTCAGGTTCAAAGTTCACCCCCGCTGCTGCTCTCCCCACTCAAGGCTGAGAGCCCCGACTCCCCACATCTGTGGCTGGTTTGGTCTCCCAAATGGGGGGTCACGGGGCCTCCAGAGGCCATGGATCTGGCCTGGGTGGAGGTGCCTGGGCAGGGGAGCCAGGCTGGCAGGTCGCTTGTAAGGATGCACCTGTCCTGGGGATGTGGCATCCAGGTGGGTGGGCATGGCTTCTGCCACCTCAGGGGTGCTCTGGCCTCAGGCCCCAGCTGAGAGTTCCAGGCAGAGCAGCCCGGTCCCTGGGGGAGGTGTTTTGACAGACTCTGAGGCTCCCAAGCAGAGCGGGTGTTGCTGCAGCCCTGAATGCCAGCCCTAGTCCACTGGCCTTGGGGACCATTTCCAGCCCTGAGAACCTCTGTCGGCTCCTAGCAGCCACCAGGCCCTGCTGGGGGAGAAGGGACAGGGTGTGGGCTTCTGGAGTCTGAGGGCCACCTGCGTTTGGGCCTGCCCTTGACAGCTGCCCCTCACTGATTACTTGGAGTTGGTCTGGGGCAGTTGGCTAGGCTAACAGAGACCTGCATCCACTTGCATACAGGTGTCACCTGCAGAGTCAGGTGGTTGGTGACTCAGGCACCCAGCACCCCCAGTCCTCCGTGTCTCGGGGCTTCCAGGGAAAGAGCAGCCGGCCCGGGAGGGCTGCTGGGACAGGAGCTGTGTGCCCTTGCCGTGGGCTAGGAGGACCCCCGGAACCGGCCAGGGAGGCAGGCGGGCAGGCCATGCCGCAGGGCTCCCGAGATGGGAACGGCCCGGAAAGGACTGGCTTCTCTGTGCCTCACTGCCCCAGCTGCTGTGTGATCGCAGGCGTCTTTGTTCCATTCCACTGGCTAAACTGGAAAGTTGTCTTAAATGTATCTATTACTCAAAGTCAAAATAAAAACAGAAATGCCTGAGCCTCTAATGTGTATCAGGAGGGACTGTCCCTGCCCTCTCTTCCTCTTAAGCTCACCTTGATGTCATTGCTTTGTCTGGTTTTGAGATCTGAGACCTGCCCTCTGTGCCCCTGTAGCTGCAGAGCCTCGTAGGGAGTCGGGAACCAGTGGCCCCATGGCCTCTTCTGGGGCCGGGTTCCCACTGCTTCCCATCATGGCTTCCCCGGGGCCGAGGACAGACTTCACACCCGGATTTCTCTGGGTTGTGTAGTCTTGAGCAGCGGGGTCATTCATACCTGTGGGCCCTCCCAAGCTGAATGTGTCTCGGCCGTGAACAGTTGTTGGATCCAGACGGGACCAGGGGCCCAGCCCTGTGGGTCCGGACGTGTGGCTTGGGCTCTCGGAGCCTTGATTTCCCTGTCTGGAATACGGGGCAGTGACCTGCCGGTCCTCTTCCAGAGGGGAGGGGCGAGATGAGACAGGGTCCTGGGAGCTAGGCTGGTGCCGGAAGGGGGGTTAGTTGTGATGCTGGGGGATCCCAAAGGGCCGGGCCCGGGCCCCCACTCTAGTCCCCTCTAGAGCACTGCCCCTCTCCACTGGGCTCCCCAAGTTCTAAAGCTGGAAGGGACCCTGGAGCCCACTGCCCTGGCCCCCGAGGCCCGAGGGGAGCTTTCCCCAGTGCCCCACCTCTGCGTTAGCCCATGAAGTGAATTCCATAGTGAATCAGCCCCAGTGACCTCCGTTGGGTAAAACTCCCCAGACTGAAGAGGTTCAGTGTGTTTTAATAGGAAATCAGAATCTCCCCACCTCTAGTGGGTGGGGGCTTGGAGGTTAGCCCCCCAAAGGGGCAGCCTGTGGACACTCATCTAAAGGTTGTCCCAGGGGCATGCTATCTCCCCGGCAGTCCCTCCTGGTGTCTGGCCATGGGCCTCCCTGTTCTACGCGGGGTCTGGAGTTTGTCACCCTGTGGGTCCCCTTGGCCGTGCACGGCGGGGGATGGCGTGGCTTGTACATGCAGTCTGGGTACTCACAGGCCCCCAGCTGCGCAGCGTGCCCTGGACCTGCACACAGATGGCTGTGTTCTGAGAATGGTGGGTGTCTGGGCAGAGCTGCTTTGCCTCTGGGCCCTTTGCTGTCCCCTTTCTGCTCCACACCCCGAGGCAGGATGGCTGGGGAGGAGCTGGGCAGGACACGTTTCCCCAGGCCTTGGGTCCAGGGCAAGGGTCAGATCTGGGCTCCGAGGACGGCGGCCCAACACAGCCAGCAAGGTCGGGGTGTGGGGCCCTGACCTGCATGTGGCTCTGGGAGGGGCCTGAGGGTGGGCGTGACCCAGCAGCCAGATCCAGCTCTCCCACTGGGGTTTCTGGGTCCTGGCGGCCCAGGCCCTAAGCAAAAGGCCAGTTTCCCATCCCCGAGGGGTCCCTGAGGCTCAGGGCAGGATGACCCCTTCTACCGGGACTACACTGTGCCACATCCAGGCCAGGCCCAAGGGCATCAGGGTCCCACTGGGACGAGGGAGGGGTCTAAAGGGCTGGTGGGTCCCCAGTTTTCAGTACTGGATCCTTTTTCTAATGAAGCCTCACCGAGGACCCCAATATGTGCACAGGAGGGGCCTCCTGGTCAGAGTCGGGACCTGAGTCTCCAGGGTTCAGGGTTCCGAGCTCAAGCCAACCTGGGGCTCTGTGCCCGCAGCGCTGCCTACCGGGGCCGCCGGGGTGGAGGCGAGTCCCATGCAGTCAGAGCCGTAGGAGGCAGCGCCAGCAGGTGAGGGCCGTGTGCCGCAAGCCCAGGACGACGCCCAGCAGCCGGGCCTGGAGGTCCTCGAGGGCCAGCGCCAAGGGCCCGGCCTGGCCGCAGTACAGGCCGAGCACCAGCGCCAGCAGGATGCACGCGGACAGCCGCAGGAGCAGGGAGCCGCTGCAGGGACGTGGCCCCGGGGCTGCGGGCGGGCGGGGGATGGTGAGCCCTGGGCCAGCAGGACTGAACCCCAGCGAGCACCCTGTGGGGCTCCCCCCTCCCTGCAGAGCTGGAGGGGAGGCTGCAGGGAGAGCGGCACAGCCTCCCTCCCCCATCCTGTCCTGGGCGCTGCCCACCATGGGGCTCTGGGGTGGCCCCATGGACCTCATGGGGCGTGGTCCCCCGTCCCTGCCTGGGGTCCCTGCCAGCGCTGCGTGGCTCCTTGCAGCAAGAACCTCTGGTTGGCCCTGCCCGCAGCACTCTCCCTAGGGGAAGGAGGAAGCAGGGCAGACGGTACCCAGAGGGGGCACCCTAGGTCGTGCCCAGAGGAGTGCCTCTGCCCACCTGTGCATCAGGGGCCCCGGCGGGGAAGGTGCCCTGCGGGACAGGGGCACTGCTGGAGCAGCTGGCGTGGGGGGGACTGAGGGAGGCCTGGGTGCAGCGTGGTGGGGGCCAGGGCCCCTGAGGGAAGGGGGGCCAGAGCTCAGAACTTACCCTCGGTGGTGGTGGTGGGCTCCCTGCAGGCGGTGTCTGGGAAGGAGAACAGTGGGCTCAGGCAGTGAGGACTCCCTGCTGGACGGGTCCTGTAGCCTCCGCCTGCTAGGCACCCCCAATGCCTCTCATCCCGCCCCACCCACCCGAAGGACCCTGAGTCATGGCTGTGCCCGATACAGCCACCTGGCTCTGCAGACGGGCCCAGGCCATACGCCGCAGCCGTGTAGCCTCAGGTTCAGGCAGCCAGCATGTGGGGGCCCAGAGCCCCGGGCGCTGCTCTCGGAGCTTGTGGTAGCCTGTGGCATGGTGGCTCTGCAGGCAGCCCCGGGGAGGGGGCTGCAGAGGTCCTGGGGACCAGTGGGCTGGTGCCCGGGGAGGAGCAGACAGGACCCCCACCTTCCACCCAGCCCACACAGCTCCCTGGGGACCCACACAGGACCATCCCCGACCGTCCCGGCCCTGGCCAGGAGCCAGACACTGGCTGTCACTAGAGGAGTGGAGCCTGGGCTGGACAGAGGTGACAGGCCACAGGAGACATGGGCATGTGCTGGGGCAGGGGTCACCCGACATGGCAGCACTTGGGGAGCGCCCTCCTAGGGACCTATGATGCCCCCTCAGTTCCCACCCCAAGCATTCTGGCCTTTGTGTGGTCCCTCTGCTCAGAGTGCGACGTGCTTCTATACAACAGAAAGTGGCAAAGGGGAAGCGTTTCTGTACCTGAGATGAAATCCCCAATCGGTTGACTCTGAGCCAATCGAAAGGGAGATTATCTTGGGTGGGCCTGACCTAGTCAGGTGAGCTCTTTTAAAAAGGGCTGGAGGTCAGAGAGAGAGCCTGGCCTGGCCTGGAAGGTGCGGCTGCCGCAAGTTTTACAGCTGCAAGGAAATGAATCCTGACATGAGCCTGTGAGCCTGGAGTGGGGTCCCGCTGCCCCCTGAAGGCAGTCCTGTGAGACCCTGTACACAGGACCCTCTGCACTGCACCCGGCCTCCCGGCCCGTGGCAGCACCGAGATAACAAACGTGGCCGTTTGACGCTGCTGAGTTCCAGGTGGTTTGTTACTCAGTGCAGCTGGCTGATGCGGGCGCCATGACCCCTGGGAAAGGCCGGAGCAGGAGGGAGGCGGGCCAGGGAGGCTGGCGGGCTCCAGGGGCAGGGGCACCAGGACTTGGGCTGGGGGCTGGGGCAGCAGGGGGTTGAGGGTATGGGGGGAGCTGGGGGCGACGAGCAGCGTCTATGAGTGGTTGAGCCCTGGGGATGCCCGCCCCACTGGCCTTTCCTCAAGACGGCAGTAATGATCAGGGCAGCTCTGGTTATACTTTTCTTGCCCTTTTCTTGACTGTCTCTGTCCAGACCAACCCTGCGACCCAGACTATGTTGGGGTCACACCTGGAGAATGGGCTGCATGGCTATGGTTTCCCCAGGTGGCCCTCCAGAGGTCCTGGGACATGGTGTCCCTCTGTGCTTGCCCCAACCCAGCCCGGGCCGGCTCCCTGTGTGCCCCTCTTACAATGCATGGCCACCTCCAGCGGCTCTCGGAACCGCACATGCCTCGAGGTCCTCTGTGGCTCGGCCCCAAGGCCGTGGTGTCCCCGCCCACTCTGCCTCAAGATGGAGGGGGGGCACTTCTTGTCGCCTTCCTGTTGGGGGGGAAGCGGGGGAGTGAGCCCCTCCTGCCCAGCCCTTCCCCTGGGAGGCCGGACACGGGCTGCCCCCACCAGGGTGCCTGCTGCCTCCGCTGGGTTTATGCAGAGGGACCCCCTGCGGAAGCCTGCCCTTGGCCCCCAGCCGTGGCCTGGCAGGCTGACACCCCAGGGCTGCCCCGAGTGCTGAGGACTGGTCCCGTGAGTGGTGCCACGACCTGGTCAGTGCCCACGTGGGCCTGTGCCTTCTGCCTTGGCTGTGCCCCTGACCAGTCCAATGGGTCTATGATAACTTCTACATCTCGGTAATAATGGCAATGAGAGGGCTGCACGTGCAGACCCCCACCGGGTCCTGGGTGCTCTGGCTGGTGGCTCTTCTCCGTGCGTGGGCTCCAGGCCGGATGCCAGGCCCTGTGCTGCCCTGTCGGGGTCAGAGGCCGGTGCAGTGCTCTGATGGACTGTCTGGTCCTCCCATCTCCACCCCACCCCTCCTCCCTGGGCAGCCAGGGCCACCTGGCAGAGCTGCATCCGGACTGTCTTTGCCCTGCCTGAAAGCCCTCTCTGGCTCTGTCCCCCTTCCTCTGCCTCTGTCCCCCTTCGCCCGCCCTCTAACTGCCCCGTGGACTTCCCTCATGTTGTGCTCAGACCCTCACCGCTGCCCGTGCACCTTTTGTCATGCTGTGCCTCACCATGGGGCCTCCCCCACCTGTGCCAGGCCATACCTTTAAAGTGCCGCTCGTGGGGTTCCTGGGGCTGAGGGCATTCTCCCTTCCCTGCCCCCTCCCCGTGGAAGCCCAGCTTGCAGAGCCCATGCGCAACCCTGCATGGGGACCAGGCCCTGCCTTACCCTCTGCGCCCTGGGTGTCATAGAGCCCCGAGGAAGCTCCTCATTCTTCCTGGGCTCATATGTCTCCGGCCGGGAGTCAGGGCTCGAGGCTCGCACTGCAGTCCTCATTTACTGGAACATGGTCCTAAGATAAGCAAACACATTGCTTACCAGACATGCACCATTTGTAGGAATAAAGTTAAAGGAGGTGGCTTTCTGCCCAGGACGCTGGGCTGGCTTTGCCTCCCAAGGCCCCGCCACAGCGGCCAGGCCTTCCTCCAGGGCCTCCCAGCATAGAGGCCCCCTGCTTGGGCTTCCCCGGCTGCCAGTCTCTCTAGGTGTCCACTTTAATGGCTGCACAGGGCTGATGTCCGAAAAACTTTACAACCACCCTCCATTACCTGGTCATCAGAAGTTTGCATTTATTCTGGGCCCCTGTCATATTCCCATGTCACAGAGAATTCTGGCTGCAAGAAAGGCTCTGCTTCCTCCTTTCACAGGGGAGGCCCCAGGTCGAGAACAGTGGGGTCCAGAGCTGGCGCTGTCGGGCTGGGACGGGTTTCCCCAGGGCGTCCCCCGGCCCCCAGTGGGGCTGGAGCTGGAGGGGCCCCTCCCTGCTGCCCCGACTCTGTCTGTCCCTCTGTCGCTTGGTCTCTCCCTCTCTGCTCTGTCTGCTCCCTCCCTCCGTGGAAGGTAGCACCTCCCTACCCTCTGGGAGCCTTTGATCGCAGAGGCGCAGGGCTTTGCCTTTCTCACCAGCCGCCCGCAGTGTGAATTTGCTTCCACATCCTCGACTTTTGAGACCAGCCCTCAGGCCTGCTCCAGGTGCAGACCCTACTGCACAGGTGAAGCCAGGCGTCGAGTATCAGTCCAGGGGCTCTGGGAGGGGGTGATGGGTCCCCCACATCATGCATGAGGGGAAATTGAGGCCAGAGACAGCTGGGGCTTCTGGCAGCAGAGAGGAAATGCTGGGGGCCTTGCCCAGGCCCTTGCTACCCCCTCCCCCTGGATAATGCGACAGGCTGGGGGTGGCATGGGAGCCACCTGGCCCCTTCATGCCCAGCCCCAGGCCCTTCCAGGGCTCCCTGGTCTGGGGTTCTTGGAGAACATTCCTGCCCCTCTGTTGGGGCAAATGTTTGCATTTTATGAGACATGTCCCCAGCTTCTGTCAGTTCTCCAGGAGCTCCCCCCCAGGGTTAAGAACTGGGCTGAGAGTGAGAGGCTCGCCGCATCTCCAGCCCAGCGCTTTCAGGGCCACCCCGAAAGGACTGCGGCTGCCTGTGGGGTGAGCAGGGGGAGGGCTGCAGGGAGAGGCTGCCCAGCGATCTTCCAGCGGGGAGATGGCAGGCTGGCGTGCCCCTTGGGTCCCTTGGCATCAGTATCTCCCACACGCAGAGGGCCCTGTTGATGGCATCTGTGTGAACGCTGCTGGGCCGGTTCAATTCTTCCCAAAGGGCAGTTTTTCCTGTCACAGAGTCTGGGCTTCATTGCTAACGGGGTCATGGAAGGAGCGGGCCAGCCCAGGGAGGGGTGGGAGCCTGCTTGCCTCAAGGACTTGCTCGCACAGAGGGCGGCCTGAGGGCTGGGGAGGCTTGGGATGGGCCGAGCCAGGGGGCCTGCGGGGCGGGGGCGCGGACAACACTGTGTGTGTGTGTGTGTGTGCTGTATGTGTTCCTGGCAGCGAGTGCAGCTGGGTGCTCGGTGCAGGAATCCCCACATGCACCTCTTGTGGCCTTGTGTGACCCTGGGAAAGTCTCTGAACTCTGAGCCTCAGTCTACTCAGGTGAAAATGGGGATAATGGCAGCTCTCTCTGTGGGGTCTCATGAGGGTCAGCGAGGGCACGAGTGCCAAGGGGTCCTACACGAGCCGGGGACAGTGCCTGTGCTCGCTGACGGCCACTCTTAGCACCCCTTAGGGACATGGTGTGGTGTCCCAGACGTGGACAGCAAGCACCTCCTGTGGGTGGTCCCTTCTCCATCCCTGGGCTTCTGCCTGGGCCGTTTCTGCTCTGGGTGGACTCCCTCCCACATCCCTGCCCTGCCTGGACAGCTCGCTCAGGCCGCAGCTGCCCCTGAAGTGTCATTTTCCCCAAGAGGAAGCCTTGGTCTGTCCTTTGGCTCAGTGACCTCTGTCAAGCAGAGTGGCTGCCCTGGGCCTCAGTTTCCCCCCGGTAACCAGGAGGAGGGTGTGGCTCTGGTGCTCTCAGCAGGTGAAGGCTGTCCTCGTGGCCCAGGAGGCCCCCCACCCTTGGGCTCGGTGGCCAAGAGCAGGGCCCTGTTTGGCAGTGGGGAGGCCTTGGGGCCTCTGGCAGGGACAGCGTGTAACAGGAGTGCTCTGAGGCCGGCTCGTGACAGATGGGCGATAAAGGGTGGAAAATAGCTCAGGCCTGGGCCTGGGGAGTGTCACCACAGCGCTGCGCCCTGACCTGGGGAGGGCACGCATGCTAAGGCTGGGCTCCCCCGTGTACCACCTCTACCCACTGTCAGAGAGAGGGGCACTGTGCTTCCCTGGGCGGGGAGACCGAGGCTTGCCTGGTCTTGGGGCCTGCTTGTGACTGGGTGTACAGGTCATGGGCCTCTGAATTCCCAGCATAGGGCCGCCCAGGGTCGTCCCAGGGTGGGCCTGCCTGGCTGAGCCGGCTGGTCAGAGGTGGTCCCAGGCCTTTCCCAGATCTCTTGCCCCAAGGGAATGCCAAGCAGAGACTTGAGGCTCCTGTCCCCTTTCCAGGAGCAGAGGTCTGTCCAAGGCCATATACATCCATAAGTCCCCTGATAGACTGTCTGTGGGGCTTGGCTGAGGGCCTCCTCCTTCCCACTCTGGGAGGTGACCATATAGCCTCTGCAGGGCCCTCTGCAGCCTCCCCAAGGCTGAGTCCCTCCAGCCCAGCTCCACCTCGGTCCACTGCTCCCACCAACCTGGATGACCCTGACTCTGGGGCCCGGACACCCATCCTGCCATCCACCCCAGCCCCGCCAACCCCATGAGGCCGCTCGTTGGGCCTCCCACCTCCTCCCAGGCCAGGGTGTCCACACCTTTGTGCGTGCCCCCACATCCATCCCCCGCCTGCTGGCATGTCACTGTCCTTACCGAAGGTGCCTCTGAGAGCCCAGCCCAGCCCAGTCCTGCAGCCCTCAGAAGACAGGGGGTCTTGTCCCTGCCCAGCAGGTCCTGGAGCCTGAGTGAGTAGGGCCACGGTCCAGGCTTCTCGCTACACACACACGCACGCCATGCGCACACTCACGCACTGCTGGCCCACCTGGGCTCCTGCAGGTGCTGCCTGCTGGTGAGCATGCCCGCCTGGCCGGCTGCAGTCTGCTCGGGATCAGGGCCTCAAGCAGAGTGAGAACCAGAGCTGCTGGCTCACAGCCAGCACGGAGGTTTCCATTACAGCCGCAGGGCAGTGGCCTCAGTGGCCCCGAGGGCCCCGGCCACGTCTTTGCCTTTTGCCCAGGCAAGACCTGGAGGAGGCTGTCACCACGGGGCTTGGTGGCCCTGGGTGTTTTTTGACCCCCCCTCCCCTGAGCAGCTTATCTTAATTAAGTGGGGCTGAGGCCACAACTCTCATGCTTGTCCCAGCTGGAAAAGGGGACGGGAGGCCACGGATGCCTCCATGCCCACCTCTCCTTGGAGGGTGGACAGGGTCTTTGGGGAAGGGCTGTCTGCTCCCAGCCCCGCACTCCCAGCTGGGGACTGGCTGGAAGCCCCCCAGATTGCATGTGTTTCTGAATTGAGCAAGAAGACCCCTGGGGGCCCTGCTGGGTTACTGTGTGCCCACACGGCTTGCCTTGGTGCCCAGACAGAGCTGGAAGACGGGGAGCAGGGGCTGGCCTGGTGGCACCGAGGCCCCCTCTCATCCTGAGAATGCCCGCATGTCTCTGGGGTATGTTTAGGACATGCAGTGACAACAGGACTGGGTGATGGCTGTGTCTGCTGGTGCAGGGGGACCGCCTCTCAGCCCAGCGGACAGGGCAGGTGGACCCCGATCCAGACCCTAGCCACAGTTGGACCCAGGTGGGTCTCTTGCACCGAGTTAGCGTCCCCTGTGTTGAATGGGGATGGTCTGCCAAGCACCCTGCACCTGAAGCTGGAGATGAGGAGCCCACCCTCCTGCCGCGCCTGCCCCAGAATGGTGCGTCCCAGGCTGGACGGGGGACCCGGCATGCACGGTGGGCCTCCTGGTCAAGTCAGCTCAGAAAGGGCCAGTCCTCTGGGGCTTCCCAAAACCCTGGCCTGGACTCAAGGGATCTGAGGAACAAGTCATTCCCTGCTGGCTCGGCTGCGCCTGCGTAGACCTGCCCTCACCAGGGCTCTGATGGCATTTGGAGAAGGCTTGCTGGTGTCCATGCCTGGCCCTGCTGCCCTGGCCTTTGCTCCTGCAAATGACAAGAACCCTGGCTCCTGGTGGCTTCAGAAGGGACCGCGCTTAGCTCACCACTGGGCCAAGTTCTGAGAGACCCGTGCTCCACCTTCCAGGGTGGGTCCGCCGAGTTCCTGTCTCCTCCACGGACGGCCAGGCCTCAGGCAGGAGTGTGGCTGAAGGGCCGACCAGGGCCCCTGGATCAGGCCTGACCACTGCGGAAGGGCTCAGAGCACCGGAGGCCTGGGGTGTCACTGAGTGTACCTGCCGTCCCCAGAGAGACATGGGGCTTAGGGGGCCGGGGCTTCTGGGGTCAGCCCAGTGCCCAATTCCGCCCAGGCCCCAGGTGAACAGGATGGATGGCCCCAGCCCTTGTCCAGGGCCTCATTGTCACCCTGCCCCCCTACTCTCTGCCGCCCTGCCCCACCATGTCCCCCTGGGGCAGGTTCTCTGGCTGCATCCGTTGTTGGGAATCTCTCTACTCAGGCAGCTTCATTCCCAAGTGCGAAGTGTCCACCGGTTCCCCTGAGCTGGGATCTCACCTGTTCCTTCCTGGGTCCAGGTGAGGGACAGTGACAGCCAGGCTCTGTGGCATCCCCCAGTGGGAACTGTCCAGCATGGTCCCGGGCAGGTTTTGGCTGGCAGGGCCCTCCTGCCGTTGGAGAGGCAGGCCCTGGGCCGTATAGGTGGACGAGGCTGTGTCTGCCTGGCCTCCTGCGCTCTCAGCTGGAGGGACTGCCCGCCGCCTGCAGGCCCAATCTGTGTCCAGCCTGCTTCCCCGCCCCAGGCCCCTTTTCCGGGTTGCAGAGCTCGGCCAGCTGGCTAGGGCTGAGCTATAATTACCTCTCCCCTTTGGCAGAAATAGCAGCGACCCCGAGGACAGGCTGCTGGCCCCGGAGCAGGAACGGAGGTGACTGTTGCCCAGGCCCTGAGAACAGAGGCCAGGCCTGCAGACCAGGCGAGTGGTCAGCGTCCTCGTCCCGTCTTCCAGGCCCACAGGCATGCTCCCAAGCCAGCTGTCAGCTACGTAGCTGTGCAGCTCTTAGAAAGCCCCTGATTGGGACCGGAGGTAGAGCGGGAGGGGAGGCAGAGGGTAGGGTGACACGGGGGCTGGGTGGGGTGTGGGCTGTCAGAGGGTTGGTCCGGCCCCCGACTGGCCCTGCCGCAGAGTGGTGCTCCAAGGCGGAGAGGGGCTGCACTGAATCCCCGACCCTGTGCCTCTGCTGTGCGTCCTGCCTTGGGGTCCCAGGAGGAAGGCGAAGCATGGACCCCACACTGACGATCTGGGCCCACTGGCCGGTGCGCCACATTTGTAGATGAGGAAAGCACAGCTCAGAGAGGGGAGGCGTCACACAGCCAGGAGGTGGGGGCCTGGCCCAGCCTCAGTGCCCCCCAGCACCAACGGAGCCCGGCCTGAAAGAGGCTGGTGTGGGTGGCTGCAGGCACGGGGCCACGTGTGGGCACATCCCCTGTGGGTTTGTGTGGTTTCAAGCAGTTGAGGGCCCGTGAGGAGGTGTGGAGAGACCCCTGCCCCATGCCTCTGTCAGGACTGGGGAGGTACTCCTCGTGCTCCAGACGCCCAGGGTGTGCAGGGCTGCGCGGGGCAGTGTGAGCAGAATTCCCCTGAGGGCTGAGCAGGGCCACGGCGGCCTGGCACCCGCCCGAGGGGCACACATTCTGGGCGGAAGTTGCCAGGGAGTTTGCTGGGGGCTGGTGCACCCTGCGGCCTCCCTGCGCTTGGGCAGGGCTGCAAGCTGTCCTGTAAAGGGCCAGTGGTCTGGTCCATGCCTTAGGGTTCATGGCCTTGCTTAACTCTGGTCTCCCAGAGCAGAGGCAGCCGCAGACCAGAGGGAGACAAAGAGGCGTGGCCACTCCCGCCAAGCCCTACTCACCTTCCTTTATAAAGCTGGGGGTGGGTGGTCGGCTCCCACACAGTTTAGTGGGCTCTGTTCTGGGGACACTACTGAGGAGGGCTGGGGCAGAGGGGGTCCTGGAGCCAACTGCCCTGGCCAAGGGGTGACCTCCACCTGGCTTGCTGTCCACAGTGGGAGCTGCTGCCTGCCCCCAGCGGGCGGAAGATCTGGCTGCATCCCCGCCGGGCTGTGGGGAAGGTGCATCCCCCTCTTGCTGTCCCTGGAAGTGCGCTGTCCCGCTGCCCTCAGAGTGGCCACTCAGGAATTCAGCAGCATGCCCAGGGCCTGCAGCTCTGCCAGCTGGTAACGCTTTCTCGTCTCATCTGACCACACATGCTGTGACCTCCACACACACTGTTTTCTGCAGGACGAGGCAAGGCTGGCCTGGGGGTACTCAGAGGGTCCTCACCCTGGTACCCCAGGAGGCAGGCGGGTCTCCATGCAGCCAGGGAGTGGCGCTGTGGAGCCTGTGACTCTCCTTAAGCCGGAGGTGACTAGAGCCCCTCCAGCCCGTCCACCCTTCCTTCTGTTAACCTCTCATGCCCACTGCCCTGTGCCAGGCCCTCCTCAGGACAGCAGATGTCCCCGGGGCAGTGTGGTCCTGAGGGCTGTGAAACCCAACAAGAGAAAGGGCTAGGGCTGCAGTAACCAGGGCTCTGGGGAAACCTGCCCAAGAGGATGTGTGTGTGAGCGTTTGCTGTAAGGATCCAGCTCACATGATTATGGAGGCTGAGGGGTCCCAGGAGGGCCAGTGGCATGGCCCCGTCTGAATCCCAAAGCAGAAGACCCGTCTGAGCTGGAAAGCCTGGGCAGGGAGCAGGTTGTCCCTCTCTCCACCAGTTCGTTCTGCTCAGGGCCCCAGCTGGGAGGGCCAGGCCCGCCCACCCTGCAGACGTGCACTTCATCTGGACTCATGCGCCCACCGCCAGCAAAGCCGTCACACACACTCAGATCATGTTCCAGCCTAATGTAAGCCGCCTCAGGCTGATTGCCACCTGAGGTCCCGGAGAGCCGCTATGGCTCAGCAAGGTGGCTACTCCCGTGAGCAGCTGGGGAGCGTGGCCGTGGCCTCGCCGTCAGACACAGACACGGTCCCAGGCTTCACCCCCTCCCCAGCGCTGGCCCGACTTCTGGGACTTTCTGGAATGCAGTGAGCCCTGCAGGGGACAGGTGGGGACAGGGACTGGAGAGTGGGTCCTGTGGCCAGATGGGGCCCTCCTCCACTGGGACATGACTTCTGGGCCAGATCCCAGCTTGTGCTGGCTGGAGAGGCCGGGGCAGGTGGGGGGAGCTGGTCTACAGGCACACGCCCGGCTCGACGTGTGTGGCCTGGATGCCTCCTGTCACGGGGCTGTGTCCCCTGCTGGAATAAATACATTTCTGCTGTTTTTTGTTCCCCGGGTCACCTTGTCTGTGCGCTTTGTCATGGCAGCTACAGCAAATGAACTGGCCACCTCAGAGGTGACAGTGAAAGCCGTGGGGCTGGAGGGGTGAGGCGGGGTGCCCGGGGACGGGGAGGGCCAGGCAGGCAGGAGCAAGGGGCCTGTGGCGTCCCGGGGCCTAGGGCAGGAGCCCAGTGCCAGCACCAGGCTGGGAAGGGCAGGAGTGGGACGTCGCTGCTGGGAGGGGCCCAGGTAGGGTTGGTCAGAGCCCCTTGGTGGTGTGCTGAGAGCCGGCCTGAGGGTTGGGCATTCAGGACAGAGGGGAGGGGAAGGCAGAGAGTGTACAGGCTTCAGGATGCAGAACAGGGGCCTGGGCAGGGGCTCCCTGGGTGCAGGCTGCCCTTCATGGGGGTGGCGAGGTGGGGGGATTTCTACCAGGCACTGCTTACAAGGGAGGAACTTCTTACAGGGAGATAGTGAGTCCTCTGTCATTGGAGGCAAACAAGGGCTGATTCCTGCCTTTGGGGACTCTAAGGGCTCCATAGCACTTGGGGGTGCCAGGCAGGGTTGGGGGAGTGCAGGGGAAGGGGGCCTGCAGCACTTAGCAGGCTGTGTCTGGCCTCCGTGGTCACCAGGGTGTCTTGCCATGCGGCTGCCCAGCGTTGGCGGGTGGGAGGCCTCTTCTGATTTGGGGTTCTGCTCAGGTGCCGGCCCTGCAGAGCCGGCTCCCATCACGGAGGAGCCCATAGCCTGCGTTCTCAGACTTCAGCCTGGCCCCTTTGTCAGGGTCACGCCTGGCCATTCTGCCACCCAGCCAGAGCCCTTATTCAGGAGGTGGGGTGCCCGGTTCGTGTCCCCCCACGGAGCCTGGCAGTGGGGGTGCACCTGGTTTGCTCTGCTCAGAAGGAGGCTGTGGGGCCCTGGCCACTCCCTGGGCTGCTGCGCTAATGGGAACCTCTGGGCCCCATTGTGTGCTGACAAAAGCTGCCCTTTCCCTTCTAAATTATTCATGACCTCCAAGAGGCCATAAAAGTCCTCAGCTCTCTACAGGAGCCGTATTACAATGATAAATTTTATTTATAAAGCCGGTTCCTCCCACAAGCCAGCTGCCTGGGGGGCCGTACATAAGCCATAACCAAGCTACGGACCAGGAAAGCTGCCTGTCAGCTGGTTTTCCGTAGGGTTCCAGTGGCTGGAGCAGCAGGGTTATGCCCAGCGTGGGGAGCGCCCCTCGCCCCATCAACCTGCTGAAGGGGCCTGTTTGTGCTTTCACGGGTCCATCACATGACCCCAGGGCGTGGGCATCCAGGCCGGAGCCGTCTGCGGTGGCCAGGCTCTTACTGTGTGGGTGCTGCTGGCTTCTCGCCCTCCGGCTCTGGGTGAGGATGCACCAGGGGCCTGGCTCTAGCTGGCCCCAGGGCTGTGTATTCGTGCCCACCACAGCCACCTGACATTCTCTCACCACAACCGTGCAACCGTACGCACACGTCACACACGTGTGGGCACGTGCTCAGTCCGTGGAAGTGATGTGGGTTCGCTGAGCATGCTCGCTGGCCAGGATGTGTGCCAGACCCTCACACGGTGGGGCTCCCATCAGATCCCCGCCCAGCCCCTGAGAAGCCCCAGTGATGGTCGCACTGGCCAAGAGGACGTGGGCTTTGTGCAGGGAGTGCCCCACACATGGCCTTTAGGTGGCAGCTTGAAGAGTCAGGGTTTGACGCAGGGCCACCAGTGCCCCCCTGGCATCTGATGCCCACAGCTGCCTGAGCAAGTGGCACGAAGCACTAGAAGGAGCTTGGCACTGGAGCTGGGGGCTGGGGTTCCCTCACCTGCCCCGTCTCCTGACTGCATGACCCTGGGCTAGTCACTGCCGGTCCAAGAGCTGCTGAACCTCTCCCGTAGACTCCTTGCGAGTGGGGCCATTGTGGGCACTAACTGCAGGGATCCTTGGGCCGCACTCAGAGAGGAGTAAGTTGGGCTGGCAGGGCAGGTGCAGGGCACAGTCCACATCAGTGCATACCTGGCAGGAGCTGAGCAGCCCAGGACCCAGAGACCAGCAGGTCTGCATGGTCCCGGGTGCGGGTCCCTGGGTGCTGTGTGGAGCCCTCGGGCCCAGGCTGGGTGCAGGTTTTCCTGACCCTCCTACTGTATGCAGGGATGGGCCTCCCTGTCAGGCTGGCCTGGAAAGGCAGGAGGAATCCGTCTGTCAGCCTCTAGAGCAAGGGTACACTGGGAAGGAGAAATGCAAGGGTACACTGGGAAGGAGAAAGGTCTTTTGAGGGTCCCTGGGTGAAGAGCCCAAGCTGGCACCCACATAGCCGTGATGAGCCTGCCCTGCAGGCCAGAGGGCATCAGAAGGTCACATGAACCTCAGCCTCTGTCACCAGAGCATCTGGTCCAGACCCAAGAGCCTCTGTCACCCCAGCACCGCAACTCATGCTCAGGGCCCCATGGAGGGAAGGGCCTCTCTGATTGGCTGATGATGATGTAGGAAAACTCCCTCCCTGGCCTGGGATTGGCTGATGGTGGAGGAAAACTCCCTCCCTGGCCTGGGACCTGACTACAGTGCCACATGAAAACGAATGGCTGGCTGTCCCTGGAGGGTGGCCCTAAAGGAAGACAGGGACAGGAACCTTCCAGTGGGCAGAGCTCTGAGCATGGCCCAGCTGTCCACCTTGTGTGGGGAGAGGCCTGGAGCTCAGTTTTGGGGGCCTGGGAGGGGCAGGTGGGGTGCCTGAGGACAGGGGTTGGGAGAAGCTGTGAGATGGATGCCTGGGCTGGCACCTGGGGTGCTTTGTGTGTGGGATCTGGACAGTGCTGAGGGGCTGGGGCCCATTGGGAGGCTAACAGGACACAGAACACAGGAAGGGGGCTCCTTTTGGGGCTGTGCCTGACTGCCCGCCTCACCCCTGTCCATGCTCACCCCAAATGGCCCCGAGTGGAGGAGGGTCAGTGAACCTCTAGATGCAGGGCCACGTGCTCAGGAGCTGCCCCCAGGCCCTGCTTCCTGGGCTCCTGCCTTGTCCCCTTGCAGGCCCAGACCTCGCTCGGAGCAGGCACATATTATCACTGGGCGAGGGTCCTGGAGGTGGCCCCACTCCCAGGGCAGCCAGACAGAGACCTGTTGGCCACGTCCTGTGGCCTGGTCGTCACAGGGTGGGATGTGAAGGGCCCACTGAGTCCTGCCGGAGCCCAAATGTGGAAGTGGGAGTCCTGCTATTACTTGTGGGGTCCCATTTCCATTTCCTATTAACAACAAAACTGATGGGCTGTGCCTGAGGCCCTGCCATTCAATGACAACTTCCCAGGCTTCTCAGGTTTTTCTGCATCTACTTGATGAAACCAGCCACAAAGTTTCAGTGAAAAAGTAATTTTAAAAGTAGCCCTTGAAAAATCACTGTCAGGAGCTGGGCTCCTGGAAGGGTCGGGGGACCTCTCTACCCAGTGCTGGGCAGGGCGGGTTGGGGGGTGGGCTGTGGGACGCAGGCACGCACAGGCCTTTGGCTCTTCTGCTGGGGACGGTCCAAAGCCAGGGCCACAAACCTTTCCCAGTCTCCAAGAGAGTATTTGAGGATGCAGGTAGGTATTAGCAGGAAGGCCGGGGAGGGGACCTGCTTGGGGCCAGATCAACGAGCAGTGAGCGAGTGTGGAGCCAGGGGAAAGGCACTAACTGGCCCAGCATTTGAAGCCTGCAGGGAAGTGTGAGGTCTGTCAGATGAGAACTGATGAGTGTGCCCCAAGTGACCCCCCTCATGCCCGGTGTGACCTCACACGCCCCACCCGAAGACCCTCACAAGACACGCTTGTCCGAGTGGCCACTGGTGACAGTGGAGTCCTCAGACAGCCCTGACGGAGGACACGGCCTGGAAGGGACAGGGAGCCGCCCGGCTCTGTGGGCAGACACACTCCTCGGGCCCGCTTGCTGGGGTGCTGCCCATGGCCTGGTGTTTCCTCGCTCTGAAGCAGGACCACCAGGTCCCACCTCTGTGTCATCATGGATACAGAGCGCTGCCCAACACATGCCCCAAGTGCCCATGTGCCCCGGGCTGGGCAGGCATGGCTACAAGGAAGACCCGACCCGCATGGATGGAACTGGGCTGGCCTGAGCTTCTGCTGCCCGGCAACCGTGCAGCCTCTGGGTCCCCAGGAGTAAGGGACAGGGTGGCTGTTAAGGCTGCCAACGGCCGAGGCCACCTTGAGGGGGCGCCGTGCACGCTGGGAGCCTCACAGGGGCACGCTCACGATGTGCCCACGCCCGGTGCGTGTGTGTGTGTCCTCGGCACTTCGGGCACCTCCCATCCCACCCTCCAACCCCTGTTGCCCTTCCAGCCTGACTCCTGCCTGCCTGCCTGCCCCAGCCCTTGCGTAGGGTCACCCTGCTGGGGAGGGTGTGTTTGTGTGTGTGTGCGGTGGGTCTAAGCCACAGCCCAGCTCCACACGGGCCGACGGGCTCTGCTCTCCAGTGTACAAGAAAGTCTGTTCCTGGGCTCTGGGCGATGGCCCTGTGCTGTTGTCCAAGTTGTGCAACAGGGAACCGACAGATGCACTGGGGCAGGGGCAGAGGCGCCGTGGGGCCAGTGTCTGCCTGGCATCCTGCCAGGTACAGAGGAGGCCACAGGGCATGTGCGTGCTCACATACATGCCTCCGGCCCCCCTGGCCCTGCGCCCCTGTACCGCTCCCTTGTGCGGCCTACTGCCCCTTGCATGGTCTCCAGCCTGCTGCTCTTGCCGTCCCTGCCCTCGCTTCCCTCCATCCACACGTGTCTGGGGAGATGGGCCCTGCACCCATGGGGGACCGATGCACGTGGTGGCCTCCAAGCTCAGCTGTGGCTCGTGCCCCGTGATGTCCTTCTGCCCCTGACGTCCCCTCCCCTCCTCTGTGCAGGGCCCTGTAACCAGAAGGCTGTGTTCCTTCCCACCCAGCACTGTGAGAGGCCTTGAATTACCCTCCATGTTCTTGCTCTGGCCCCACACTGCCTCGCCTGAGTCAAGCGCCCCCTGTGGGTCTGGGAAAGGGCGGCAGGAAGCACCCTGGTCAGCTGGGATGCCCCTGCTGTTCCCTGGTGCCCACCTGGCACCCACCTCTGCTTGCCGGCTCACCACCAGAGACTACCCTCACACGTACACACACACACACACAGCGCATGCTCAGGCGCGGCTGGAACAAAGGCCTCTGGGAGGGAGGCGCCCTCTGCCTCCGGGTGGGAAGGACGGGGCAGCGGCGGCAGGAGGCGGGGCCTGGGGGAGCCCTGAGCTCTGGCTTCTGGCCTGCAGCCTCCGCTTCCGTCTCCGGGGGAGGAACTGTCTGCGGAGCACAGACGCGCCCACGCGGAGGCAGCCCGAGGAGCCGAGGGAGGCTAATTAAGTGCTAGGCATTATATTAAAGACAACGCGGCCTCTTCCATAAAATCAGCACTGACTGAGAACTGCTGTAAACGCCGGCAGCGCACACGTGGGCAGGGGCAAGGCAGGCTGGCGAAGGTAGGGGGAGTTTATAGCTTGCCGTATGATAAAATAATGGAGTCATTAACGTAAAATACCTTTTCAGAGCATTAAAATTAGAGGTGAATTGATTCAGTGGTAAAACAGTCTTATTTTCCTTTTTGGGGCTTATTTAGAGCTTTTATGCAGCCTTCTCCGTATAACACTGTTTAAGAAGCCGCACTGTTTCCGGATGCTGGCGGTGTTCCTATGCTGGCTCCAGCCACACGGGGCAGGATGGGCTGGGGCGATGCGTGGGAGTGGGGCCCCCTGAGCCCCCTGAGGCCTGCCGGCACCCCTGCAGGAAGGACTAGGGGTCAGGGCTTGTGTGCCCTTTGTGCCAAGGGCCAACCCCATGCTCTGCAGGCCTGGACAGGTCCCTGTGGCTGACGTGGGGACAGTAGTCGGGGACCCTGGGCCAGAGGTGGGGGTTGAGGCCGTGAACCAGTCAGGCTCCGGAGGACCAGCGGCGCAGGCCTGTGGAGGGGCCAGGTCAGGGAACGCTGTGGGAGGAGGGAGAGGTGCCCTGGCATGGACCGCTGGCTGCCCACTGCTGGGTGCCAGCCGAGACCTCCCTCCTGGAGAGAGGCCTGTCCCAGTGTCCCCACAGGCAGTAGTCCACCTGCATCTTGTGGGAAGCAGTGTACCCCATTTCACCAGTGGGGAGACCCAGACTGAAGGCCGAGGAGGCGTTCCTGGGGCCACACACAGTCTGGACGATTTGGCTGGGAATCTTATGGAAACAGGATTCTGATTCTGGAGGTCTGGGCAGGCCCAGAGACTGCATTCCTGGAACATTTATCGTGATGCCAGAGCTGCCCGGCCACAGAGCAGGTGGCCCTGCCACGGCCCCAGGGAGCTGGGTCATCACGTCCTGACCGTACCTAGGAGTATGAAGCTTGTGATCCCTGACCTGGGCTGGCCCCACCCCTCGCAGATGAGAAAAGCTCTCCCAGTTGGTAAAGGCCCCTGACACAGCACGGCAGGGCCTTCCACCCCCACTGGACCTGTTAGGTGTGTGTGAGGCCTGGGGTCTAAGTGGGGGACTCCAGAACCTGCTGCTCTGAGGCAGGAGCCAGGAAGCCCCCGAGGGCCATCAGCCATTGGTGCGTTATCTGGGAGATATCTGCCCCTGGCAGGTGAGTTCTGGTTCTGTTTCTGTGAGGAGAGCTCGCTTTGCTTGCCCCCTATCAAGGATCATGCATTTTAATCTCGGCCCTGCCCCAGAGGGAGGGAGATTTAGGAACCAGTGTGATGGACTTCCTGGATCATATCTGCAAACCTTCTAGCCTTGGCAAAGGGGTGTTGCTTGGCCTCTCACGTACTGCCAGCCCCAGGGGGCTTCTAAAAGTGGGAATATTTGGATTCCAGACAACCTGGGGATAATGCTGGAAACAGAGCCCTGGGTGGTGGACTGAGTCCTGTGTTGCTCCCCCTGCCCCCCAGCTCCCCACCCCTGCCCTGCAGCCCGCAGCAGCCTCCCCCCCACCCCGTGCATGCCTGAGGCCTGGGTGTCCCTGGCTGCCCCCTGCTGGCAGCTGCTGGCCTTTCCCCACTCCTTCCAGCTCAGCCTCCACGCCTAGCGCCTGGCCAGGGCTGCCTCGGTGGGAGCCCTCTGGCACGAGGTGGGGCTCCTGTCCCTGCCATGCCCCCTGTGTTGGTGCAGGCCCCTCTTCTGGGCTCCCCTCTTGACAAGACTTGCTTGGCTGGGCCCCAGGCAAGCCAGGTCCCCTGCCCGTCTGTACCCACAGCCCAGTAGCCCTGGCTCTGACGAGGGTCTGGGCGTTTGTGGGCCGCCGAGGGGTCTTTGTGTGGGAGACAAAGAAGAGGAGGGGGGACCCTCACAGCGTGGCTAATTCTGCTTGCACCTGTGGACCTCCACCGGCCTCCTGCAGCCCCGCCATCCTGCTTCTGAGGGGCTCCCCACCATCCTGTATGCAGGCTTCCCAAGGGTCATAGAAGAAGCTGAGACAGGGCCTCCCAGTACTTGGGGTCCCCCCAGGTCGTCCTCTGCCCCCTGATGTGGGAAGCCTCTGAAACTCTGAGTGCCTGGCCTTGAGCCTGTCCTTGAATAGCAGTTGGTCCCTGTGGGTCCTGCAGGTCTGCAGGTGAAGGCCCAGACACGGCTGTGTGGACAGATTTCCTTTTTGCTGTGGCTGGTGTTCATGCCCTGTTTCTGCACAGGTTGTTCCGTGGGAGGGAATGTGGGCCCCTCCACAGGACTCGCTGGGGCCCCGGGCTGTGCCCACCTGTGCCATCAGGCTGGAACAGCTCAGCCCCACATGTCCCCTGGCATGCTGCCTGCATGCCCACAGGATGCTGCAGCCCCTCCTGAGGGCATGTCCATTGCTTGGGGGCAAGAAAGCTCTGTGGGAATGTCCCCAGCAGGACCAGGGAGGGAAGTGGGGCCCATGGGTCACAAAGGGGCTGCTGGCCCAGCAGAGGCTGGGATGGTAAGCTGCCAGACCCTCCAGAGCCCCGGCAAGGCTGCCCCCAGCACACCCGGGGCTTTGCCAGGAAGTGGCTTCACTCTGGCACTTCAGGGAACACAGGGTTTACCCCAAAACGTCGAAAGTTAAATGCATCCCATCTCTCCCTCCTGGGGAGTCTCACACTCACTCTTCTGGAGTGAGGATGGCCGGCAGGCCCTGCTCCCCAGTCTGCTGGGACAAGACTTCCCACAGCCCCCATCCAGCCCAGTTCTGTGGCCCTGTGCCCAGGGAAGGGGGAGCAGGCGAGCTGGGAGCTGAGTCCTGCAGAGGGTGGGGCCAGGGCCAGGGTCATGCCGGGGTGGGGGCTGCTCACCCAGCAGGGACGCTGCTCTGTTGCCCCCCAACCTGGCAGGATCCATCCTGTCCCCTCAGGCTGCTCACACCTGCTCCGGATGGACAACTGCCGGCTGTGTGCCTGTGAGGTGTCCTCTTGCCCCCAGGCAAGGTGGCAGCTGTTGGCAGAAAAGTCAGGGAGCAGTGGGACAGAACCCCGGGCGGAGCCTGGCCTGAGCCCCGCTGTCACTGTCCCCTGGAGCCACATGGATCCGGATCACATGGAGCCCGGGGCCCAGGGAGGCGGGGCTGGGAAGTCTGTGCTGCTTCGGCCAGCGGGGCATGGGTGGGGGCCACCACCTGCCTGGGCCTCCCCTTTCTCACCTGTAGGGTGGGCAGCAAAGAGCACCTTTGCCCCCCTGAGGAAGGACAGGGCAGCACTGCTGTGGCTGTGCCGGCCCCGAGGGGCGCCGGGGCCTGAGCACCCAGTCTGCCCTGCCGGGCCCTGGTGCTTTTCCCTGTCCTCAGGGCTGGGCCTCCTGCTAAGGGGCCTGTGGCCTGAGTGGGGAAGGGGCCACCTCCGAGACAGACGTGCCCGTATCTCCCAGGCCCCCACCTGGGAAGGGCGCCACGGGGCCAGGTTCCCCATGCCCTGCATTCTGTGGTGGCGAGCCCCTCTCTCTCCCTGAGCTCACTTGTACCCCCTGGGGATGGGCTTCTGTGACCCCGGGACCGATAAGTGGCTTGGCAGGCCCTTCCAGGGGGAGCTTCCAGCCCGTGGGGAGCCCCTTGGAGGTGGCTTGTCCTGGGGGCATGATGGCTACGTGGGCCCTCTGGGCGGGGCTGCAGGAGGACCCAGCCACCACAGCTCAGACCTCAGACACGCCGTCCAGCTGTTGGGCTGTCTGGCTTTGCCACTGCTGGCCAGGCAGGTCCCGTGGCCTTTTCAAGTTAGCCAGGTGAAGCGGGACGTGATGGCCTCATGGGGGCCGCCCTGGCCTGGGTGGACCGGGGAGTGCCATGCAAGCTGATGACAGGTCCCACGCTTGCTACTGAGAGACTCGTGTGGAAAAAACTGGGTGTTAATAAATAATTTCTGAGTCACAAAACAACATATTTATCACTTTGATGGGCAACAAAAACGAAGAGGCTGAGGGGACAGCCACGAGGCGTGAAATGCCTGGTAAACATCTCCCCATGCGCAGCAAGCTCTGGGTGCAGGGCGCCGTGGTTTAAGACCAGTGTTGATTAGAATTTTTTATAAGTTTTCTTTATGAGGAATAACAGCTCTTTCGAGACAATAACAGGCACAGGAAGCATTTTAAAGACCTTCAGGGATGGGAATTTGATTAGCAGTCAGGATGGGCCCCTCTCCGCCCGGCCAGCTCTAATTTCTCGTGTTTATGTTCATTTTATTGCCTTCACCCTCAGGGGATGGAACGTCTTCTGATGAGCAAAACTCCTTTTCAAGACCAAGGGTGCTGCTCCAGCAAACTGCCCAGACAAGGCCCCCCACACCCCCTGCCCTGGCCAGGACCCCACCTCTGCGCAAAGAGTCCAGCAAGGTAAGGCCCCAGGGCAGAGGGGCAGGTGAGGCCAGGAGGCTTGGCGGTTGGCGGGCCTGGGCCAACGGGCCAGCAGGTGGCGCTGGAGGACCGGCCACGAGGCCAGGCGCTGCCGGGCTAGGCTAGTGGGGGAGGGCCTTGGCTTGGCAGGGTGGGGCCCATGCTGGAGGGGCTGCTGGAAGCCATCCACCAAGTCCCGGCAGACTTGATACCCACGGGAGCCCACAGGGGCCAGTCATTTCCCAAGGCGGGACCCTCCAAGCCTGCAGTTCAGGCAGCATGAACACACCCCACACTTGCCGTCCTGCCAGAGAGCTCGGGACACCCTGGGGAAGCCACAGCCTGGCTGGCGGCAGGCCTTCCTCAGGACGCCCCCGGTCCTTGGCCGCCCTTACTCTGCTCCTGTCCACACCTGAGTGGCTGAGCCTGGAGGGAATGAGGTGTGGGCAGGGCCGGACAGGAGCCCCACAGACAAGGGAGCAGACTCCCAGCCTGCAGGAGCCTGGCCCCTGGCCGGCTCCGGTGGCCAGGGAGGGCCACACATGGCACAAGCACCTTGGGGACTGGTGTCAGGGGTCACACCGCTGCCTGTCTATGCCGTGCCAGGAGCCAGACCACACCCTGGGTAAGGACCTGAGCGCCTCCTCTGCATCTTGCCTGGGGTGGCGCAGGGCGGCCTGTCTCGGGCCAGCAGACTGAGGGTCCCCTGGGACTGCTTTGGGACTAGTCTCTGGGGCTGGGGGGCAGGAGGCCCCTTGATCTCCCCACCTCGAGCAGCCTGGCTTGTTAGGAGACCTTCTCCCTCTGGGCTGAGGAGGGGCCCCCTTCCTGGGGAATGAGGGTCTCTGGTGGGTCCCTCAGCCTCAGGGTGTCTGCTAGGACCCCTCTGTGTGGTCACACACTGGGTACCACCCAGGCTGCAGTGAGCTCTGGCCAGTGTCCAGGGGGCTCAGAGGGGCCCATGGGTTGCGCGTCAGCCACAGGGGGTGTGTGGCTTTGCCTCACTCGTGGTGGGTGAAGTCTAAGACAGACCTGAAGGGGGGCGGGATGGCCTGTGGTCAGGACAGGACAGCTGAAGCAGCCCCTCCGCCCAGCAGGCCGGGGAAGAGCAATCAGACCGAGTCGCACAGTCGGGATTCGGCCACCAGCTGTGTGACCTCAGTCACGGCAAACCACTTCCTGAGCCCGTGCCAGAGACTTGACACAGCCCCACAGTGGGGCAGCCGTGGAGGGCCACACCTGCTTCTGCTGTGTGGTGGGGGGAGAGCTTAGAAAGTGAACCCAGGAGGCAGTTCATTCTCTCCCTCCCCTCCCAGTCCCCTTCCCCAGCCTGTGGGACTCATGCCCTGAGACTTGTGTCGGGCAAAGGACATGCGCTCTGGGGGCTCTGGACGCAGTGGTTTGTGGCCTGCGTCTTTGCTCAGGGACTGATCCTGCCACTAGCACGTCCTCCCCTCGGACGCCTTGACAAGGGAGCCCCGAGGGAGGAGAACGCCACACCACTTGCACAGACCCCCTGTCAGGGCCTCTTTGTGGGTGGGCTGCAAGCTGGGTGTCTTGGCTGGGGAGTGGGCATTAGTGGGGTGGGGGCCTTAGCAGGGGATGAGCCCCGGTCCCTGGCCGAACTGGCCGTCCAGCATGGGCACACCACCTCCCTCCATAAACTTCCCCGGGGTAAGGGCCACCCTGCATTTCCAGCCCCATCTTAATTCATTTTCTCTCCGCTCCACCCACGATCCTGTGCATGAGTGCGGGGGAGTTCTGAAAAATTGCCTGCCACCAGCGCTTATTTAAATCCCGGGGTGATTTATGAGTGTGGACAGTTTTAAGGCCACCACCGAGCAGGTAGTTAGCCAGACTGCTGAACTGACAGTTTCCAAAGTGAGCGCAAAGGCAGGCGGTGCGTGCTCTCCCTGGTCCCCTCCCAGGCCCTGCGCCCCGTGCAGCCCCCACGTGCTCTCCCTGGTCCCCTCCCAGCCCCTGCGCCCCATGCAGCCCCCGCGTGCTCTCCCTGGTCCCCTCCCAGCCCCTGCGCCCCGTGCAGCCCCCACGTGCTCTCCCTGGTCCCCTCCCAGCCCCTGCGCCCCGTGCAGCCCCCGCGTGCTCTCCCTGGTCCCCTCCCAGCCCCTGCGCCCCGTGCAGCCTCCACACCCCCCGCAGCAGAGAATTACTGTGTCTCTGGCAGAGCCTTGCAGAGAAAGCCAAGAGTGTCCTGTCTGACTGCAGGCGGCTCTGGGTCCTGGGCTCCCGGAGCAGCCTGGGGTGGGGAGCTGCCGGGTCTCAGGGCACGTGGCCTGCACGGGGCGCAGCTGCAGGTGCTTCAGAAGGGGCAGGGGCAGGGTGTGCGGTGTGGGAGTGACCCTGAGGCCCAGACCACACATGCCCCTCACGGCCCTGGCAGGCCTGGGGTGGGAGCAGACTGGGGGCTATCTCCATAGCCCTGGCGTGAGGAGCCTGACAGCACACAGGTGGCCCCAGGAAGCTGGAAGTGAAACTTTCCTGATCTGTCTCTGGGTGTAGCCCAGGACGTGGGGCAGGGACAGACGGCCTGGACGGTGGTGCGGGGGTGGGGGCAGGAAACCTGTCTCAGCCCACAGCACCCACTGCTGCCCGTCGCTATATGCAACCTGAGCGCCAGCGGGGCACACGGCCTGCTGGCACCCGGGGTCCCCAGGGCCCCCAGGAAGTATGTGAGGGAGGGGGGCTGCAGGCCCTGCTCTGTCAGGGGAGCAGCGCCCAGCGCCCCCCAGCCGTGTGAGGTGGAAATGCAGCTGGGGACTGACGCCTGAATTCTTGCCTCCCGGGGGCGAGGCAGGACATCGGGATGTGAGTCTCCTGGTCTAACAGGGCCGCTGACTGTGGCAGACCCCATTGTGTGGCCATGCTGCCCTGCTGAGCGCAAGGGCCAGGCTGCAGCCCCGGGGTGGGGGAGGGACGTAGGGACTGGACCCCCCTGAGGATGGCTAACTGCTGCGGGTCCCTGGGCAACGTGGATGGAGACTGGCGGTCGTCCCTGCCCCTGCATGAACCCCCTCGTCCTCGGCCCAGCTGCAGGGGAGCGCTGGCCCCGCCTGGCTGCCAGCCCACTGTGGGACCTGGGGGAGTCCCCCCACTTCTTGGCTTCAGCTTCTCTGTGAGGAGAGGGCCATGGCAAGGCAAGCACGGCCGCTCAGCGCCTCCACCTCCCCTGGGGCCCCACGAAGAGCCGCAAGATGGTGTTGCTCTCAGCGGCCTGCAGGCTTCTGCGTGCCCGAGTGTGTGCGCGTGTGTGCGTGTGTACACGGTGTGCATGCACATGTGTGTCTGTGGGTGTGTGCATGCACACTAGTGCATGGCATGGGAGCGTGTGTGCGTGTGCACTGGGGAGCGGGAACTGCCCTTCCTCTGTGTGCCTGGGGATCTCTAGTGCTCGAGGCCAAGGCTGAGCCCTGTGCGTGTCCCTACGTCCAGGGGGAGGCATGGGGCTGGGGGTGGGAGGCAGCTGCCCTGCCCGCTTTGGTCCTGTCAGTGTGGGCTCCCTCAGGCGAGGGTTAGGAAAGACTCTGTCCAGTCCTGGGAGCCTGAGGGTGGGGCAGGGAAGGAGCGGCCAGGGGCGGCCTGAGGGGGGTGGTCCTGGTGCCTGGCCCCCAGTGGGTCCCTTCCAGCTGGGTCTCCGCTTACTCATCCATCAGAGACGGGCTAGTCTGGTGGCAGCTGAGGTCCCTCCAGCGGCAGGCTGAGCCATTCTAGGCTTGTGAGTGGGGACACGGCCTGGCAACCCCGTCCCAGCAGAGGAGGGTGCCCCTCAGGCCTGTCCTGCCGAGCTCTGTCTGGCTGGGTCGCGTCTCCCTCACGCGACACTTACCCCAGTGCAGCACTCATGGAGCTTGACTGTTCCTGCTGCGGCCGGTCCCTGGCCAGGGACGGGGGGTGGGAGGGGCTGTGGGGTCTGGGTGAGGGGGTCCCGTTGGTGTGAGGAGAGGGACGGAGAGCAGTGGCTGGCCAGGAGGGAAAGGGTGCCTGGGGTGGCTGGGGGTCTCCGGGGACAGTGGGCACTGGTTCTCACCGAGCCCCTCGGGCTGCTGGGTAGGAAGGGGAGGGCAGTGGTTCTCTGCGCCCACTGGTTGGCACAACGTCCTCCTGAGGTATAGAAGAGGGGTACGCAGAGGACTCTGCTCTCTCCATGGGGCATGGTGCCCAGTGTGGCCAGGGGACATGTGGGGACCCTGGGAAAGAGGCAGGCACGGGGTCCTTGCTGTCTGTGGACCTGGGGTTGCGGCTGCCGTCAGGGAAGGTAGCACTGGATCCTCCGCCTGTCCCCCCTCTGAACACCCACAGCGAGGAGGTCGTGACCGAGGCAGGGGCCCTGTCTCTTGTTGGGAAAGACAGACTCTGATTATGGGGAAGGACTGGAGGAGCTGGTGGCATGGGGAGGCCTGGAGCTGGGGCTGGGAAGACCCTTCGCCTATCACTGGGCCAGAGGATGGGGGTTCCCAGAGGTCTCGGGCTCATGGCCCCAGGATACTGAGTGGTGGGGAAGGCTCCGTGGAGGCTGTGTCCGGGTGGGCTCTGAGCTGGGGGTGGGCCCTGGGTGGATGAGGTGGGCACAACAGGTCCACGGACAGGTAGATGGGACCTTACATGGCGGTCCTGAGGCCAGTGGCCCCTGGATGCCCAGGCAGCGGGGGCGGGAGCACAACTGCCGGCCCCCACACGGAAATGAGGCTTCGGGTCACAAGTGCAAACCCGCAGCTAGTGAATATTTAACAAGGCCTAACAAAAGCACATGCATAATTAACCAGGCAGGCGTGTAGGAGCAGGAATAATTTGTCTTCTTAAAGGGGTTTTGGTAATTTGTTAAGCTGTTTTGAAATCTGCAATCTAGCTGCGAGTGTCACTCTGATTTCTAAATTAATTTGTGTGGTTTAGAAAGTGGGGGCCCCACACCCGCCTCCCTGTCCTGCAGGCCGGGCACTGCCTGCGGGCGAGGTGGTTCTCCCTGACTGACGGACGGTGCCCCCTGCATTCATGGGGCGCCCACTGCCCCCGCCCTGGTGGGTGTCTGTGTGCGGGACCCAGAGGTCCCCAGGCTCCCAGGTGAGTAGCCCACGGCCTCAGAGGCAGGTCCTCATATGGGCCGGGTGTGGGCCCGTCTGCGAGGCCTGGAGAAGCTGGGCCACAGCTGGCACCATCTCGCCTTGCTCTGAGATGGGCTGGCCAGCTGTGGTTTAAGGACCAGCCGGCGAGGCCCTCTGGGGCCTTGGGGAGCTGCAGGGGGAAGCTCACTCATTTCCAGTCCTGGGTCCCGTCCCCTGGGAATCCCAGAGGAGTCCGCGGGGCCTGAAGGGCGTCGTCACCCAGCTCGTGCTGAGGCTGCGCTTTGGGGGCTGTCCGGCTGTCCCACTGGGCGGTGGCTGCAGCATGGCGGGGCTTGGGCTTCTGTGTGGCCCATGAGCATGGCCCACCGCTGCACCTCCTGGGCGTGAAGGGCAGTCCTTGGGCAGTAGCAGTGCTGCATGGAAGGCCAGGATGGGTAGAGATGGTTACTGGGCAGGAGGCTCGTGGCAGGGAAGGCCAGTCCATATCCGGACAGCGTCTTCCCCCTGAGAAGTCTTCCTGTGGGCAGAGTGGACAAGGCAGGATGGGCACCACAGGTGCTCAGGAGCGAGAGGAGAGGGCTTGGCGTCTGCAGCCCCCACGCGGGGTGTTGCCTTGGTTCTCTTGCCCCCACCCCTGCCCTAAGTCTCCAAGGCTCTGTCCTCTTGCTGCACTCCCCAGGCCAGCTCCCCAGGCCAGCCATGCCTTGGGAGTTCCCAGCTGCTGCAGCCCCTGCTGGCTACCTTTCTCCCCGTGGCACATCGTCCCAGCTCTGGGCTTCAAAGCAGCCTGCTGGGTCCTGGGGACACTTGGCCTCTGCTGGGCGCAGGGGAGAGCATGCCCAGACCTGAGCGTGGGCTTGCCTGGCCTGGCTGAAGTTGGGCTGCTTCAGGCCCGGTGTGACCTCTGGGAGCGCAGTGGGCGCTCAGTAAGTGCTCTCCGGGAAAGAGCAGAGGTGGTTCTGGGTCTTGGATGTACTGACACCCTGAGCTCCGGGTGGTATCTGCTTTTCCCAAGAGCTCGTCCAGTCCTTGCTGCGCAGGTGGGGAAACTGAGGCTCAGAGAGACTTGCCTATGCTGCAAGGCTCCATCCTGGGTCCCTCTCTGGAGCAGGGCCTCATGTCGCCCACCTGAAGACTCCCTTCTGTGCCCAGAAAACCCAGGGGTCTCCCCCTCCCTGTGGAGAGGCCGCCACGCCTCCAGCCTCCCCTTTGTCCCACCCCGTGAGGGCTCAGCAGTGCTGCCTCCACAGCTGGGTGAGTCCTGAAATTCTCTTTCCATTAAAAATAAATGTCCCATTTTATCTGCCTGAAATGGCTCTGCACTCTGATTGTCTTTTCCATGCAGCTGTATATGGAGAACTATAAAATCATAATACAACTATTAATCCCCTGTATCTGCTTGTACCTAATTTTTATTAAAAATATCCTGTGCTCCAGCTGCCTTGTAAATTACAGTGAGGAAGAGAAGTCTCCAGGTGGATTAGCTGGGAAGAAGAGCATATTAAAATGGGGACGTGTTGACTCCACGGTGTGGGGCCTGCCAGGTGGGTCACGAATATAGCCAGGTGACACCAGGCTGCTCCTTGCTGTCAAGGGAGAGGAATCCAGTTGTCCTGTGCAGCTGTCCCTGCAGGTACAAGCTGTCAGGCCTGGGATGGACTCGGCAGGCCCTGGATGTCTCAGCCCCCTGCTCACCTGCCCACAGGTTCGTGTGCTGGGGCTGGCGGCTGCTTTCCCATTTCCACTTCTGCACATCCTTTCCCCGTTGAGGTGAGCCCCCAGCTCCCCATCCCTCACCCCTCCCAGGCCTGTCTCTAACTGCTGCACCCTGACAAATGCCTGCAAGTCCCAGATACATGCTTTGTAAGCATCTGTAAACAATACAGGCTCTAGAGAATAGCCCCAATATCTGAGCACCCCTGCAGCCCCCAAACCATAAGGACTATGGCTGTGTAACAAATTAGCCCACGCGTAGCAGCTGAAAGCAATCCTCACCACCTCAGTGTCCATCACCGGGAGCCTCTGGCTGCAGTCAGGGTGTTAGCCAGGCTGCCACTGAAGGTCGCCTTGGGGAAGGACCCCCCACTAGGCTCCCTGGGGCGCCTCAGGTCTTCGCTGGCTGTTGGCCCAAACAGCAGTTCCCTGTCACATGGGCCTCCCCACAGGGCTGCCTCGGAACGTGGTACTTTGTCCCTCCAGGGAGGGGACAGGAGGAGGGAGAGAGAGAATGCCCAAGACAGAGCCAGATGTCCTATCACCCAATCTCAGAAGTGACATCCCATCACTTCTGCTGTATTTTATTACTTGAAAGTGTGAGAATTAGTCCAGCCCAACTCCAGGCGGGGACGATCATACAGACTGTGATGACCAGCAGTCCCGCATGGCTGGCTGCAGCCTCTTGTTTCCCCAAGGCCTGTCCAGTTGCTCACAGCCCCCACTGAACAGCGAAACCTTGTTTCCTTCTGTTGATGAAGGCTGGTCTCAGTGGGTCCCAGTGGGTCTTGGCCGGTGAACAGAATGTGGTGGACGTCATGCTGTGTGACTTCCCAGGTTCAGCCATGACATAGCTCCACCTGGCTCTCTGGGGCAGCTCCTTGGTCCCTACTGCCACGCTGCGAGGAAGCCCAGGCCACTCATAGTGCCCTGGCCGTGTGAGTGTGGGAGCCAGGGACGGCTCCAGTCTCAGGCACATCCCTGCTGCCACAGTTGTGACCCTTACCCATCGTGCCAGGACCCTTCCTCCGTGGCTTGGGGTTCTCCCATGCCCGGTGCCATCAGACCCTCTCTGAGTCCAGACTCATTGTAACATTAGCCTCGGAACACAGAGCTGATCGGCTTCTCCACCACCTGCTTGCTCTGTTCCTAGGTCCAGTGGCTTAACCGAGGCCCCAGTGAATGGACGCTGGTGTTCGCCTCACTGCACAACTGCAAAGGTTAAGTTGCCCAGGTTTGGCCAGAGGTGGGTGAAGAGGCGACTGGAGGAGTGGGAAGGGAGCAAGAGGGTTCATTTCCTGCTCTCCTTCCTAGGAGAGCAGAGACCCGGCCCCGTCACCCCTTGCCTCCCTGCCCCTCCCAGCCGGCTCTCTGGGCCCCATCTGGCTGGTGCGCCTCGGCCGGGGCCGAGGGCAGGGGGAGCGGAGGCATTTGGGCTCCCACTAAACTGCAGCTTTTTGGAGCCCTGGTCCCCAGTGGAGGCCCCAGGGCCCCGATCCCATGCTGGGCCTAGCTGGGACGCGGGCGGAGAGGTGCCTACTTATCCAAGGGACATAAAGACCGACACCCCGTGGAGAAAGAGCCTTTAAATGGCATTTCACTTTTATGAACAGTTTTATCACAAAGTGGATTTCCTCTGGCCAGCTCCATCAGCCGACTGCTCCAAGGTGCCTCCGGCTGCGGGCGGCCCTGGTTGTGAGCGTGGGGCCTGCTGCTGGGGAGGATGTGGAGGGTCTTCCAGCAGGCTGGGGGCCTGGGCTCTGGAGGCTAGCCCCTCCTCTCTGCCCTGGTACCCCCACTCTGACCCACTGGGCAGTGACAGGCCTCATGACTTGCTAGGACAGGCCCAGGAACTGACCTCCCAGGGAGGCCATGGCAGGGGCCCCTCCTCTGGGCTGGGCTGGGCTGGAGGACCTTGGAGATGCCCGCTGGCCCGAGCATCCTTGGGTGTTGTTTAAGCACATCCCGAGGGGAGTGTCTGTGTGGCCTCAAGGACCCTCCGTGACAGAGAGGAAGGGGGTGGGCTGGCTGCCAGCCCCTCCGGCTCTGCATCACTCATCTACAGACTTGTCTGGAAGGTTCTGCCTGGTGCTGGTTCACCCCAGTGGATGGAGTGTCCTGGAGCCACAGGGTACCTGCTGGCCTTCTGGACAACTCTTCTGAGGATGGGTGGGCTGTGGGATGGCCATGCATTTTCTCTGTGCAGGACGGCTATACGTTTGACCCTGACCCCGACCCTCATGGTTGAACCAGCTGCAGCCTGCAGTGAAGCCCCCACTGTCCTGACCACTGCCCTCCATGCTGCACCATGGCCTCAGGAGCCCGGCAACGGGGGCAGCGGGGTGACAGGCTGAGGACCCTGGAGCCTTGGCATCTGCAAGAGTGCGGGTGCTGGAGCCTTGATTCTCTGCAGGGCCAGTTGGTGCATCCTGGCAAATGGAAGGGCCTTCTCTGGAGGCCTGGGAGGCCCCTGTAGGTAGAACAGTGTTCAGGCACTGGATGGAGGCCTTGCCCCTCAGAGCTGCCCACTGTCATCCCAGCTTCCCTCCCTCCCCTGTTAGCCCTCGTACTTCCTGCCCTTACTGGTCACTCTCCAGACAGTGGCCAGTTCTGGAGCTCTAATCAGGATGTAGTGTGATGAAAGTGGCGAGCAGGGATCACCCAAGTGTGGGAAGAGCCATTGCCCGTCCACACCGGGTGGGGTCCTTCCCGATGGAAGTCCAAGAGAGGTGATCACTCAGGGTGGGGTAAGGAGAGGCGCTTCTGTGGAGAGACCTGGATTTCAAGCATTGACAGAGGCCTTTGGGACTGTCTGGGGAAGGCCAGGGTGCAGCAGGGCTTACCGTCCAACTGAATAATTTTACTGGAAAAGTTAATAACAAAAAGCAAATAATGCATTTTCTATTCATTTTGAAAGTCAGCCAGAGTTGCAATTAAAACCTAAATATTTATTTGATGTAGTAGAAAACAATTTCTGCTTCACTTTTCAAGATAAAGATCCCCTTAAGCGTTAAAAAATACCTAAAACCCACTGTTTTCTCTGACACGTTGACATGTTTGCATTAGTCAGGAGAGGCTGTGCTGTGTCAGAGTAACAAAGAGGCCCCAGGCTTCAGAGGCTTGGGCACTGACCCTTGCCCTCACACAGCCTGCAGAGAGTCTCTGGGGCCACTGCCCTCCTGGCAAAAGCTGAGGGTAGACGTCCATGTTAGCACATGTGCCCTTGTTTGTTGAGACAGGAATAGAGGGAGGCAGAGAGCTGAGCGCTGACAGTGGAATTTGCCTCCCAGAAGGGACACACCCCTTCTGCTCACGTTCCCTTGGCCGACTCAGATGGGCACACCTGGCTTCATGGGACAGGCCAGTGTGGTCCTCCCATGTGCCAAGGAGGATGCAGGATCCAGGTACTGGGGAGATGCACAGTTACAGATGAGGCCACTTGAAAGTTCCCTAAGTGGCCTCATTTGATTTTGTTGTCAGTAACAATTTTTCTTGGATGCACTGCTTAGGAATATATTCAACTTTGTGTTACATCAAACCCAACTTGTGATGGTCTCACCAAATGGGTTTGGTTTTTACGTAACAAGAAGTCTGGAGCGAAGTCGGCAGCCTCCAAACTCTGATTTGGAGTCTCCGTGGTGCTTCCGGGGACTTGTCTCTTTCTGCTTTTCTGTCCAGCCATCCTAAATGTGGCTTTTGTCCCCTGGCTCATAGCCTCATGTTCACAAGGCAGTCGCTCCGCCTCCAGCAGCGCCTCTGTGTCCCAGGCGGGAGGAAGGGCCAGACAGGAGGACAAAGGTGAATGAAGAGGGAGGAAAGCCTACAGACCGAGTCTTGCCTCTTGGATAGCACTTTCTAGGGGGCATAACTCAGCATGTCTGCTTGTATCAAATTGGCCCAAACTACTGCACGGCCCTCCCCAGCTACCAGGGGAACCAAGAAACCCTCCCGTAGAGGAGGGCACGTTGCTGGGACAGAAAAGGGGCTGCGGGTCATGAACGTCAGAAGGCGGGTGGATAATGGGAAGGGAACTTTGTCTCTGGTCAGACGGGCATCCTGTATCATTACCTTTATTTCTAAGGCGAGGAAACTCCTCCTTTCCTTTAATTCACTCCTTTAGTATAAAAGACCCCCCTCCCCGTGACAGTCCCTGCACTGCTCCTGCCCTGGCTCCTCTGTAATTAACACCGAGCCTGAGATGCTGGGGAGGCTGGCTGATTAGTTTTTTTATTAAAATAATGACGCCTTCCAGGCAGTCAGGGGGAATTGCGTGAAACTCAGCAGTTTTCACTGCTTATTTATGGTAACATCGAGCAGTGGACAGTCTCATTACCGTCTGCAAATACCCAGGGTCGCGTCCTTGATGGTGAAATACTGCAGTCCTGGATGGGGGCGTGGCTGTGCGGCTCCTGGGGACCATAAAACCCTCTGGAAGCAATCAGCATGTGCTCCAAACAGGCCCCTGACAATCTGCTTTCTCTCTCTTTGGCCCTCGCCAGGGTTTGCAGGCCCAGGCCATGTGCAGGGCAGGCCAGAGACAGGGCAGTGGGTCTGTAACTGGTGACAGACCCTCGGCGCTCTGGAGGCAGGCAATAGGTGTGAGTCCCGCCAACGTGGGCAGATGCCTGCCCCAGGGAGAGGGACTTCAGGAAGCCAGTCCAGCCTGGTGAGGACGCGGGTGCTGGGCTGGGGCCCCACGTTCCCCGTGGCTGAGCATGGGGCGGGAGCCTCCGTGACGCGGCAGAGCAACGCTGGGGCCCCTTTGGCACCTGCACGCATCTCTCCAAGTCCCCAGGGGCTCATGATGGACTGGGGGTAGGACGGCTGCTTGCTGGTCCCGTCTACAGGGAGCTCTGGGGTCAGACGTGATGGTGCGCGGGAGCTGGGCTCGTCAGCATTCTCCAGAGGAACAGAGGCGGTCGGCTGCATCTTTCTAGAGATTTATTATCGGGAATTGGCTTGCCTGGTCATGGAGGCTGAGAGGCCCCACAGTCTGCCATCTGCAAGCTGGAGGCCCAGGGAACCGGCCTCGTGGTTTGAAGGCCCTGCCGCTGAGACCTGGTGGTGTGGATTACAGTTTGAGTCTGCAGGCCTGAGGACCAGGGGCCAGAGGGGGGAGGCGACGGTCCCAGCCCTGCAGGGCGAATCCTCCTTGCCCCTGTCTGTTTGGTTCAGGCCCCCAGGGGTCGCATGACCCCTGCCCGAGCTGGTGAGGGCGGTGTCCTTTACTCAGTCTACCAATTTGAATGCCCGTCTCTCTGGAAACTCCCTCACAGGCTCACCTTGTAATCATGTTTTACCAGATGTCTGGTCAAGATGACACGTGACATTAACCATCACGGAGACCCTAATAGTGAATGAGGCATATGGAAAATCTGCTGGAACGGGGCTGGTAACAGAATGACCCTCATTCGGAGAGAACACATCACTGTGTGTCCTTCCCAAGATGGGAAAGACCCCTCGTAACCAACCTGCCACCCGGCAGCTGCGAGTGTCCCCTGGAGTGGTCACTGTCCCAGCTGATGCCGTCTGCAAACTGGGCCCCTACCTGGTGGTCCCCTTGCCAGCTGGCCACGGAGGAAGCCAGAGGTGAGGTGGCGGACACCTGAAGAGGACACGGATACCTGCTTTGTAGGAGGGCAGTGTGGGCACGAGCTCGTCTATGGGCGTGTGGCTCAGTGACATCCCTTCACACCAGGCAACTCAGGCCACCTTGGCCAGGAGCTTTCTCCAAGTGAGGATGGCTGCCTGCGGCAGGGGGTCCTCTGCTGGGGCCCTCCCGCCCTCAGGCTCCCGCTCGCTTGTCCCTATGGGGCTGAGGCCCCGCCCCCTCCTTTCACACCAGCCAAGGCCCTCTTTTCCGTGGTCAGGGGACAAGACAAGACATCCTGACAAGTCCCAGGCCACCAGCTCTGTTGACAGCTCCTTCTTGCTTGTGGGGCTGGTCTTCCATCCTCCAGGGCATGTGCATCCCGCTCGCCTTTGTCCTGCAGTGTGAGGTCCCCATGTGGTGTGGGTCATGTGGAACAATCCAGACTTCTGCGGGCCAGTCTGTGCTGGAGTGCGCCTGAGCCCGGAGGGTTTCTGTAACGGGGGAGAGGCTTTCCCCGGAGCTGCCTGCCCAGGGGCACCAGGTGCTGGGCCGGCTCGCCAGCAGGAACCCCACATCTGGAGCCCAGCTGATGCCGGGCTGGCTCAGAGGACACTTAGGGTGCCCATATCAGTCTCCAGGCTGCACCAGCCCTGCTTGGGCATCCAGTGCGTCTCCGGGCCTTGGGAGGTGGCACCCCTCTAAGTCCCCCAGGAATGTGGTGAGACTTTGAGGTTCCACAGCAGAGAGAGTGCCAGGTCCCCCCCCCCCCCACTCCTCCTGCACAGTCCACGGTCAGGGGCCAGGGTGGGGATCTGTTAGGTGCTATTCCAGTGACACCCTCAGGAAACTGAGGACGGGAGGGATAGGGGAGCCCCTGCACACACCTGCCAGACACAGGCCAAAACCCCATTATCTGCAGTCCCCTGAACTCCTTGTGATTTGGTAACCACAGTGGCACTCAAGGCCCCCTCCAAATTCTTGGGGGTCCATTCTTTCTGGACAGCTCCTGACTCACACCACAGACCCTCTGAGGGTCTGCACCCCAAAGCTGACATTGTAACCAGAAGGGGCCACTCTGAGGGTGGTTTGACCACTGTCTCTGTGTATTCTAGAGCTAAGCCACTTTCTAATGTGGCCCCAGCATTGGTAGGGGTTCAGCCTATGCTGTAAGGTAGGAATTTAGGGTTTTGAGCGAATGTGTTCTCTTTCTCTGAAGCCTCAGTTCTGACAGCAGCCGTCAGCACCCAGACTCACCTGTGCTCCCCACACGGCCCTGCCTGCACCTACTCTGGGCCCCGACTCCACTGTCCGTACCAGCTTCCCTCCTGCCTCCCAGGTGGTGGGCCAGACACCTCAGGCCACATGCGTGGGCCCAGAACACCTCCCCTCCGGGTGCCGGGAGGCCCCACCGTCGGCAGCCGGGCAGGCAGCCCACTCCTGTGCACACCCTGCCCACAGCGGCGTGTCATCCTCACCCCACTCCTGCGGCCACTTCTGAGTTACTCAGCTTTCTTGGTTGCAAGCAATAGACTCCAGCTGTGGGTCGTATAAGCGGAAGACCGACGTCAGGTAGCTGATGTCATCCGTGGGGAGTCTGGAGACCCAGGCTTGGGAAATGAACAGGAACATAGGAGTTTAGGTAAATAAAAACACCACCACCACCCCACATCCGAAGTGCGACCGGAGGAATGGTCTTCCCCATGCCGCCCCTGGATAAGACCCCCACGGGACTTACCAAAGCCTCACTCTGGTGTGAACTGACCAGCCTGGCCCTGGCCTGGAGACTCCAGAGTGCTCCGCCGTGGCCCTCAAAGGCCCGGGTCTCTCGGTCTCTGCCTCACCTGCGTTGGGCTCCCCGTGTGTCCGCACGAGGCACGCCAAGCACTTCCTCCAGGACCTGGGAGGCGTGACCTCTATTTCGCCCCCTCCCGTGGTGGGTGGCTGGCTGTGGCTCACCACCGGTGCACTGCGCTCCACTTGGCAAGCTAATTTAACAGTCCTAGCGTGGCTTCCTCCCAAATGGGTAGGATGGCAGTAGCTGGGGTCACAGCAGGTGCCACGTGGCCTGACAAGCCCCGGGAGGAGATGCCCCTGGCTGCCCGATCTTACCGAAGGCTGTGTGGCTCACTTCCCGTGTGTTGAGCCCTTGATGGTTCCCTATGTCCCACTGATTCAGACCCGCACCCCAACTTTGCACCCAGCCTGCGGTCCAAGCTCCCTGCGCTTCCAGACTCACCCCCACAGTGGGCCTGCTGAGTCCCACCCCAGGCTGCCCTGACCCCCGACTTTCCCTGCCCGCCCCACACACAGGCCTTCCTCCCACCTGAAGCGCTTTTCCTGGTTGCCCCACAGCTCCCTGTGCACTCAGGACCCCTGGGAGTGCGAGGGCGCTTCTCATGGCTGTGAGAGACCCCGGGCAGCCCGGGACTCTCCTGGGCACCCGGATGGACAGTCCCCCTCGCTTCCACCCACCACGTGGCAGGCGGCGTTAGTTCTGGGAGGAAGGATGCCATTCTACCAGGCACAGAGAAGGTCCTAGTAGAGCTGCCACCCTCATTGCCTGGGCAGCGGGCTGTTCCAGAGAGGTGACGCAGCTGATGACAGGATGTTAGCGGCCCCCTGGCACCAACTGCACTGTGTTTGCTCCAAGCAGGAAGCCTGGGGTGCAGTGGGTCTCAGGGTCACCCAAGCACCAGGACACTAGCAGGCTGCGACCTCTCCCGGCCCTCCCCTCATCCTGACCCTCTCACTGTGCCCACCGGCAACTTTGTTACTGTCTCCAGGGGGCCCAGGGGACTCCTTGTGTACGGAGACCAAGGATGCTGAGAGCACGGTCCCCGAGGTGGGGGGCAGGCATGGCAGGGGTGGGCTCCCTCAGGAGGGCAGCCAAGGGGCCCGGGCTGATGGCTGGCTGAGGAGGTCACTGAGTCTTCACTGGGGAGAACCCTGGCCCAGGTTGCATCCCTCCTTCCCAGGCTCTCTGTCAGGGTGGCCACATCGGTGGATCTGCCTGACCGATGGGCAGAGCAGGGCCTGCCTCCACCTCCTCTTGCAGGATGGGTGTCCCAGAAGCCGGCCAGGGGAGGGGGTAAAGGGCAGGCTGTACACCTGGGGGCAAGGCAGGGAGGGCTGGTTCACAGTCAGCTGACTGCTGGGGGCCTGGCTCCCGTGGGGCCGTGCTCTCCTGCTGGAAGGCCAGCGTTAGTCCCTGCCTTCTACCGTACAGCTCAGGACTGCTCCTGGCATCTCCGGCCTGGCCCTTGCTCTGGTGGCCAGGAATGCTCCGAGCAGGGTGGTGGGCCCTGTAGCGGAAGCGGTGGGGTCTGCCTGTGTGCACAGGGTGGGTGAGTGGCTCCGCCTTCCTTTCCTGAGGCCACTGTGGTGGCTGAGCCCCTGGGGACCAGGGGACAGTGGTAACGCCCAGGGGCTGTGGCCACAGTGAGGTCAGGGCCCAGGCCGTACCCACAGGCTCCATAGTGCTCTGGACGCTGGCTTTGCAGAGAAACACGCTCACGCCTTCTGGTGCCTCCTTCACATGTCTCTACATCCTGCGCTCTGTCGCCCTTTCCACCCAGTGTTCCCAGAGCCCAGCAGCACCGTGTCTCTGGCCTCGCTCTGCGATCCTGTCACAGACGGAGAACTTGCTGGGAACGGCAGGGCTGCCAGAGGGGAAGTGACAACCTGCTCAGGCTGCCACTGACGCCACGTCCCCAACTGTTCCCTTTGTCCCCCAGCGTCAGTGACAGCCCCTGGAGGGGTCCCGTTCCAGCTGGGAGACGTGGGCCTCCAGGGGCTTGCTCTGGCATTGAGGTGTGTGCCAGCCCTGCTGTGCAGCCGCTCCGGGATGAGTCAGAATGAATTAGCATGCTAACGAGGGAGCACACGCACAGGAACCATCTGGAACAAGGCGAGTTGTCATCGGAAGAGCCAAGTTGGTTCCAAAGCCGTACTTAATGTCTCAGATTCATCTCTTTTCCCCTCCCACCACCCGGGATGGCCCAGCGCCATCCCAGCGATGGAGGCGTTCCTTCAGACCAAGGAAGGGCACAGACACAGAGAGTACTGTGAGGTGACACAGTCTCCTGTCGTGGGACGGCTCATTCAGCAGGAGTGTGGCCTGAGGGTGACACAGCAGTGGGGGACCCACCTCTCCCATGGCTGGCTTTAAGGGAGGATGGTGGCCACATGTGGGGGAGAGCAGGGACTTCAGGCCCCAGACCTGGGTGCTCAGAGACAGACAGACACTCACACCCTGTGTCTCACACACACACACACACACACACACACACACACACACACAAACAAACCCCTCTGGTCTGAGCCAGGCATGTTGCACTTAAACCTAGAACAACTCAGAGGCAAATGGAAAAGCTGCTACCATGCTTGGAATGCTGCACGACACTCAGGAATCTGCATTTTTGAATGTCCAGCTCTCAGCTGGTGTCAGAGAGAAAAGAGACCCATTTTGGATCCTGGCTCCACATTCCCTTTGTGATCTCGGCTGTCTGCCAGCCTCTTCTAGCCTCAGTTTCCCCATCTGATTAGGGAGGGTGGCAGCTAGTGTGAGCCTTCAGTGAGCTGTGGCTGGGCCCAATGCCACGTTGTAAGAAAGCTCACGGGGGCCAGGCCCTAGGGGAGGTCAAGTGTTGACTTACAGGCTTCTTCAGGAAGTGGATACGAAGATCATTATGTTACCTCCTTGTGGGCAGTGGCCTGAGTTCAAGGGGAGGCCTGACCTGCTGAAGGAGTGGGCAGGAGAGGCCACAGAGGGGGTAGGCAGGGATGGGAGGGCCGGGGTGTGCATGGCTGAGCAAATGAGCCTGCTGGGAAGGAAGCTGGAGCTATGCTGGGGGCGGGGAAGGGCTTTGCGCTGGGGACTCAGTGTCCTGGCGCAAGTGTTGGACTTTCTGAGTTGCTGACTCTTCCCTCCACACAGACTACTGTGGGGTCTGATGACAAATCCTCCTGGGGGGAGGGTTTGGAAAAATAAAGAGAAGGGTCACAGTTCTGCACTTGGTTTGTGTGGACTTGGGGAGAACAGTTTGGGAGGTGTGGTAGAGTGAGGTGAACTCCTTGGGGTTAATGGGCTGTGGCCCCGGGGAGCTCGAGGGCATCCCTCCCGATCCGCAGACGGTGAGAGGCATGTCTGACTTCTCGTGGGGCGTGGCTGGGCTCAGAGCCTCAGGCTAATGAAATCGCGAAGGACGTGGGCTTGGCTCACGTCTGGGTTTGTTCTCATCAGTGTTCGTGGCGTTCTCACCGCACTGCAGATGCACATGCGGATATTTATTCTGATGGCTTTAACAAGGGCATTTTTTTTTTTGGTGAAAAATATTCAAGTGGCAGAACAGGCAAATGTGTGGAAGGCCTGGCAGTTTGGGTCAAGTTGTTGCAGGTTGTACTGCCCAACCCCTGACAGAGCTAAGCAAAACATGGTTCATAAAACTTGGGCCTTGGGGTTAATGTTTTCAAGACTTTGCATTTACATCTTCGCTGTTCATTTACTGTCATATTTCTTAGGTTTTTCCTTTATAGATTTTGATGTTAAGTTACTTGCTGCTTAAAGGTTAATCATTGTTATGCCTTCATTCTGTCTTGAATTGTTCCTCAGACCAAATTAGTCTTTGTCTCTTTTAGAGCTTTTTTTTTCTTTTTTATTAAGGTATCATTGATGTACACTCTTATGAAGGTTTCACAAGAAAAACAATGTGGTTACTACATTCACCCCTGTTATCTTGTCCCCCCATACACCCCATTGCAGTCACTGTCCATCACTGTAGTAAGATGCCACAGTCACTATTGGCCTTCTGTGCGCTACCCTGTCTTCCGCATGATCCCGACACACCATGTGGGCCAATCTTAATACTCCTGAATCCCCTTCTCCCTCCCTCCCCACCTCCCCCACCCCTCCCCTTTGGTAACCACTAGTCCCTCTTGGAGTCTGTGAGTCTGATGCTATTTTGCTCCTTCAGTTTTGATTTGTTGTTTTACTCCACAAATGACGAAAATCATTTGGTATATGTCTTTCTCTGCCTGACTTATTTCACTGAGTATAATACCCTCTAGCTCCATCCATGTTGTTGCAAATGGTAGGATTTGTTTCTTTCTTATGGCTGAATAGTATTCCATTGTGTATATGTACCACCTCTTCTTTATCCATTCATCTACTGATGGACACTTAGGTTGCTTCCATATCTTGGCTATTGTAAATAGCGCTGCGATAAACATAGGGGTGCATATGTCTTTTTGAATCTGAGAAGTTGTTTTCTTTGAGTAAATTCCTAGGAGTGAAATTCCTGGTTCAAATGGTATTTCTATTTTTAGTTTTTTGAGGAACCTCCATTTTGCTTTCCACAATGGTTGAACTAGCTTACATTCCCACCAGCAGTGTAGGAGGGTTCCCCGTTCTCCGCATCCTTGCTAACATTTGTTGTTCCTAGTCTTTTCTCTATTGGCCATCCTAACTGCTGTGAGGTGATATCTCATTGTGGTTTTAATTTGCATTTCCTTGGTAATTAGCGATGTGGAGAATCTTTTCATATGCCTGTTGGCCATCTGAATTTCTTCTTTGGAGAAGTGTCTGTTCATATCCTCCACCCATTTTTTAATAGGGTTTTTGCTTTTTGGGTGTTGAGGCATGTGAGTTCTTTATATATTTTGGCTGTTAACCCCTTGTCAGATATGTCATTTACAAATATATTCTCCCATACCATCAGATGCCTTTTTGTTCTGCTGATGGTGTCCTTTGCTGTACAGAGGCTTTTTAGCTTGATGTAGTCCCATGTGTTCATTTTTGCTTTTGTTTCCGTTGCCCGAGGAGATTCGTTCAGGAAAAAATTGCTCATGTTTATATTCAAGAGATTTTTGCCTAGGTTTTCTTCTAAGAGTTTTATGGTTTCATGACTTACATTCAGGTCTTTGATCCATTTTGAATTTACTTTTGTGTATGGGGTTAGACAATAATCCAGTTTCATTCTCTTGCATGTAGCTGTCCAGTTTTGCCAACACCAGTTGTTGAAGAGGCTGTCATTTCCCCATTGTATATCCATGGCTTCTTTATCGTATATTAATTGACCATATGTGCTTGGGTTTATTTATGGGCTCTCTAGTCTGTTCCTTTGGTCTATGGGTCTGTTCTTGTGCCAGTACCAAATTGTTTTGATTACCATGGCTTTGTAGTAGGGTTTGAAGTGGGGGTTTATTCTTCCCTCTCAGGATTGCTTTGGCTATTCAGGGTCTTTTGTGGTTCCATATGAATTTTAGAACTATTTTCTCTAGTTTGTTGAAGAACGCTATTGGTATTTTGAAAGGGATTGCAGTGAATCTGTAGATTGCTTTAGGCAGGTTGGCCATTTTGACAATATTAATTCTTCCTATCCTTGAGCACATTATGTGTTTCCATTTATTGGTATCTTCTTTAATTTCTGTCATAAGTGGCTTGTAATTTTCAGAGTATAGGTCTTTCACTTCCTTGGTTTGGTTTATTCCTAGGTATTTTATTCTTTTTGATGCAATTTTAAATGGAATTGTTTTCCTGATTTCTCTTTCTGCTAGTTCATCGTTAGTGTATAGGAATGCAACAGATTTCTGTGTATTAGTTTTGTATCCTGCAACTCTCCTGAATTCAGATATTAGATCTAGTAGTTTTGGAGTGCATTCTTTAGGGTTTTTTATGTGTTTTAGAGCTTTTTAACTTTATCTGATATTAATTTTACCAACCTTGTTCTTATTGTTTGTTGGCCCAACATATCTTTGCTTTCCTTTCCTCTTTAACACTCAGGTATTTTATTTTAGGTGTGCCTTGCCTAAAGAGTGCATATTTGGGTTGTTTTCTTTAAACAGAGTATTGTCAGAACAGACATGTTTGCTGATACATCTGTTATTTATGCTCTGTTTTCTCTGTTCTTTCCCCGTCTTTGGCTTTGTGAGCTGTTTACTGTTTTATTTTTCTCTAGTGTTTTGGAAGGCCTACTTTTTATTTGTATTCTTTTGGTGGTAGATTCTAAATTTAAAATGTACTTTAAAAGCAGCTTTATTGAGATATAATTGACGTACAACAAATGGAATGTACCGAAAGTGCACAATTTGATAAGTTTTGACATATATATATACATTTGTGAAAACATCACCACAGTGAAGGAAATGAGCAAATCCATCACAAAAGCGTCTCTGTGTCCTTTTGTAACCCTTTCTCCTTCCTGGTCCCCCACCCCCCATCACTGATATGCTTTCTGTCACTACACGTTAGTTAGCATGTTCAGAATGTTATACAAATGCAATCATGAATGTGTACTCTTGTCGTCCGGCTTCTTTGACTCAGAACGATCCCCCTGTGACCCCCCTGCTGCAGCATCTGCCCATAGCTCTTTTCTTTCTGTTTCTGTGCAGCCTTCCATTATATGGACAAAGGAACAATTTATCTCTTCCCCGTTGGTGGATGTTTTAGTTGTTTCCAGGTTAAATGATGTGAAATAGATGTAGGAGTACTTGCATAGACACAAGGCTTCTTTTCTCTTGTGTAAACACTTAGGAGCAGGATGGCTGGGTCATATGGTAGGTTCAACTATGGTATGTTTAGCTATTTAAAAGCTGCCAAGCTGTTTTCCAAAATGCACATACTATTTCACATTCTCACCAACAGCGTGTGAGTACCAGCCCCTCCACATCTCTGCCAGCGCTAGCTAAGGGCAACTGTTTTAGCCATGCTAATAGGTCTGCAGTGGTATCTCATTGTAGTTTTAATTTTCACTTTAATAATGAAAAAAATGATGTTGAGAATCTTTTCATGTGCTTGTTTGCCACCTGAATATCAACTCTGGTTAAGTGTCTGTTCAAATTTCTTGTCCTTCTCCTGCCTATTTTAAAAATTGGATTAAGACAAATGAAAATAGATAACAAGATGACAGGCTAAAACATCATATCAACATTCACATTAAATGAAAATGGTCCATACATCCAAATTAGAAGATTTTTAGATTGGATAAAAAAGCGAGACCCAAGTATAAGCTGCCTATAAGAAAGAAACCCTAAATATAAAGACATATATAGGTTTAAAGTAAAGAGATGGGAAAATGATGCATCATACTTCCCCTACTAACAGAAAACTGTGTCTAAATTCATGTCAGAGCAGATTTTTGAACAAAGATGATTGCAGGTGTAAAGAAGGCCATTTCATAATGACAGAGGTGTAAATTAATCAGGACAATATGACCATCTTAAATGTTTATGAATCTAATAGTAAAGCTTAAAAATACATGTAACAAATACTGATAGAGCTGAAAGGAAAACTAGATAAATCCATAATTATACCTCTCTCTTAACAACTGGTACAACAAATAGAAAAGAAATCATCAAAGACAGACTGGTACACTATCAACCAACTTTAGCTAATTGACATTTATAGGATACTCCACACAATATGAGTAGAGTGCATATTTTTCTCAAGTGCACACAGAACATATACTGAGGCAGACCATGTTCTAGGCCAAAGTCAAGTCTCCATAAGTTTAAAAGAATTCAGATTATAGTGTTTTCTCTGACTACAGTGGATTTAAATTAGAAATCAATAACAAAAGGATATCTGGAGAACCCACAGATATTTAGCTAAATCACACACTTATAAATAACTCATGGGTGAAAGAAGAAATTAAAGTAGAAATTAAAAAATACTTTAGGTGTAATCAAAATGAAAAACAACATATCAGAATTGGTGGCATGCCACTAAAGCAGTAAGTAGAGGGGAAGTTATAGCACCAAATATTAAGAATGAGAAAGGTGACATCACTATAGTTTTTACAAATGTTAAAAGGATAATAATAGCATATTATAAACAAGTTTTTCCCAATATATTTGACATCATAGATAAAATGAACAAATCCCTTGAAAGACAAACTCTCAAAGCTGACTTAAGAAACAGATAACCAGAGTGGTCCTTTACCTAGTAAAGAAATTGAATTTATAGTTAAAAATCCTCCCACAAAGAAAACCTCAGGCCTAGATTTTTTCAGTAGTGAATTCTACCAAACATTTAAGGAAGGAATACAATTCTACACAAACATTTTCAGAAAACAGAAAAAGAGGGGAATACTTCCTAACTCCTCCTATGTGGCCAGCAATACTATGATACCCAAACTAAAAGCATTAAAAGAAAAGAAAATTACAGGCAAATATCCCTCATTAACATAGGTGCAAATATTCTAAACAAATTTTAACAAAAAATGAATCAAACAATATTTAAAAAAGACAGTACAACATGACTTTATGGGATTTAAGTCAATACAGAGATGGCTTAACATCAGAAAAACAATCTGTAATTTATCATGTTAATAAACCAAAAAATAATATGGTAAATTCAGTAGATGCAGGAAAATCACGGCAAAATCAAACATGCCTTACTAATAAGAACTCTGAGTAAGCCAGGAAAAAGGGAATTTTCTCAATCTGACAAAGGGCACTTATAAAATCATACAGCTAATATCACAGTTTTTGTGAACAGCTGATTGGTCCTTCCCTAAGATGAAACAAGACTAGGATGTTTATTCCCATTACTTCTACTCAGCATTGTATTGGGAGTTCTAGTCAGTGCAATAAAGCAAGAAAAAGAAATAAAAGTCATTCAGATTGGAATGGGAGAAATAAAACTTTTATTTGAAGACAACATATAAAACTTCAGTAGAATCTACAAAAACACTATAACTAATAAGTTACTTTAGCAAAATGGAAGGCTACAGATCAATAAACACAGATTGTTTTTCATGTTCTAACAGCAATCAGAAATTAGAGCCATTTACAATGTACAAATATGAAATAAATTTTAGGGATAAATATGAGAAAATATATGAAAGACCTGTACAAGGAAAACTATAAAACATTGCTAAAATAAATAAGACCTACATAAATAGATGACTGTACTGTGTTTATATGTTAGAACACTCAATGTTTTTAAGATGTCAGTTCTCACCAAATTGATCTATAGATTCAATGCAATCCCAATCAAAGTCCCAGGAGGTGTTTTTTGTAGGAACTGACACGCTGATTCTAAAATGTATATGGAAACATAAGGATCTAGAATAGGCAAAACAAATTTGGGAAAAAAAGAATAAAGCTGGAGGATTAACACTACCTGATTTCAAGACTTAATGTAAAGCTACAGTAATCAAGCTAATGGGTTATCAGTATAAAGATAGACAAGTAGGTGAATGGAACAGAATAGGGTCCAGAAATAGACCAATTCATGTACAGATAGCTGGTCTTTTAAAGATGGAAAAACAATTCAGTGGAGAAAGGAGATTCTCTTCAACAAAATGTGCTGGAAAAGTTGGACACACAAAGAACTTTGACTCATTTCTCATATCATATGTAAAAATTAATTCAACATAGATCAGGGACCAAATTATAAACTTAAAATAAACCTTTTAGAAACCAAGCCAGACAAAAACCTTTGTGACCCTGGGCCAGGCAAAAATTTACCAGATAGGACATTGAGAGTATAATGTATAAAAGGCCAAATAAATAAATTGGATTTCATCAAATAAAACCACAACCAACAAAACTTTTCCTCTGACGAAGACACTAAGTTAATGAAAATGCCAGTCACAGACTGGGAGAAAACTATTTGCTAATGATATTAACTGAGAAAATATTTATATCTAGAATATATAAAGAATTCTTAAAACTCCATAACAAGAGAACAAAGAATCCAATTAAAAATAGACTAAAGATGGGGAGATATCATGATCATGAAGATGGTTTCCCGGGCATGGCATGGCTTATTCTTTGCACTGAACCCTCTGGTATGCTGACCTCTCTTGTTTCCCCAAACGTGGAAACTTGACTGTATAATTTGTAATAGTGGGGCACTGTGTTCATGCTTTCCCACATTAAAAAAAACATTTCTTAAGTGGAATAAATATTTTAAATACATATTTTGCCAAAGATTATATAGATGGTAAGTAAGCACATGAAATGATGCTCGGCATCATTATTCATTAGGGAAATGCAAATTTCCATAAGGATATACTTCTACACACCATTAGAATGGCTAAGATAAAAAAAGTGACCTTACCCATTGCTGGTGAGAACTGTGGAGGAATTAGAACCCTCATATTGTTGGTAGAAACGTATAATAGTTCAACTATTTTGGAAAAGTTTGGCAGTTTTTTAAAAAGTTGAACAGACACCTACTATATGATCTAGTCATTCCATTCCAGGAATTTATCCCAAAGAAGAGAAAGTATATATCCATGTAAATACCTGTACATTTATGTTCATATTAGCTTTATTTTCAATGAAAAACCCCAGGAAACAACTAAAATGTTCACTGACAGGTAAATGGACAAACAGATTGCTGCTTCATCTGTACAACAGAACACAACCCAGGAATAGGAGGGGATGAAATTTCAATACATGAAATAGTACAGATGGGAATTCAACCTAATTTGTGCTGAATGAAAGCAGCCAGACAAAAAAAGTTCATGATATGATTCCATTTATACGAAATTCTAAGAAATGCAAGTATAGTGACAGAATGATCAGTTGTGTGGTAGTTGGGGGCAGTGAGGGGTGAGAGAGAGTTATTTCAAAGGGACATGAGGAAATTTGGAATGTGATGAATTTTTTCATTAGCTTGACTGGGATGAAGGTTTTGTGGGTATATACATATAGCCACACTTACTAAATTGTACACTTTAAATATGTGTTGTTTACCAGATGTCAATTATACCTCATAAAGCTGTGCAAATAAGTGAATGAACTGATGTCAGTTAAGAGACAGACTGATTGTACTTAAATAACTAAATCCTGCTGTATGCTTTTTATAAGAAATACATCTAAAACTATGAACATGTAAAACTGAAAGTAAAAAACATAAAATAGACTTAGGGAATATTAGCCCAAAGAAATCAGGAAGACCTACATATATAGCAAACAAAACAGACTTAATACACAAGCACTATTAGGGGTAGAAATGATTATTGGTGTGGTGAAAAATGTCTCAGCTCACAAGGAAGATGTAACAATTTTGAACATGTGTGCACCTAATAACACAGCTTTAAAATATATAAAGCAAAATACAGGTGGAAAAAGACAAACCTGCTGTTGTAATGGAAGATGTTAACACAACTCTTTCAGTTATGGATATGTCAATCAACCAAAAATAAATGTGTGTGTGTGTGTGTGTGTGTGTATGAGCTTACCAGTGTATTTTTACAAGCTTGATTTAATGGATAAAATAAATATCATGGATACAACAGAAAATAATCAACAAGAGACGGACAGTGCACTCATCAATTAGAGAATGCATATTTCTCTCTAGCACACATACAATGGTAGAAAAAAATCAACACAGCAGATGAAACTACTGATCATTTAGGCCATGATGCTAATTGAAACAAATTTCAAAGAACTGATATTATGAAGATAACTTTCTGTCACCATAAAGTAACAAAAAATAAGCTTAAAATTCTTTATTAGGAAGCTAAAAACCACATTTATAAATCATGAATCAAAATACCATAACTGGAATTTATTTGAAAGTCCTTTGATTTGAACAATAATGAAAATGTTCTGTAAAAAACTTGTGGGAAGCAATAAAAAGAGTACTTTGAAGAAAATTGATAACCTTAAAAGCTTATATTAGAAAAACATAAAAGCTGAAAAGAAATTAATTAAGCATTTTCAACTTAGTCTATAAGTCAAAGAATAAAATAATGTAAAAAATAGAAGGAAGAAAAATAAAGTTGAAAGAAGATAAAAATAAAGATATGACTAAGAATAAATTAACTAGAACACAAAGAAACAATGGAAGGTTTCAAATAAGTCAAATGTTCCCCAAAATACAAATCAAATAGACAAATCTCTGGCCAGGTTTACCAAGCAAAAAGAGATAAAATGTAAAAAATTTAAGAATAAAAAGAGAGACCTGATAACATATAGAAGACATGGTACTAGAATACTTATAAATATTGCTTTTGCCAATATATTTGAAAACTTAGATGAACTGGCTAAATTTATAGAAAAACATAAGTTACCACAAATGACTCAGGAAGAAAGAGGAAATATGAACAATTTGATAACAATTTAAAAAATTGAATCGGGGCAAAAACTTGTCCTATAAAAAAAAACACTGGAGTCTGCTGGTTTTCCAGGCAAGTTCTACTAAACTGCAAAAGAACAGATTATTCTGGTCTTTTATAAACTCTTTCAGAGAATAGAAAGTTGGAGACTACCCAAAAAATTACACTATGAGGCCATTATAACTTTGATATCATAAGCAAACAAGGGTACAAGAAGAAAGGAAGATTTCAGGGTAGTCTTACTCAAGAACAAAGACATAAACATTACTAAACAGCCACATTGGAACCAAGAGGGCTTTATCCCAAGAATATAGGATGGTTTGGCATTAGAACATTTATAAATTTAATTCTCTCACACTAAGTAAAGAGAAAGTAGATATGATCATGTCAGTAGACATAGAAAATAAAGTGATAAACTTTTACAATCATTCATGGGGAAGAATAAAACTCTCAGCAAACCAGGAATAGAAGGGAGCTCACTTAACTTGATAGAGTATCATTCAACACTTACAGCAAATGTCATTCTTCATTGTGAAACATTAGAAGCATTCCCTTTAAAATCACAAACAAGGAAATGCACTTACTATCACTCCTTCCATCTGCCTGCTACAGGGGGTCCAAGCCTGGGAAGTAAGGCAAGAAAAAAATCCACACGGATTGAAAGGAAGACATTGTCATGATGTCTGCATAGAAAAAATTCGAAAGGCTCTACAGATATGTATATATACATATTTTCACTTTTTAAAACTTTTTTATTTTGCTATCATTAATGTACAATTACATGAATTATGGTTACTATACTCCCCCTATTATCCAGTCCCCACAACATACCCCATTACAGTCACTGTCCATCAGCGCAGTAAGATGCTATAGAGTCACTACTTGTCTTCTCTGTGTTATACTGCCTTCCCTGTGCCCCCCCCTACATTATATGTGCCAGTCATAATGCCCCTTTTACCCCCTTATCCCTCCCTTCCCACCCATCCTCCCCAGTCCCTTTCCCTTTGGTAACTGTTAGTCCATTCTTGGGTTCTGTGAGTCTGCTGCTGCTTTGTTCCTTCAGTTTTTTCTTTATACTTACTCCACAGATGAGTGATATCATTTGATACTTGTCTTTTTCGGCTTGGCTAATTTCACTGAGCATAATACCCTCTAGCTCCATCCATGTTATTGCAAATGGTAGGATTTGTTTTCTTCTTATGGCTCAATAATATTCCATTGTGTATATGTACCACATCTTCTTTATCCATTCATCTACTGATGGACACTTAGGTTGCTTCCATTTCTTGGCTATTGTAAATAGTGCTGTGATACACACAGGGGTGCATATGTCTTTTTGAAACTGCGCTGCTGCATTCTTAGGGTAAATTCCAAGGAGTGGAATTCCTGGGTCAAATGGTATTTCTATTTTGAGTTTTTTGAGGAACCTCCATCCTGCTTTCCACAATGGTTGAACTAGTTTACATTCCCACCAGCAGTGTAGGAGGGTTCCCTTTTCTCCACATCCTTGCCAACATTTGTTGTTGTTTGTCTTTTGGATGGCAGCCATCCTAACTGGTGTGAGGTGATATCTCATTGTGGTTTTAATTTGTATTTCTCTGATGATTAGCGATGTGGAGCATCTTTTCATGTGCCTGTTGGCCATCTGAATTTATTCTTTGGAGAAGTGTCTGTTCAGCTCCTCTGCCCATTTATTAATTGGCTTATTTGCTTTTTGTTTGTTGAGGTGTGTGAGCTCTTTATATAATTTGAATGTCAACCCCTTATCAGATATGTCATTTATGAATTTATTCTGCCATACTGTAGGATGTCTTTTTGTTCTACTGATGCTATCCCTTGCTGTACAGAAGCTTTTTAGTTTGATACAGTCCCACTTGTTCATTTTTGCTTTTGTTTCCCTTGCCCAGGGAGATATGTTCATGAAGAAGTTGCTCATATTTATGTCCAAGAGATTTTGCCTATGTTTTCTTCTAAGAGTTTTATGGTTTCATGACTTACATTCAAGTCTTTGTTCCATTTTGAGTTTAATTTTGTGTATGGGGATAGACAATAATCCAGTTTCATTCTCTTGCGTGTAGCTGTCCAGTTTTGCCAACACCAGCTGTTGAGGCTGTCATTTCCCCATTGTATATCTGTGGCTCCTTTATCATATATTAATTGACCATATATACTTGGTTTTATATCAGGGCTCTCTAGTCTGTTCCATTTGTCTATAGGTCTGTTCTTGTGCCAGTACCAAATTGTCTTGATTACATTGGCTTTGTAGTAGAGCTTGAAGTCAGGGAGCATAATTCCCCCCTGCTTTATTCTTTCTTCTCAGGATTGCTTTGGCTATTTGGGGTCTTTTGTGGTTCCATATGAATTTTAGAACTATTTGCTCTAGTTCATTGAAGAATGCTGTTGGCATTTTGATAGGGATTGCACTGAATCTGTAGATTGCTTTAGGCAGGATGGCCATTTTGACAATATTAATTCTTCCTATCCATGAGCACGGGATGTGTTTCCAGTTATTGATTTCTTCTTTAATTTCTCTCATGAGTGTCTTGTAGTTTTCAGAGTATAAGTCTTTCACTTCTTTGGTTAGGTTTATTCCTAGGTATTTTATTCTTTGGATGCAATTGTGAATGGAATTGTTTTCCTGATTTCTCTTTCTGCTAGCTCATCGTTAGTGTATAGGAATGCAACAGATTTCTGTGTATTAATTTTGTATCCTGCAACTCTGCTGAATTCAGATATTAGATCTAGTAGTTTTGGAGTGGATTCTTTAGGGTTTTTTATGTACAATATCATGTCATCTGCGAACAGGAACAGTTGAGTTCTTCCTTACCAATCTGGATGCCTTTTATTTCTTTGTGTTTTCTGATTGCCGTGGCTAGGACCTCTAGAACTATGTTGAATAAAAGTGGGGAGAGTGGGCATCCTTGTCTTGTTCCCAATCTTAAAGGAAACGCTTTCAGCTTCTTGCTGTTAAGTATAATGTTGACTGTGGGTTTGTCATATATGGCCTTTATTATGTTGAGGTACTTGCCCTCTGTACCCATTTTGTTGAGAATTTTTATCATGAATGGATGTTGAATTTGTCGAATGCTTTTTCAGCATCTATGGAGATGATCATGTGGTGTCTGTCCTTTTTGTTGATGTAGTCGATGATGTTGATGGATTTTTGAATGTTGTACCATCCTTGCATCCCTGGAATAAATCCTACTTGATCATGATGGATGATCTTTTTGAATTCTGTTTGCTAATATTTTGTTGAGTATTTTTGCATCTATGTTCGTCAGGGATATTGGTCTGTAATTTTCTTTTTTTGTGGTGTCTTTGCCTGGTTTTGGTATTAGAGTGATGTTGGCCTCGTAGAATGAGTTTGGGAGTATTCCCTCCTCTTCTTTTTGGAAAACTTTAATGAAGATGGGTATTAGGTCTTCACTAAATGTTTCATAAAATTCAGCAGTGAAACTATCTGGTCAAGGTGTTTTGTTCTTAGGTAGTTTTTTGATTACCAGTTCAGTTTCTTTGCTGGTAATTGCTCTATTCAGATTTTCTGTTTCTTCCTGGGTCAGCCTTGGAAGGTTGTATTTTTCTAGAAAGTTGTCCATTTCTTCTAGGTTATCCAATTTGTTACCATATAATTTTTCATAGTATTCTCTCAAAATTCTTTGTATTTCTGCTGTGCCCTTATTTCTGATTCTGTTTATGTGTGTAGAATCTCTTTTTTTCATGATAAGTCTGGCTAGGGGTTTATCTATTTTGTTTATTTTCTCCATGAACCATCTCTTGCTTTCATTGACTCTTTCTATTGTTTTATTCTTCTCAATTTTATTTATTTCTGCTCTAGTCTTTATTATGCTCCTCCTTCTACTGACTTTGGGCCTCATTTGTTCTTCCTTTTCTAGTTTCATTAATTGTGAGTTTAGACTGTTCATTTGGGATTGTTCTTCTTTCCTTAGGTAGGGCTGTATTGCAATATACTTCCCTCTTAGCACGGCCTTCGCTGCATCCCACAGATTTTGTGGTGTTGAATTATTGTTGTAATTTGTCTCCATATATTGCTTGATCTCTGTTTTTATTTGGTCATTGATCCATTGATTATTTAGGAGCATGTTATTAAGCCTCCATGTGTAATTTAATTCTAGTTTCATACCTTTGTGATCTGAGAAGCTGGTTGATACAATTTGAATCTTTTTGAATTTACTGAGGCCCTTTTTGTGGCCTAGTATATGATCTATTCTTGAAAATGTTCAATGTGCACTTGACAAGAACGTGTATCCTGTTGCTTTTGGATGAAGTGTCGTGTAGATGTCTGTTAGGTCCGTCTGTTCTAATACATTGTTCAGTGCCTCTGTCTCTACTTATTTTCTGTCTGGTTGATCTGTCCTTTGGAGTGAGTGGTGTGTTGAAGTCTCCTAAAGTGAATGCATTGCATTTTATTTCCCCCTTTAATTCTGTTACTATTTGTTTCACTTATGTAGGTGATCCTGTGTTGGGTGCATATTTATAATAGTTATATCCTCTTGTTGGACTGACCCTTTTATCATTATGTAATGTCCTTCTTTGTCTCTTGTGACTTTCTTTGTTTTGAAGTCTATTTTGTCTGATACAAGTACTGCAGCTACTGCTTTTTTCTCTCTATTAGTTGCATGAAATATCTTTTTCCATCCCTTCACTTTCAGTCTGTGTATGTTTTTGTTTTTGAAGTGAGTCCCTTATAGGTAGCATGTAGATGGGTCTTGTTTTTTTTATCCATTCAGTGATTCTATGTCTTTTGATTGGTGCATTCAGACCATTTACATTTAGGGTGATTATCAATAGGTATGTACTTATTGCCATTGCAGGCTTTAGATTTGTGGTTACCAAAGGCTCAAGGATAATTCCCTTACTGTCTAACAGTCTAATTTAAGTCACTTTATATGCTATTACAAACACAACCTAAAGGTTCTTTTTTTTCCCTCCTTTTTCTTCCTCCTCCATTCTTTATATGTTAGGTATCATATTCTGTAATCTTTGTCTATTGCTTGATTGACTTTGGGGGTAGTTGATTTGATTTTGTATCTGCTTAGTAATTAATTGTTCTACTTTGCTGTGGTTTTATTTCTGCTGGTGGTATCTATTTAGCCTTGGGAATACCTTTACCTATAGTAATCCCTCAAAAATGCACTGTAGAGCTGATTTTTGGGAGGTAAATTCTGTCAGCTTTTGCTTATCTGAAAATTGTTTAATCCCTCCTTCAAATTTAAATGATAACCTTGCTAGGTAGAGTATTTTTGGTTTGAGGCCCTTCTGCTTCATTGCATTAAATATGTCATGCCACTCCCTTCTGGCCTGTAAGGTTTCTGCTGAGAAGTCTGATGATAGCCTGATGGGTTTTCCTTTGTATGTGATCTTTTTTCTCTCTCTAGCTGCTTTTAAAAGTCTGTCCTTATCCTTGATCTTTGCCATTTTAATTACTATATGTCTTGGTGTTGTCTTCCTTGAGTCCCTTGTGTTGGGAGATCTGTATCTCCATGGCTTGAGAGACTATGTCCTTCCCCAGGCTGGGGAAGTTTTCAGCAATTACCTCCTCAATAACACTTTCTATCCCTTTTTCTCTCTCTTCTTCTTCTGGTACCCCTATAATGTGGATATTGTTCCATTTGGATTGGTCACACAGTTCTCTCAATATTCTTTCATTCTTAGAGATTCTTTTTTCTCTCTGAGCCTCAGCTTCTTTGTATTCCTCTTCTCTAATTTCTGTCCCATTTACCGTCTTTTCTACTACATCTAATCTACTTTTAAATCCCTCCATTGTATATTTCATTTCAGATATGGAATTTCTTAATGATTGAATCTCCATCTTAAATTCTTCCCTGAGTTCTTGAATATTTTTCTCTACCTCTATGAGCATGTTTATGATTTTTATTTTGAACTCTCTTTCAGGAAGATTGGTGAGTTCAGTTTCATTTGGCCCTTTTTCTGGTGTTTGTGATATTCTGGTCTGAACCAGGTTCTTTTGACATTTCATAATTCTATATGGTGCCCTCTGGTGACCAGAATCTCCAGTTTCTGTAGCTGCTCAGCCCCTAGAATGAGGTTGGGTGTCATAGGGGAGCAGCGCTGGTGCCTGGGGGCCGGAAAGAGCTGTTTCCTGATTCCCGTCTGCCGTGCCTGTCTCCAGTATCAGAGCCAGTGGGCCAAGTACACAGGTGTAAGCCTCTGTGCTCGGTGTTTCTAGCTGTTGTAGGCAGGGCCTCCCTCCGGCTGGCCTGATGCCAGAACACTGACTGCTGGTTTGCGAGCAGGTGCTGGCAGGCCAGGAGGAAGGTGCGGCAGGCTGCGTGTCACAGTGGGGGGCCTCAGAGGTGAGGAGGCAGCCAGGGGAATGGGGCGCCTGAAGCTACTCAAAGTTCCCAACCTGCTGGGCAGAGTGTACCCAGACAACCTTATCCACCTATCCCTTCTCCCACACAGCAAGCTCCATGCAAACCCCATGCCTTCAGCAGCCTTCTCACTGCTAGAAAGCCTCTCAGACCGCCTGCCTCTCCTTTGTCCCAGAGCGGCTGGATGTGGATCCCCATCCTCCACCTACGGCCGGAATCTCAGTCTCTCAAGCACCCCGCCTGTCCCAGCTCCCCAACCCCACTAACCTCCAGAGCACCACACAGTGTAGGTCTGTTGTCCAAAGCAGACCTCCAGGGCTGGGTGTTCAACAGTCCCAGGATTCCACCCCCTCCGTGCTCTGTTTCTCTTCCTCTCGCCGGTGAGCTGGGGTAGGGGAAGGGCTCGGGTCCCGCCGGATCAAGGCTTTTGTTCGTTACCCTTTTTCATGAGGTCTGCTTTGTTTGTGAGGTCTATATGCAGTCTGGTGTAGCTTTCTTTCCTGTTGCTGTTTTAGGGCTAGTTGTATTAACTATATTTTCACACTATATGTGGTTTTGAGAGGAATTCTCTGTCTCACCTCTCATGCCGCAATCTTGAATCTTCCCCCCTCTACAGATATATTAATAGTAATAATAAATGTTTACTAAAGTGCCCCATCTAAGATAAATATACAAAAATGAATTTTATTTCTGTATACTATCAATGAAAAAATTTAAAATATTAACCCGTCCACCCATCAAACAATCAAAAAAAGCCATGCAACAACAAGAGCTAAGTATAAACTGCTGCAGGGTGAGTGATGAATCTAAGGTGCGTCGTGCGTGGATGGTCAGAGCAGCCGTGCTTATGACTGTGAGGAGCAGTTCATTTTGCTTAACAGCACAAAGCCCCTCTCTGGTAGCAGAGCTCGAGCTCCTGGGATGGACCCAGGCCTGGCCATTAAGGATAGTCCATCTTCCTGGCAACAGTGATTGGACTGTGATACCAAATTGGATTTCCAACACAGATAAATGTCTGAAGGCATCCAGGACAAGCCCCAGAATGCCTACGTGCAGCCAGGTAAACAGAAACACTCCTACGGGATTAAGAAAAATGAATGGAATATGTGGGTTTGTCTGGCTGAAAAGTCTGGCAGCAGAGTGACTTCAGGCACCACTGAATCAGGGTACTCTGTGATTCGCCGTCAGTGTGTCTCCACCTCTGCTTTCTCGTGACCTCGACACCAGCCACCCCCTCTCACAAGAAGCTGGTTGTTTGTGGTTGGAAACATTGCTCAAGGCCAGGGAGACAATTCTGGACCTTGGACGGGACCTACTGAGAAGTAGATGGTTTCCCTATGGTTGGAATATGGGTTCAGCTGCAGGGACGGAGGCCCTGAATCAGCATGGCGAAAGCACACAGCAGTGGGTTGTCTGCCTTGGCATCCGGGAGCCCTGGCTCTTGCTATGTTCCTGCTCCACTGTCCCTAGGGTGTCGCTTTGGTCCACATGTCCAAGATGGCTTTTCACCTCATCTGCTTTCCAGGCGAAAGTGAAAATCTGCTGGTAAGAGGCACATCTCTTCCTTAAAGGGTGTGTCCTGGAGTTGCCCCATCATTTCTGCTCATCCCATTGGCCAGAGCCTTGTCCCATATCCAAGCCCAGTACGCCTGTCAGTGTAGAGGGGAGAACTGGAGAATGCTTTGTACAGAGGGCACGAAGAAGGAAACCTCAAGGGATGGCACTGTACCCAGGACCAGTGACAGCTGAGGACTGTTATCACCCCTCAGTCTGAAGGGCGAGGGAGGAAACAGAACTGGGGAGGAGAAAGTCAGATACAGGGAGGAAGCACAGACCCCGGAGAAGTGACACAGTGGGTTGCGGCAATGCCGACGTCGGAGCTGAAGGATCGGCGATGGGGCCACAGCTCCTCGCCAGCTTCTTGTGGGGCGACTGGTGTCGAGGTCACAAGAAAGCAGAGGTGGAGACACACTGATGGCGAATCACAGAGTACCCTGATTCAGCGGTGCCTGAAGTCACTCTGCTGCCAGACTTTTCAGCCAGACAAACCCACACATTCCATTCATTTTTCTTAATCCCGTAGGAGTGTTTGTTTACTTGGCTGCCTTAGGCATTCTGGGGCTTGTCCTGGGTTCCTTCTGACATTTACCTGGGACTGAAGCAGACCACAGACTACAGGCAGGAAAAGGCAGAAGCAGGCGCCCCCCAGTGAGTCTCTGCGAGAACAGCCCAGCCATCACTTCACCTTCCCGCAGGGGTTGGCAGCTACGACGCCCAAAGGCTCCTTGCTTGTCTGGGGTGCTCGGGCAGAGGCTTCCTTTAATTCTAGAGAAATGTTCAGGGTGTAAATGTTCCTAAGGCTGAGTGGGAACCATCAGGCTTGTTTTGTTCTCTTTAGCTTGTTATAACTTACACCAGTGACCTCACAGGGATGGAATGGTCTACACCACGCCCTGCCAGGCTCTTCGGGGACAGTCTATGAATTCACAGGGGAAGAAGGCAGCATTGTTACATGGTGAGCAGAGCCTCTTGGCTCACGTGGTGAGAATGCCCAAGAGACCCCCAGCACATCCAACCCTCCCATTATTTGGGGACATACATGAGTGAAATGCTCCAAGATGTAGACGTTGCATGTCTTGGGCCTTTATCCAAGGTAGCTGAACATAGGTCACACCCCAAACCAATTAAGTGGGTCTCCTTGGCATGGAGTTGGACATCAGTATTTTTCTTAAGCTCCAATATGCAGACAAGTTTGAGAACTACTGCTGCACATTTCAGCCCCTCCCCATCAGGAGTGGTGCTTTGTCTCCCAGCCTAATATATCCACACCATCAGCCAGCCACCCTGGTAAAGCACGGCTGTCTCCTCTGAGCTTCTGCGAGTATAACTGGGCACAGACAAGCCTTGCCGTCTCTTTGACCCAGATTTCCATGCTCCTGGCTGTGGTCCCCCAATCCCGAGGATGGTTCTGCTTCAGAAGAGAACCTCTGGGGATCCAACAGACCATCTAGATCTGGATGAAACTGGAAGGAAGATCGTTATCCAATCTTCTACCAGAAGCTAAATCAACATGGGAGGAAACGGTCAGAAATACGCTCAACAACAAGACAAGGGCAGAGCGCATCCCAGTAACCCATGCCAAACTTGGGAAAGGTGGCCTTGAATCTCCTGAGACTAATGCCCAGGCCCAGGAGGGGGCATCTCAAACTGTCAAGCCCGACTGACTTCACAACTGATCCCACAGAGACTAATAAAAGGATAAAATAATACTATAAATAACTCTATGTCCATAAATTTAATAACTTAGATGAAATAGACCAATTCCTTGAAGGACACAAACTACCCAAACTCACACAAGGAGACATAGATAATCTGAATAGGCCCATGTCTATTAAAGAAACCGAATCCATAATTAATAACCTAAAAAAATCACCAGGCTCAGATGGACTCACCAAACATTTAAGGAAGAAATGGTACCAATTTTCTACAATCTCTTCCAGAAAATAGAAGGAGAGGGGGCACTTCTTAATTCATTCTTTGAGGTCAGCATTGCCCTAATATCAGCACCAGCTAAAAACACCACAAGGAAGGAAAACTACAGACTAATAACTCTCATGAACACAGATGCAAAAATCCTCCACAAAATATTAGCTAATGAAATCCAATGATGTATAAAATGCATAAATGTAACAGAACAGAGATCTCAGAAATTGATTCACAGAAATATAGCCAGCTGATCTCTCACAGGGGGACAGACACGGTACCAGGGAGACAGGGCCGTCTTTCCAGCAATGGCACTGGACCAACCAGGTGTCCACAGGCACAAATGGGGTCTAGACAAAGATCTTGCACCCTTCACAGAAATTAATCCAAAGTGGGTCCTAGACCTGAGTGTAAAATGCAAAACTTAAAAATTCCTAGAAGATAACAGGGGAATCTAAGTGATCTTGGGTTTGGCAGTGACTTTTTAGATAAAACACCCAAGAAATGATCCGTGAAAGAAAATATTTTTAAGTTGGACTTCACTAAAATTCAGTCTGTGAAACACACTGCTAAAAGAATGAACAGATGAGCCACGGACTGAGAAAAAAATCTTCACAAAACACGTTATGTGATAGAGGACTTTGTGGAAGTAATTGAAGACCAATTACATGAGAAGAGACAAAGTCTGTTAATTCAGAGTTTTCTGCAGCAAGGGAATCAGCTATCATCACTTATGTTTGATAGAGACTCAAAGGCAGGCAGAGGAGTGGGAAAAGCTTGTTGTAGAGAAAGGGCCAGCTCAGGTGTGCCCTGAGGGACTGTGGTTCTGGGGCAGTGGGGTGGCTAACTAGAAGTGGGGTGTCCTGTGTGATTGCTGGAGGAGGGCATTTGGCTTCCTCTGGTTGGTCCTACACTGGAAGCAGGGGCAAAAATTAGGGAAGTGTCCATTATAAAGTCCTGGCAATTTTGGGATGATTGTTAGAGGGGTTATTGTTTGGCTTCCTGTATTGTTGCTGGAGATAGCAGTCTAACTTCTTACATGCCTGACTTCCAGCAGGCTGGCTTCTGGGGCTGGTTAGGTAGATAATGGATGGGTTTTCTGGTCTGATTGCTACAGGTTGTGGGTCAGAGTTCTAGGTTTTTATATGGTCTTTCCATCTGTATAGTCACTCTGAAAAATACAGGTCTAAACAGACCAAAGAAGATACACAGGCACAAAAAGCATATCCATCTCTTCTTACGTAATCGCAAATTAAAACAACAGTGAGATACACTACACACCAATTAGAATGACTAAAATGGAAAATGAAGTTGACAACACCAAGTGCTGGTGAGGATGTGGGGCAGTGGGAAGCCTCACTTACTGCTGGCAGGGATGCAGAAGAGCATGGCTGCTTTGGAAGACGGTCCAGCAGTGTCTTACAAGCTAAACATAACCCAACAATTGTGCTCCTTAGTATTTAACCAGCTGACTTGAAAATTATGGTCACACAAATCTGTGCCTGAATGTTAATGGCAGTTTTCTTCATAATCACCCAAAATTGGAACCAACCAAGGTGTTCTTCAATAGGTGAATAAACTAAACTGGTTTATCTGTACAATGAACTATTATTCAGCCATGAAAAGAAATGAGCTCTAAGGCCATGAAGACATGAAGAGAGCCTACGTACACACTGCTAAGTGGGAGAAGCCGGGCTGAATAGGCTACACATTGTATGATTCCAATGATATGATATTCAGGAAAAGACAAAACTATAGACACTGTAAAGTCAGTGGTTGTCCAGCATTGGGGGAGGGAGAGGTGAGTAGGTGGAGCGCAGGCAGTGAAACCTTTCTGTAACGATGGGCATGGACATTATGTGTTTGCCAGAACCCATAGAACTTCACAGCCCAGAATGACCCTTAATGAATGCAAAATAAAAACCATTGATTTAGGTTGTCAAGGGTTCCCAGGAAGAGATACACACTGTGACTGGAGAGCCTGACTGATACACATGTGTGAAGCTGTCTCAGGGAAGGAGTGTGGCAGGGCAGCTGGGAGATGAGTGGAGCCTGGTAGGCTGACCACAGAAGGAACTGTCCACAGGCACTGTATTCTCATTGATAAAGTTGCTTCCATGGAAGCGTGGCTTCACAGTCTGATGCCACACTATGTGTACACTGGAACTGAACAATTAAGTAAATGGGTGGCAGGCAACAGGAGTCAGGCTTCTCACTGTTGGAGTGGGATTCACAAGGGCAGCTGGTCAGAATGGTCCACACGGTGGCAGACTTGAGGTAGGGACATCAGCATGAACTCATGTTTAATGTGCATACAGGTGATTACACAGAACCATTGATTGAGGTGTGTATACACACGGATCAGTGCACATGCATACGGCTTTGCCGTTGGCTCACAGGACCTAGAAGCCATGACATCCCAGTAGCAGTGGGCACACCCAGTGCCTAGACCTTGGCCTCTAACCCTCGTGTCCAACAGGAAGAGCCACGGCTCCTTGAGAAACAGCTGCTCTAGGACTGGGGAAGAACTGCACAGGGTGATCCCATAGTAAGGAAAGGCCTAAAAGAACAAGGTCCACACTGAATCGGGAGCAGGGCCCGACTGAAAGAGCTCTCCATGGCCAAAGCTGGAACAATTTGAGCAACAAAGTAGTGTTATAATCCAAACAATAAAATAAAGGCCCATAAATAAAAGAAAATAGGTCCAAACTGATTTAAATGACTGAATAAGTAAATGGGGGAGAAAAGATAATTTCCCATGTAGAAGAATTACAAATAACTTATGTAGATGTTTGCCGCTCCAGGGGTTGGGCATAACCCCCCCACTCCCCAGGTGTGGCCTGCACAGTGGCTTTATTCCAGGGGACAGGAGGGGCAAAAATCCCTTTCCAGGGGAAAAGCCTGACAGCACAGCTTGGGCAGGCGGCCAGGCCGTCCTCGCAGTCACACATCACATTGCACACGTGCCCTTGGCGTGCTGTGATGGGAGTGGCACTCCATCTCTGCGATAGCTCCCTGGAACCGCGAATCTCAGTAGAATTGGAAATACCTGACAGAATACCTGGCCAGTAGTCCTCAAGATTGTCAAGGTCGTCAAAACTGAGGAAAGTCTGAGATCAACTGTGTCCCACTACTGAGATGTTTTCTTTTTGCCTACACAGACCACTTCTGACACCAAGCATGTGGGGCTTCCCCCACCAAGCAAGCATACAGTTCTCTGCAGACCCCGAAGGTTAAGGACTAAGTCCTGCCAGACCACCCACCCTTGTTGCAGATGCCAATCACAAGTCTGGGGCGCCTGACCTTCTGACCCACCTGCTGTAATTCAAGGGTTCCCATGACTCCCTCCTTGGGTTTGATAATTTACACGAATGGCTCACAGGATTCAGAAACACTTTACTTACATTTACTGATTTACAAAGGACACAAGTGAAAGCTGCAGGAAGGGGTGTGCAGGGAGAGATCCAGAAGTGTCCCAAGTGCTGGAACTTTCGTCCCCATGGGGCTTGGGGTGCACCATCCTCTTGGCGATGGATGTATTCACCAACCAGGAAGCCCGGAACCTCATCATTTAGGGTTTCTGGGAAGGTTCCTATATGCAGGTAGGATTGATGACATCATTGGCAACTGCTGATTAAGTCGAGTCCCACTCCTTGCTCCCTCCCAGAGGTTGAGGGGCGGGGCCTAGGCCTGCCCCCTCCTCACCGGGCTGGCTCCTGAGGCCACCTGCCCTCATCCTGAAGCGTCTAGGGGCTCAGCCAGAGGTGCCTCATTAGCACACACTCAGGCGCGGCTGAAGGGGGTTGGGGATGAACAACAGAAGATCTGAGGGTTTTAGGGGCTCTGTGCCAGGAACAAAGACTTAAAATACATTTCTTACATCACGATGTCACACAGCCACAGCCGAGGAACCTAAGGAGACGTGATGACTAAATGTGACATGGATGTGATCCTGGGATAGAAAAGGACATTAGGGAAACCTAAGGGATTCCAAATAAAACATGAACTTCAGTTACTGCTAATTTATCAACAGCATTCTTTAATTGTGGCAAAAGAACCCTAATGTGAGGTCTTAATAATAGGGAGACTGTGTCTGGGTTATGTGGGGACTCTGCTGTCGTCTCGATTTTCCTGTCACTGCTCTGAACACTAGTCTACTTTTAAAAATAGAAAAATCATGTAGGAGAATGCTCTAAAGAGTAAGAGCACCCCCTAGGAGGGCATTTTGTGTGAAATACGAGGACTATGACAGTGAAAGCCATTTGAAGGGCTGTATTTAGAATTCCAGACATCTGTTTTCCATGGAATTGAGATGCTGCCTATTCCATTGTCCACATGCATTAATTCCAGGATGCAAAAACCCCACCTATCCTCTGGCTGAGAAATCACACGTGTAAGTGTGGGGAAGTCTGGAGTGGCTTGATGTCAAGAAGGGCCTCGCCTTAGGGGCAGTTCAGGTGGCCGCATGGCAGAGACCCTTCCACCAAACTGTCCAGGAAAGTCCTGGACTCACAGAAAGCTCTGGGTGCGCCAGCCTCCAGACCTCAGACAGGAGGGGGAGGGAGCTAGACTTCTCCCCTGTGAAAATCAGAATAATGGCTTTGTTTTGGTAAGATAGGTGAAAAAATTGAGCAATCTAGGAACCTTAGAGGAAGCTAAAAACAAGTTCCAAGCTCCTCTTCCAGATAATCAACTCCTCAGTGTTTGCTCGGCATCATGAAAGAGAACTCTCCCTGCGGTACAAGAAGGTGGACAGCTAGACATGTGGATAGAAGTGTTTTTAGAGTAATGGCATCATGGTTTACGGGAAAAAGCATCACCCGTCACAGGCTGAATTTAACAAAAATAAACAAAAGTGAGAGAGCAGGAAGCCTAACTTCCACGTGGGACAGTGGCGCTTGGAGGGTGCTGCTGAGGGCGATCGTGCAAAGCTGGTGGAGGAGCCCCTGTGCTTTCCTAGCCAAAGTCTCAAGTTTGGAAGCTATTTTTTGAACCCCTCCATCCTCCCTAAGTTTATCAACTTACTGTTTTTACATTATGAAAGTCCATAGCTTTTAACTTCTCCTCAGCTTAACATCAAACCATTTCAAAGCTCATCCCAGCCTTCTGTCGCAGTCTCTGTGCCCCGGCTTGTCGCCTACCAGCCCTCCGCCTGGATTTTGTCGCCTGTGGTTGCTGAAGACAGGTCATGCGCTGCCTGACCACATGACTTATGTCTGCTTTTTAGACTTTGTATTTGGAAATAAATTCAAAATCACATAAGAGTTGTAAAAAATAATATTTTTACAGAATTTAGGACAAGGAACAGTCATACTGAAGCCAAGCAGGTAGCCTGGAGCCTCAGAGACTCCTTGGAGGAAGGTTGCAGGGAGCCAGGCCCTGCAAACCTCTTGAATTTGGGCTTCTGGCCTGCAGACCTAGGAGGTAAGTGTGTGCATTTGAAGCCACCCGTGTGTCATTGCCGCAGCAGCCCCAGGCAGCACTGGGTCCCCGGCTGGAGGCTCTGCCCTGCAGGTCCCTGGCGGGCCCTCCAGGTCACAGTCAGGGAGTCCAGGGGGCCCCCCATCCTGGACAAGGTGGGCCTGGCCCTGAGCACTGCCCAGCACGCAGCTGGGCGGGAGGCTTCGCTGCTCCAGCTGCCACGTGGCGCTGCGCCGCCCTCATGCCTGGGTGGTGGTTTTCCGCGGGCTCAGCCACTCTGAACCAACAGCTTGAAGCTCTTTGCGTGTCCTTCTGTTGGCGTTGGTACACAGCCTTCATTCCAGAAGCCTCACCTGGCTGGCGTGGGGAAGGGCGCGGTGTAGTGTGGCTGCCCGCTCCGAGGGCTGCGTGTGTGTGGGTATGTGTGTGGGTCCTCAGGCCGCCTGCCCCGAGGGCTGTGTGTGTGTGTGTGGGGTCCTCAGGCCGCCCACCCCGAGGGCTGTGTGTGTTTGTGTGTGTGTGTGTCGGGGGGTCCTCAGGCCGCCCGCCCTGGGGGCTGTGTGTGTTTGTGGGGGGTCCTCAGGCCGCCCGCCCCGAGGGCTGTGTGTGTGTGTGTGTGTGGTCCTCAGGCCGCCTGCCCCGAGGGCTGTGTGTGTGTGTGGGCGGGGGGGGGGCGGTCCTCTGGCCGCCCGACCCGAGGGCTGTGCAGAAGAGGGGGATCCAGATCGCTGCCTTCTGGCCTGGACTTGGGCAAGTCCCAGGTCTCTGGATGCCCAAAGCCTCATTTAGAAATGTGGTCCCCAAGCCTCACTGGCCCTCCTCCCTGAAGAGCAGGAGCAAGAGGGGCTGACAGCAGTGCTCAGTCCAGGGGCTGCACCAAGGGCCCAAAAAGTTGTACATGAGGCAGTGTCTGACCGTCCTGGGCCCCCAAGACATTCTTTTGAAGCACATTCCACGCCCACCCTGGGCAGCTGGGAGATGAGTAACAGGCTCAGAGCCACCCGTGACTTACCCGTAGTCCCTGAACTAGTGGAGAAACCAGGGCAGGCCTGGCGGCCCTGTCCACGGCACCCCCAGGGGACGGCCGAGGCCGGTGTACTTCTGTTCTCTGGCCTTGGGCAGGGTGGAGTCAGAGAGCAGGCCTTTCCAGACAGTGAGCAAGCAGCCCTGGCTGACCTGCAGCACGGGGCCTCTGCACTCACATGGAGGCCTCACCTGGGTATTGGCCATCACTCGGAGAGGTGGCCTGCTGCCCTGCAGACCCAGGGGAGAGCTGGTGCACCTGTGGATCCTGGGACCACAAGGTTGGGCCTCCCTTAGCTCCAGTCAATCAGGTCCTTCAGCAATGGGGACGGACCACCAGAACCTGGGAATACACAGGTGGCCAGGTTGGGTCTCCTTCCAGCCAGTCCGTGAGACCCCTGCACCGGCTTGTCTGTGCCCTGAAAGGTGGCGGGGTGGGGAGCGTGGCCTGGGAATGAGGTTGTCCTTCACTGTCCCTTAGCCTGTCCCTTCCTGCCCCTCGGGGGGCTTCCTGCACACCTGGGCTCGTGGGGTGCTGGGCCTGGTGGAGCCGCAGGGTGAGGAACAGTTGGGGGGTGTTACTGGAGCAGGTACCCTGCTGGCTGACTTGCACCTGCCCCCCCACCTCCCAGTCTCCTTTGAGGAAACCAAGTGCAGGGACCGAGGGCCCTGGACAAGCCCAGGACAGGGAATGGTAGGACTTCTGTGTTTCACTGGTTAAAGCCCCGCCCTGTCTCCCTTGGGAGAGCACTTGGGAAAGTGGGGTCCTCAGGGGCCGGGGCTGGTGGAGGCTGGCGCTTCAGTGGAGGGGCTCGGGCAGGTTGAACCCCACCCAGAGGGCAGACTCATCCTCTCTGTACACAGCAGCTGCCTGCGCTGGGCATGGGTGGGCCAAGTTGCTCCTGAGGGCACAGCTGGATCCGTGAGCACGGGGACGAGCGTCCCGCAGCAGTGGCTGGGTGGGGGCCTCGGCACAGGGCCCAGAGTCACACGAAGCTGGCAAGCAGGGGTGAGAGGGCCTCTCCTGGTTTTGAGGGTTCTGGGGCTGGGAAGACCTGGCTGTCTATCTCTGGGACATCAGGCGGCCTCAGGAGCCGCTCCTGCTCTGACTTCCCTGCGTGACGGCAGGACGCTCTGTCTAACCTGCTGCAGCTGAGAGGAGACACCAGAACACCGCAGCAGGCAGCAGGCCCCTGGAAGGCCCAGCCGGTGGGTCACGTCCCCCTGCCCATGCAGAGGCCCAGTACAGGCTGCTGTGTGACACCACAAGCAGGGCAGTGGGTGGGGGGCTGCGCTGCTCCTGGCATCCCCACCCCGCAGCTGGCCTGCGGAGTCTGTTCTGCCATTTGAGCATCGCTGCTCCCAATTATTGGCTCAGGGAAACCCCCACACCCCTTGGGGAGCCCTGGCCCACCAAGGCTGTACCTTAAAACCAGATCTCAGCAGGACCTTACCTCTGAACTGCAGCCATGGGGCATGGGGATGGAGGCCCTGAGCTCAGGCTCACCATCCTTGGAGACGGAGGGCCTTGGGGGCTGGAGGGGAAAGGGAATCGGGCCCCAAGCCTGGCCCTGGGACCAGGATGGCCGCAGGCTGGATGCTTTCAGAAGACAAGGGTGTGGAGCCAGCGAGAGGACGAGAGCATGGGCCTCGGGGCCGGGTCCCCTCTCACACTGGTGGGACAGGCCTCAGCCTCTCCAGGAAGAAGCACAGGGGCCCAGCCCCCCCCTGGAGCTGACCTGCAGGCCTGGCCCAGCACCCGGGGGTGGGCTGGCCTTAGCCCCACTCCGTAAGCCTGCCATGACGATGTGTTCACGTTCCTGTGACTCTCCTGTAAATCCTCCTTCAAAGGCCGTGGGTACCAGAGGAGCGGCAGGCTTAGAGATCTAACTGGGCCACCGACCGAGCAACAGACTGGTTTCAAGAGGCTGTGCAACGCAAGTAAGATGACACAAACCCTGCAGGCATATTTTACTAACATGTGGAAAACAATGAAGGAGAGAATCTCTGAAGTCACCAGAAGAGGCAGATTATCTTCGAAAGAGCAACAAATACACACCACTGACTTCTCCAGGGAGATGCTGGGGACCCGAAGGTGAGGTGGGACCGTCAAAGCACTGAGGATCAACATCTCAAAATACTTAATTCTTCCCAGGACAATATGCTTTGAGAATGCAGGTGGGTGAAACACATTTTCAGATAATTTGGCATCAGCCTTCCTTCCCAAAGGCGAATGCTAAAGGGGACCTCAGGGACCTAGGAAACCGATTCGGGCTGGAAGAGGGGACAGGAGGCAGGTGTGTGCTGGGAGCTGGGCCCTGCCTTTTACAGCAGCTGGAAATGCGGCGATAATGTAAAGGATTGTCATGTAATGTAGAGCTTCTGACTGTCTCCTGTGGGCAGAGAAGAGTCCAAATGGAGCCACGGAGAACAGCTGCTGCCTCCTCAGGGAGGGGCAGGTGTGCGGTGCCTCCCCCTCCCCCTGCTGGGCCGGGCCCTGCTGGGGGGGCTGGAGCCAGTGTGGCCGTGCCGGTGAGCTGCTACTGGGCGCTTGGCAGCATGAAATCTGCTCACACCCGGGGCCTGGACATTTAGGTAAGGCGCTGAGCTAGGATGCCCGCCCCAAGTTCCCTTTTGCTTTTCTTGGGGAACCTTTCAAAATAACCACTTAGAGTTGAGCCCCTGGAAAGTTAGTGACTTTCCCCAAGCAGCTCTGAGTGGGAGGTTCTGTGCCCAGCACTGCCTCCTGCCTGCTCTGACCCAGGTGGAGGACTGGCCTCCTCCCTCACTGCACCCACCTTTTCTGGAATCTGTAGGTAGCAAATCCTGGGACTCTGCTTCCTCCGTATGGCTGTCCTGAAATTCAGCCTTGAGTCAAACAACTCCATGGGACTCACTTCTCCACAGTGGGAGCTTGATGCTGAGGGGCCCCCTCTGACCTCGGGTGGGGCTCGTGGCCCCTCACTCAGCAGGTTGTAATCTGTACATTCTTATATCAAGGCTCCAGCTATGGATGCCCCAATACAGGGCCCCTGGAGGAAGGACCCCAGGGTGCTGAAACTGCCCCCAGGAAGCTGTGGGTTCCCCTAGGGGTGGTGCCAGATCTGGGAATCCAACGTGGGCTTCTGCTGTTTGACCCTCAGCAGTGGGAGTCCCGCCGGGGCTGGGGAGGGGTCTGTGCTGGCCCCATGCTTAGCCTTTCTGCTTGGCACAGTGGCCTCTGTGAGCGAGCCCCGGGGTGGCTGGGGCAGGGGCTGACAGACTCACATCCGTGGAGTGGAATTTGCTCACCCGACTATGGAGAGCGTCCTCTGCACGGGGCACTGCTTGGCGGGCACTTACTGGGACGTGCATATCTTCACATTTGTGCCCATTCAGACGGACCGTCCGCATCTTTCTTCCTGACTTCCCTGTCGCTAATCTTCCAATCCTGTTCCCTCCAGGTCCCTGACCACCCAGCTGATCTGTTAGCAACCGCCCGTGAGCCAGTGTAAGCCTGCACCTGGCCATGCGGCACACTGCTCCGGCTCTGGCCCCTGTGAGCTGGGCTCCGTTTTTTCTTCCTCTCTTGGCTGGGTGCAGGGAACACCTCGCGTGCTCTGGGCATGGGCAGAGGACGGCGAAGCATGCAGACCAAGGTTGTGCAAAGGAGTCTAAGCCACTAGCTCACAAATTCCAGACCCACCGGAGCATGGCCTCCACTACTCTGTTTCTATGGGGCTAGATTGCAATTCACGATCCGCCTCTGGCCAGGTGGGTCAAACAATGCTATTTGTCTCATGGTAAGGTGTCTAAACCCTGGTAGCATACCAGAAGCCACGTCTTCAAAGAACAGTTATCTGCAGAAGAGGGGAGAGCTGTGCTCCAAAATCTGAGGGCTGTATTGTGATTCTCCTACTGGTGCTTGCCAGGGGTTCCATACAGCACCACCATTTACCCCAAAACTTTAGGGGCTGTTGAACTATCTGCACCCCAAGATCCATGAGATAGAGCAACTTGTCCCACACCTGAACCGCTGTGTATCTTTATGTTGCTCACACTGAAACTGGCAGCCTTGCAGGGGACTCTGTAGGTAGGTGAGCCCCTGCCCAGGTTGGTGGGGACATCCAGGCCATGGAGCCCCAGACACGTGTGTGACATGCAGACCCCTGAGGTTTTGTGGGCTTCCTTCCTATCTTCTAGCTGGTGTGTCTTAGGAAGGCATCTGCAGTTCCGTCCACTCCCTGCTCCTGGTGCGCAGTCAGCACAGTACCCTCGGTGTAGTGAACCAGCATGATGCTCTGTTCAAGGGGAAGATTCTGGGCCCCTTTAGGGCGGACAGCAGGAGAGCAGAAGCAATTCTGAGGTCAGGCTGTGAATGTGGGCTGCTGGCCCTGTTCTGGCCACCCTCTCGAATTGCTATGAAGAAAAGATATTAGCCAGGCCAACAGCTGCAGGGGAAGTGTGGGGCCGCTGCGGTCAGGACAGTGTGTATGGGGTGCAGGTGGGCCACAGGTGAAATGAATAGGAGCAGGGAATGACAGAGACAGGCAAAGATAGTGTGTTCTGTGTGCAGGTGTGCCTGGTTGTTTCCAGTAGTGCCGTCCCTCAGGTTTACCCAGTTTCTGCTCAGGGAGGGATGGTGACTCGGGCATGTGCTAGGTCCTTGCAGCTGCTTTCCAGCCTTTGATGGTAGCATGGCTTTCTGCTGGCCCTGCAGGGTGGTGGTCTTGCCTTCGGCTTTCTATCCTGACAGAAGAGGGAGTTCCAGGGTCTCCGTTGAACCCTTCCCAGCACACTGAAAAGGAAAAGTGGCATTGTTATAAGGGCCCTATGGGTCAGAACACCATGGGGGTCTCCCTGTGGGCAAGACACCTGTTCCAATGATGCGATCTGGAACTGGGGAATGACCAGAAAGTGGGTCTGCACACGACTTACCTCTGCAGGCCCCACGTGGGCAGGGGGCCCTGGGCATGTTGTGGGTTCCCGGAACTTCCATCAACACAGAGCCGGTGCTCAGGATCCCCAAAGGGCCCACATGTATTTCTGTCCTGCAGTCGTGGCCCTTGGGAAAGGCTTGGGGAAGTGCTCCAGAGGCCTGGGGGCCGGGGGCTGGGAGCCGACGGGGTGTGGAGATGGGTTTCCAGCTCGGTAAGGACAGGCGGCTCTGGGGCAGGACCATGAGCTACTTCAGTGTCAGGTGGTCTTCGCGTGCCCCGGGGCCGGGCTTCACCTGGGTCTGATGCCCTCTTGACGGCTGCAGGACCCCAAGCTTCCCTAATCAATGCCGAACGTTCCACAGTGAACTTGGCAAGACTGTGGATTCGACTGACATTGTAATTCAGGAACCTGCAAAAGTAAATTTTCGATTTGATTTTTCACATAAAGTTTGTTTTAGAAAAGGTTTAGATTTATAGAAACACGGTGAAGACAGTACCAGAGCTCCCACACGCCCCACACTCACTTTCCCCTCTGCGTACATGTTATAGGAAGTGGTTCCTTCCTTACAGGACTGAGCCACGTGATACATTGTCACTGACGGAAGCCCACACTTCGTCCCCATTCCTGAGTTTTCTCATGCCTATTTTTGGTTCCAGGGTCCCATCCAGGACACCACACCACATTTGATGGTGTCTCCTTAGGCTTCTCTGGGCTGGGACAATTCCTTAGATCTTTCCTCCTTTTAGACGACCTTGACAGTTTTGCATTTTGTGGGATGTTTCTCAGGCGGTGCTCATCTGATGTTCTCTAGTGTGGCCAGACTGCTCTTCCCGGTGGAAGGCTGAGAGCCTGGGGTCACGTAGGCCTGAAGCCTGTCCTCCTTGTTGTGCAGAAGGGGAAACGGAGGCCATCTGTGGCAAAGGCCCTGAGGCCTGAGAATCCAGCCCTCGTGTCTGTGAAGCCAAACATCGGGGGATAGAGCAGAGCGCCAATGAGCGTATTTATGCCGGAGCCTCGGAACAGTGGCTGGCACACTGTGTGTGACTCAAATGCTAATGACAGTAACAATAAATAATAGTGACTCCCTTAGACCTTGGTTTCCTGGATACCAAATCCTGAAATGAGCTACTATTTGGGGTTGTCTGAGTAGCTGATGGTTTCCAGCTTGCATTAAACGGAGGCCAGCATTTTGCAAAACTACCCTGTCCGCAGTGCCTAGGGCGCTGGCATGTGTCAGGCATTCAGTGCAGACTGCCGAGTGAGCATCTGAGCGAGTGAGTGGACACAGACGCCTGCTAGCTGCGAAGGCCCCCACGCCTCGCCACACGGCTCATGGAGAAGACTATTCCCTGAGCCCAGCTCTGTGCCCGTACGTGTTTCCTCCAGGAAAGCTTCCTGGATGCCCACCTGAGTCAGAAGCCGCCTGGGTGCCCCCAGAGCCCTCTGGACCCTGCCGCCCACCATCACGTCCCGACTGCAGCGTCTCACCACTGCTCACCGCCTGTCGCAGCATGATGCCTGGGCATCCCCGGGCTGGGGACCCTCCTGTCCTCAGCTCCGCCTCAGGGCCTCAGGGCCTGGACTGTGCACGGGTCAACACCCTCTCCTGCTCTCTATCCCCTAGGGATGTGTGCAAGGCCAGAGGTTTCCACCGGCCCCAGAGTGGGCCCAGTAGATGGCTGGGCTGGAGGCTGCCAGGCCATCATGGACGAGCAGACATGGGCCAGCAGGAGATACGGCAGAGATGCCGAAAGAGGGTCCTCAGGAAGGGACAGAAAGGAGAGGCCAGCTCAGCTGGGAGGCCAAATGAGAGCCCTTGGAACCGGTTACAGCCCAGCTGTGCTGTGTGAGCCTTTCCAAGCAATGTGACCTCTCTACTCCTTGGTTCTCTGCTCCCCAAAGTGGTGAACTGCTGTTCTGTTTGCTGGTAAACAGACCAGGCATCCAATCCGCTGCCATGGAGCCCACGGACCTGGCTCTCTCCCAAGACCCCACACAGACCTAGTTCCTCATCCAAGGGGGACCAACTAAGGGGGTGCAGAGCGGAGAAAGCATCGGCAAAGTTAAACAATCCATCCAAAAAGCGCATCTAAGGGCCGCTGAGCGCCGATGGACCCAGCTGATGTTTCTGTCTTCTGGCGGGCCTCACGCAAGGGTGGGCACCTGGGATGCCCAGGGGCCTGGCTTCCTCTGCGAGACCCCCCGTGACACTTCGGGGGGCGCCCAGGGCTGAGTGAAGACAGTGTGTGTAGAACACGGTGCCGCTGCTCTGAAGGCTCCGGCTGAAGCGCTGATTCAGCGACACCAGGCACAGAGTGGCCGAGGCGATGCGGGTGAGTTTTCAAAGGAAGTAGCTGCAAACCGATTTTCTGGGTCTAAAGATGCACTCGCCACGAGGATGTACCTGGAGGGTGTCTGGGGTGGAGCGTGATGGGGGTCCCGGCCCTGTGCTCCTTGAGAGGGGGGCGTGGGAGTCTGCCTCTGCCACCCTGGGCGTGGAGGGGCCCCCGTGGGCTCACCTAGACTCGAGCTGGGCCGCTGGGTTTGGGAGACCAGGTACCAGGACTGACTTCTACCCAGGACGGAGGATGGAGGAACTGGCCTGCCTCACAGAGAAGGGGTGTCTTGCTGGGAGATGAGACCCCCATCCCAGGGGAAGGTCAGGTGTCCGGAGGGTGAGAGGACCCCAGTGGCTGGGGCCACCCCGCAGAGATGGGGCTGGGAGCCTGGAGGGCAGGGCTGGGAGACCGAGTGAGCCGGCTGGTGGGCGGAGCTGGGTGGGAGGCGCGAGCTGGTGGGCGGAGCTGGGTGGGAGGCGCGAGCTGGTGGGCGGAGCTGGGTGGGAGGCGCGGAGAAAGGTCGCCAGCCCTGCCTGGCAGGAGGGCGAGGCTGGGTTCTGGTTGTGGGAAGGTGGGCTGCACATTACTGTGCTGTGCGTGCCTCAGTTTACCACACACCCTCACTTCCCAGGTGCACTCTACCCTTTTCCCTGACCGGGTCACCCCTGTCCTCTGAGTCCCTGTCCGAATGTCACACTCATGGAACCCCCTCCCCCCACCCCAAGCCGTGCTGCCCAGCACAGCTCAGCCACGTGGCTGACCACCCTCTCTCCTGTCGCCACAGCCTTGAGCTCGTGTCTGATCAGCCTTGGCACGTCCAGCACACCCTGCTGGGCGCCTGGCACAGGGCCGTGCTCACCGGAGTCCGTACGGGTTCCTGGAAGGTGCACGTGAGCTCTGGAGACGCCAGGTGCTGGTGCCTTGTCGTGGAAGCGTGTTCCCGCTTGGCTTTGGATCCAAGCTGGCATCTGGTATAAACTCCTACGTTTTTATCTAGTTGACCCATGAGTGTAGTTGGTCTGTACTCACACCAGGGAATATGACATATTTTTATTAAAAAAAATCAATAAATCATTTGCAGGGCTGTCACCAGCAATTACATGGCAAAATTAACCCTTTGTCTGCCGAGAGGGTGATATTTTCATCACTTAATCTTAAGTTGTGACTCATGGTCCCTAGAGCGCACCATCAGGTGGCCCCTTTGGGCAGGGGCTGATTTACTGGGTTTCTGGGTGGCCTTGGGGATGGAGGCCCTTCCCCACAAGCTGCCCACCAGCTTCCATCTCTGAGTACTTGGTGTGAGGGGAGTCCAGGCTGGGGGGCCACCAGAGGCTGGGTGGTCCCAGGACGAATCTGAAATCCTCAGGGAGGAGATCCTGCTCGGCTAAAGCCCACGGGATCTTCTGTGTCCAGTGGGTTTCTGGTGGTCTGCCCAGGGGGTAGCTTGCCTCCGTCAGTTGGACTCCGCACTGTCCCCGCCTTCTCCAAGACACCCCACTTCCCAGCTCCTGTGGAGTGCCCTGTCCTCTATCCTGCAAGACTGCATGGGCCCCTCCTCCCCCTCGGAGGCCTTCCGGAGCATTCCGGCCCTCTGGCTCTCCCCTGGCACGAGCGCCCTTCTTCTCTGGCTTGGGATGCTTGCTCCCCTGTGCTCAGAGGCAGCAGGCTTTGGAAGACTCTCTCCTGGCGGCCCCCACACCCCAGGGCCTGGCTGGGTGTCAAGGCACGCCCATACTGACTGAGGGTTGACGGACAGACTGGATGCGTGCCCACCGTGCCCGCTTCCAATTAGCTGCCCTGGAGGGCAGAGTTATCACAGAATCAGACTGTCCCCCAACCACACATTTTTGGCTTTGAAGCACGGTTGATGTTTTGGCAACAGAGCCACCTTCTTAATTCTGTCTCTCTAGAGCTGATATTTCAATCATTTTATATTCTCCAAGCATATGCCAGCCTCTAGAATGTCTCCTCCAGAGCGGGTCTGCAGACTGCCCGCTCCTGTGATTTAGCCTTGCCACCGAGGGCCTGGAGCAGGCTGCAGCGACCCCATCTGGGCCTCCTGTCCCCATCCTCCATCCCTGTGGCTGCCTAGCTCTGCACAGAGCTCTTGGCCTGGTGTTCAAGGCCCCAAGGTCTGGCTCTGCCGGCCTCCCGACCCACATGCCACCTTCCCCACCATTAAGCTACTCTGCAGGTACCCAAGGCCCCGGCTCTCTACAGCCACTGTGCTTTGACTATCCTTCTCCCTTAACATCTTCACCTTTTCTGAGAGCCCCTGAAAGCCCCCTGTGGCTGGAGCTGACCCCATCTCCCTGGGCAGCTGTGGCTGCAGGCCTCAGCTGTTGTGTCTCTCCTGCAGCAGGCGACTGATCCTGAACCTCACAGCCCACTGGGCAGGCTGCTGGGTTGAGTTGTCCTGGATCTTGCATGGGACTGTCCCGTGCTTTGGGCGAGGATGACTGACGAATGTCCAGTGAGCAGGACCTGCACCAAGGAAGCAAACGCTCCACCCAATGGGATGTTAAGAAATATGGGGTTTCCTGAGTTAGAAGGGACTTGCTCATTTAAACAGAAGTATATGCTAAGTGAAGATGCCAGCACAGGAACACGGGATAAACAGGTGGGGGGGGTGTAATCACCCTAATTGATATGTCTGATTTACACTCATGTTTGCATAAAGATGCCTGGAAAGATCTGGAAGATGTTCACCAAACCCAAAGCAAGAATGGCTCTGGGGAAGGCACATGGCTGGCAGACCCTCATGTCTAAATACTGAGGCTGTTTAATGTGGTATTAGTATAATTGAAAAATATTGTTAAAACAAATTACCTCAATTTAAAAACAACACCTTAAAATAAATAATAGGAAGTCCCTTTTGTCTACATGGCAGTTTCCCTTTGTCCTCTGACTCGCACACCTGGTGTGGGATCCGGACTGAGGAAGATGCAGGCCTCAAAGGCTGTGGCTTCCCAACCCCCACCAGCTGCCCTATGCATTTACTCATCTGCCTGCTGCAGACAGCGTGCAAGCCTACTGCGCGCCAGGCCAGGGCTGCCCATTAGGGATGGGGTGGGGGGGTGCGTTCCAAGTGCCATGCGATGACACATGCTGGGCACAGCGCCTTGGAGTGGAGGGATGGGACGGAGAGTGCAGGACTGGGAGATGGGTGGGGTCAGGCGGCCTCACTGGGTGGGGATGGGAGCGCCAGCTGCCTCTGCCGCTGCGGCTCCTTCGCAGCAGCAGCACGATCAGCAGCCCAGGCACAGCCGAAGTCTTGGCTGCACTTGGTGCTGGAGGTGCCAGGCGCCAGCTCAGAGCCAGGAGGCCCCTGGCAAGCCCCACAGGACATATTGGGCACCAAACATGGGGACAGCAGCCTTTCCAGATGGGCCTCTGCTCCCGGGGTGGGGGTGGGGGCAGTGCAGGAATGCAAGGCGCCCAGCGTAAGGGCCGCCCCACCCTAAGGGGCCCCTGCCTCCAGGGGGTGACGGTGGAGCAGCCTTGAGGACCCCTGAGATGTCTTCTTTAGAGGGCAGAGGCAGCTGGCACTTTGTGGGGACCCTCTAACTTCCCTCCAACCCTCCACCATTTGTCCACAACTGTTGAAAAGAATCAGCTGCTCTGTTTAAGCCCCTGAATCAAATCGCTTTTGCAATTTGTCAAATTATGCAGAGGAGCCGGCAGAAAGGAAGGGGAAGTCATTTGATTCTATTATGTGGAAATTAGCTTGAAACCAAGGCTGCTCGCCTGTTAGAGCAATTTCTCTGCATTGGTTTCGGGAGAAAATGGCCTGTGTGCCCTCATCTTGCCCGCCTGTCTGGGGGAGGCGGTGCGGGGCTGGGAGCCTGCCGCAGCCCCAGGGACCACGGCCCTCTGGCAGGGCTGACGGGAGATGAGGGGCTTCTCAGAGCTGCCCATGGACATGCCCAGCAGGCAGAAGGGGCAGGCCCTGGCTGGCTGCCCGGCCCCTCTGCCCACGGAGATGTATCACTATGGCAGGAGCCAGGTTCCTGGCAGGGCAGGCCCCACCAAACCCCCTGTGCAGAGTCTCAGACAGGTGGAAGGCTGGAAGAGTGAAGTGGTGTGTGCCAGCCTCGGTGGGGCAGGAGCCCTGAAGGTGGTGCTAGAGGGGTGGGGATGGCAGGAGGGGAGCCCGGCCCATGGCACCTGGAGGCTGTGAGTTTGGACAAGGCCAGAAGTCAGGCAAGACCTGGGAGTGGAGCCCACTCCACCCTGCAGCCCCCACCACCATGTTTCATGTCCCCCAGGGGGACAGCTGCGGATCCCGGAGCCCGGCCAGCCTGTGTCTGCTGTAAGGCACACAGCCGTCTTGGGGAGACGGGCAAGGCGTGGTCTGTGCAGCCTCTGCCCTTCCTCAGGCCAGACACTGGGCTGGGCGCTCTGTGTACTGCCCTGGGCTCCCAGCACCAGCTCTGGGGACGTGGTACAAAACCCCTGGTCACAGATGGGAGCCCAGCTTCCGGGGGGGCTGAGATAAGGCCGAGGGGCTCTGAGTGAGTGCTAGAGCCACACCGAGGGATGGCTGACCCCCCAGCCCACCACTCAGACCCTCTGAGCCAAGGCACTGAGGTCTGTTTGGGCTGTCAGGGACACTACTGGGCATCCAGGGGAGACTCAGGCAGAATCTCGGGTGGGGTCAGGGCATAACTCCTGAACCTCTCCCTGTCTTAGGGGAGCAGCAGCTCTTCTACCCCATAGTCATATCCTTTTTTGGGGTGGCTTTGTTTTTTATGAAAAAGTTTGCATAAAGTTCAAAGCACAGATCTTCAGGCACAATCTGCAAACACATACACACATGCGACCAGCAGCGCCATCAGCCCCAGGGCCCCTCCACCTCCAGGAGGAGTTGCCTGCCCCGCCAGCAGGTACCCACTGCTTTGATTCCTTTAATTTGGTTTTGCTTTGCTCTAGAACGTCAAATAAACGGGATCACACAGCATCCTGTTTCTGGTCTATCTCATTCCACATAATGTTTTGAGATTTACTCACATTGTTATCCTTTTTTTACTTTGAGTAGTATTCCATTTTATGGATATACCAGACTGGATTTATGTCTTTTCCTATTGATGCACATGTGGGTAGTTTCCACTTTTTGACTGTTAAGAATAAAGCTGCTATAAACATTCTTGTGCAAGCATTTTGGGGACTTGTGTTTTCCTGTCTCAGGCAAATACGCAGGAACGGGATGGTTGGGTCACAGAGGAGGTGTACGTTTAACTCTGTACCAAATTGCCAGGTGGTTTTCCATGAGGCTGGGCCCCTTTGCATCCGTACCTGCAGCGCGGGAGTGCAGCTCCCCACATTCATGTGAGCGCTTGGCATTATCAATCCGTGGCTTGATCACTCAACTTTCCGAGTGAGTGTCTGTCAGCACGTGACCAACCCTGAGCGCAAAGGCAGAGCAGTGGGGCGGGGGTGCCTGGGGCTGTCTCATCATGGCTTGACTTGCATTTCCCTGTGGACTAGCGATGTGGAGCGTCTTCCGGCATGCTTCCCAGCCATTTGTGTATCTCCTTTTGTGAAGCATCTGTTCATGCCTTTTGCAGCTTTAATTGGGTTATTTGTCTTTTTATTTTTGCTTTGTAAGAATTCTTTATATATTCTGGATATAAGATGTTTGTGTGTATTTATGTGTATACACATATTTTTTCCCCACCCCGTCTGTGGACTGCCCTTTTGTTTTCTTAATGATGTCTTGAAGACCTTAATGATGTCTTAAATTCTGATGAAACTCCATCTGTCCTTTTTCTAGGCCAGCGCCTTTTGCTCCAAAGAGAACTCGCCCACCCTGAGACAACAAGGCTTTTCTCCCATGTGTCCTTTGATGTTTCTAGTCTGTCTTTTATATTTTAATCTATGTTCCACCTTGAATTAGTTTTTGTGTGTGGTGTGAGGAAGGGGTCAGGGTTTATCTTCCCATCCATTTATCCAGTTGTTCTGACACTGACTGTTGACAAGACTTTCCTATGTTGAATTGCCTTGGAGCGAAAGTCAGCAGGCTGCACGTTTGTGAGTCTGGCTCTGAGCCTGTGCAGTCCGCTCTCCACATCTGGCCCTTCCTAGTGCCTGTGCTCCCAGGGCTGGGCAGTGCCTCTTGACATCAGGACACAAGCCCAACTTTTCCTGTCCTTCCGAGATGGCTTTTCCTTTTCCACACAGGTAAGTCTTAGAATCAATCTGTCAGTTCCTACAATATGCCTTCTGGGATTCTGGCGAAGACCACAGAGAGTCTACGGACCTGTGGGAGGCGACTGCGTGTCTGGCCACTAGCGCCCCCCACCCTGTCCGCCCAGGCATGTGACTCTCCTTCCATTTCTCTCAGCGGCCTTTCTGGGACATCGGCCTTGGTTCGTCCTTTGGGGCACCATGCAAGCAGGGTGCTGGGCTGCGATCCGGCCAGCAGGCACCGGTAAGGCACTGGGTGGCAGAGTTCTGCCTCTGCCCAGGCAGCCACCACCACACTCAGCGGCGTCCGGACAGGTGGTATCCAGAGGGGCCGCTGCCTCTGCCCAGGCCCAGCCCGCCCTCCGGACGTCCCAAGAACCCCCTGTCGGGCTGGAGAGGGGCCCCCCCTGGCTGCACGTCCCAGGGTCCCCCTGTCGGGCTGGAGAGGCCCCCTCCCCAGGCCCCAGCCCAGGTGCCCCACCTCACCGCTCTGCCAGACACTCACTTGGAAAGTTGAGTGAGGTTCCGTGCTGCCCGTTGTTATGGTTACGGGAGGGGAAGGTGACTGCCAACGAGGCGTCTTCTGTTCTCTCCTGTCAGATGTGTAGTGGATCCGGAGACGACAGTGACACCCCTCCTGCGGCTGGGGACCGTGTGGCCTGCGTCTGACCTCATGCCCGGGTCGCAGTCTGCCGTAACGGGGGGGGTCATCACCAGACATCAGAGAGCCACTTTGCTTTTATTGCCCCTGTAAAATTGCCTTTACCTTATTCTCTCCAAAATGCACATTACGACATCCCAAGCGATCCGGGAGGCCTGGGGGCTGGGTGCACACAGGCCGGGGCCCGTCACCAGAGCTGGGGACGATGGCAGTGGTCTCCTTCCTGCGAGAAGCCAGCCCAGTCACCACCCGGAGCCCACCCCACCGGGGACACGCTCTCCAGGGCACCTCCCACTTCCCACCGACCAGCCCGAAGGGCACGGGAGGGGGCAGAGACGAGGCCGGCGCTTCGGGTGTGGGAGCTGGGGTGGCGGGGGCCTCCGACCCAGGGCAGCCGTGGGCTGGGTGTTCCCCTGGCATTGGGGGGCGCACTGGTCACGGAATCACTGGGCTCTGGCCCTGAAGGCCGCCTGGGCTCTGAAGAGAAGAGTGTTCTGCTTTGTTTGTGGGCAGTGCCATGGGGCAGAGGTCACTGCAGGAGCCACTCATGGCTGGGCGGGCAGGCCGCAGCACCCTCCTCTTCTTCGCCCCAGGACCCAGTGGGACTTGGGACACTGCTGTCCCCACACTCTACCAGCACAGGCAAGGCCTCCTTTCTCCTTCCAGTGGGCACGGGAGGCCGAGGAGCCCAGGGCGTCTCTGAGGCTTGGGGTCTGAGTGCTGGAGGGACCGGGCGCCCTCCTGAGAAGGTGCAGTGTGGAGGGTAGTTGGAGTCTGCTTCAGTGTGTTGGCTTTGAGGGGCCCTCTGTCATGGCGGGACAGTGTCGAGCAGGCAGCGGGGGCCCCCCTTTTGCTTTTGGACAAGTCTTCCGGGTCCTGTTGGTGACAGTGACCTAACACAGCCAAGGTGGCTTTGCCAGGGCTGCCAGGGGTGAGGGGGGCCGCTCGGAGCCTGGGGCAGGAAACACTGGGAGCATCTGGGAGAAGGGTCTGCCTTCAAGGGCAAAGAGAGGGAAAGATCCAGATGGGTTTGCGGGTGGGGAGGGGTCTGGGCTGAGGCAGGCACTGGGCTGCATCAGTGTCAGACGGCACTCAACCCCAGGGTGCTGGTCTAGGCTACCAGGGCGGGGTGTAGGCAGGAGCATGGAGTCGAGGACCACACCTGGGGCTGGACAGAAAGCAGGCTGAGACCAGGGCACCAGGGAGGGGCGCAGAGGGGGCCTTGGCCCACCAAACTCTATTCTGGGCTGTGGGGTGAGGCTGGAGAATGACCACAGGCCAAGAGCCTCTTCCAGGAGCCACTGTTGGGGAGGGGAAGAAGAGGGCTCAGGCCTGTGCTGTGGGGCAGAGGATCTGGGGGCAGCCAGCCCAGTGGGTTTCTGTTCAGAAACTCATCTGCTTTGTTCCTGTGTCCTCAGGTTTAGACTGCCCCCCATAGAGACCTGATGCAGCAGGTGGGAGCGAGGTGGTGGGGCTGCTGGGCTGCCCCTGGACTCAAGGTCCCGTGAAAGCCGGGGATTGGGCTGCAGCCCTCTCAGCCCCCTTGTCACGCAGGAATCACCTTCCCGTGTTAGGCTGGTGTCGTCTCTGGCGGGACCCCAGAGCTTTGTCTGAGAGCAAGATGAGGCCTGGCTTCAGCACCTGAGGGCCCTCTCCCTCGCCTCCTGGCTCTCTGAGTGGGGCAGGGGCCCCGGTGCCCCTGCAGCAAGTCCCCCTGCCTCTGTCAGCAGCAGAGGAGGGCCTGCGTGCCTGGACCCGTCACTGCATTTTCATAACGAAATTGCCTGGAGAAATCAGAGCAGCCACAGCCCGTTTACTGTGCTACAGAAAGGCTTCCTTCTCTCCCTCTTTTTTTATTAGTTGGTACATAGTTAATCCTGCCCAGGCCTCTGCAGCCTGGCTTTTGGGGATCTGAGATGGCTTTGCTGTTTTGGCGTGGGTAGGACATGACCCAGGGACAGTAGATGGGCAGTTGCCCGCCAACCGCCCTCCAGGACAGCACGAGAAGGGAAACAGCCAGAGGGGCCGGGAGGGCGGGGTGGCCCACCAGTCATTCTCCCAGGTGCCTCTGCCAGCGGTGTGCCACCTGCGTCCCCAGGACCCACCCGGCCTCTGGGTGCCCCCTCAGCCGTGGTCACAGAGTCCCCAAGCAGTCCTAGTCTGGCACTGCTGTGACTTTGGTTCCCATTTTCTAGGCCAGGAGGCCGAGACTCTGCGTGGCTGACCCGAGTGTGCTTCTCTGTGGGTGTTGGGGTCCCCCATGGCTCTTGTCACATGTTACTGTGAACCCAACACTTTCACACAATATTAGTTTATTATTCTCTCACAGCTCTGGAAGATGAAGTTCAAAATGAGTCAAGATATCCGTAGGCTGCTTCTTTCAGGAGGCCCTAGGGCGGGCCCCTTCCTGCTTCTTCGCACTCCTGTGGCCCATGTGTTCCTGGACTTGTGGCCGCATCGCCCAAATCTCCACCTCAGGCTCACATGGCCTCTCCGTGGTGTTAAATCTCCCTCTGCCTCTGTCTCATAGGGACACATGTGATAGCAGTTAGGGCCACCCCAATACTCCAGGACCTTCTGCCATCCCAAGGCCCCTAACTTCATCCCACCTGCAAGGTCCCTCTTGCCATGATGGTCCCATGCCCACGGAGTGAGGGGTCATGGACCGTAACTCAGCTGAACGCACTGTGGGGGTAGGGGGCCACAGTGTCCCTGACTTCCCTGGTTTTGGCACTCAAAGTCCCATGTCCCGGGCAACCCCTCAGTGCCAGGCAAGTGGCATGGTTGGCCACCCTCCCAGGGCCACCCAAGACCAGTCCCCAAAGCATCAAAACCAGCCTCCAAAGGACTAAACTTATCTAAGGTGACTTCACTGCCTGGTGGAATCAAGCACACTCTCTCTAAAGGAAGGTAGAAAAACCAGCAACATCCAATGTCAATATCCAGAGGGATGACCAGCATTCAATCAAAAATCATTGGACAAGCAAAGACATAGGAAGATGTGACCCATAATCAGGAGGAAAATCAGTTCCTGGAGACAGACCCAGAGTGACAGAGATGATGGAAACGGCAGACAAACACGTTAAAACACCACTTATAAATATGTTTGCAAGAATTTAAAGGAAAACATGAACAGAGGAAACAGACACCAAATTCCAAATAGAAATTAAAATAGAGATGGAACATACCTGATCCAGAGTGAACATTTTACTGCATGGGGTTGGATGCTGCATGAAAACTACAGGTTTCACCTTAGTATTTAAAGCAGGAGCTGGTGAACCAGGGCCTGCTGGCCTGTTGGCCTGACCTTGTGAATGAAGCATGTTTGGTGTGCAAGCACACTGATCATTATGCATTTATGGCTGCTTTCACACCACAACATCAGAGCTAAGTAGTTGCAGCCAAGATTGAGTGGCCTGCAAAGGCTGATATTTACAACCTCGCTCTTTACAGAGAGTCTGCAGACCCCTGGTTTCAAGTATATCTTACAGTCTCTTTATAGTATAAATTGTAGAGCAAACCTCTGTCTGATGAAGACAACAAACATACTAACTTTAAGCCAGTTGATTCACATCAGAATGATTCTAAGCCAGTAGAGTATGAATTCTTCAGGGTGGGTGGTGTGACCGTGGCCGCTCTTGGGCCTGGTGCAAATGGACAAGGCTGCTTGCAGGGAGCAGGTGGTGGCCACCCTGTTCTCAGACCCTCCTCCCATCCCTGTCCCTCACACTGGGCTGCCCTGGGCCCCTGGATCCTCATCCTGCTGGCTCTCAGGGGCTCTCTCCCCTTTCCCATGAGATCACGAGCCCCCACTGGCAGGGATGTCTGGCTCCTTCTCCACCCCACGGTCAGCACAGGGTCCATCCTGATGGGATGCAGGAACAAGGCTGGGAAGTACACAGATGGGTGGTGAGTAGTGGAGACACGTCCCCACCCCGGCTGTGGAAGGGAAGCACCCTATCTTCTCAGGAACCCCAGGCTTCCTCCTGTTCCCTCGACTCTTTTTCAGTTTTTAGCTGACATCTATAATTTGGAAAGCTATAAAAATGAATATAGATGAAATATTAGAGGGCGGCAGTATAAAAAAAAGCATGAACAAAGAGGCTCTCACCGCTTTAAATAGGTCTTAAAACTGCTTTCATCTACGCGCTGGCCTCAGCCCAGTGAAATTGATTCATTGACCAAATTGGCCATTTAAAATTCAAAAGCCCGTGTTCTCTGAGCACAGCTCCCTCCTCTCCAGATTTATGGGGCCGCAGAGAGGCACCGGGGTGTCTCTGGTTTCTTTTTCAGGATGATGTATGGTGAAGCAACAGAGCCTGCCTCCTGGAGAGCGCACGCTGCCCACTGTGCGGGCTGAGGTGGATGGGTGCCCAGCCTGGCTCTCAGCCCCCCAAGGGGCACCTTCACTGGCCCCAGGGCCCCTGTCTGCCAGGCTGGCTGCCCCCCAGCTCCTGTCCTGGATTGAGGCTCCCGCCTCTGGAGGGGTGAGGACCACAGTTGTGCGAGGGGCCTGGCATCCTGGGCGCGGGAGGTCCTGGGCCAGGGGTCCAGGGCTGCGCTGTCTGGTCTCAGGGAGACTGAGGCCTCCCAGCCTCTGCCTCTAAGCCTGCCTGGCTGTCCTGAGCAGGGACACACAGCCCCAGGCAGGCCTAGAGGCCATGCCTGGAGGCCGCCCAGTGGCAGGCAGGGCTTCCCGTGTGAAAGAGTTTTATGATAAGCAGAGAAATTAGTGGGAATAGGCTTTGAGCCCAGTTTTTGGTGCGGGTCAGTGTCAGTCTGTGCCCAGGGTCTCAGTGTGACGTGGCCTGGCTGTCTGTGAAAGCCCCTGCCCCCCTGGAGTGACATGAGGTTCCTTGAACTTGCCTTGTGTCTGTCCCCCCTCTGTGGGGTCGCCGTCCTCTACTCCCCACACAGCTGGGCTGGGCAGACCCAGCAGTAAGTTGGTTGCCCCAGCCTTGACACAGCACACCTGCCTCTGGTCTGCCTGCATTGGGCGCCAGAGCTGACACCTGTGGGCCCTGCACCCAGCACTGCCTGGTGCACAGCAGATTTGAGGACACCAGTTCCGTGGGTCCTGGGCTTAGGGACCTTGGGTCAGGTGAGGGGTTTACTTGGGATAGCAGGAAGTAAGGCGAAGGCAGGGGACCAATAAAATGTTCTCAGCAAGCTTGCAGGAGGGGACCACAACCCCCCGTGTCATCCGGGAGCCTCAGAGTTACCACGCAAGGCACCTGGGAGCCAGATGTTCACCTGCTGAATCCTAGGAGCCCCTGGTTAAGGCTGACTTCTGGGGGTAACTTCCAGGCACTTCTGGCCCATGGCGGGGCAGCAGGTGGTCCCAGGGCACTTGGCAAAGAAATGTGGATGCTGGTAGTCAGAGGTCCAAGTGTGCACTGAGGGATATTCCCTGAACCCTTGGCCTCCAGAGCCCCTTACCCCTAGAACAACGGAAGCTCTGCCCAGACCCAGCCGTGGCCGTGGCCCCCGGGAGGCTGGACTGCTGCCCGGCTCCTACTCAGGGCAGAGTCGGGATCCCCCACAAAGCCTCAAGTCTCTATTTTAATTACTTTGTCTTATTTTGTAACTTTAATTATACAATAAGTGGCATACTAAAACACCATCGTTAAATTTTAAGCCTTTATAATAATACCATTTTATTACATTTTGATGACTTTATAACTGTGATTCTTTATTATTCGTTCCAATAACTGTGATTCGTTATTTTATGATGGCACAGTGAGATTTTTAATATCTAATTATGGTACCGGGCGATCATTAAACACATCTAACGCCCAAGTGTGCTGGGACCCGGGTCCCGGCAGGGCCGCACTGACAGCGGGAGGCTGTTCCTTGGTGGGCTGTGCCAGCCTCCGGCAGCAGCAGGCTGGGGGCTCTGCTGTGCGGCCATCAGGGAGCAGGGGCGCGGTGGGGTGGTGTCATTACCTGGCTAGACTAATCACACCTGGAAGGTCATGGCCAGCAGGACAGGTGCCTGTCGTGGACTCCCCGGTGGTAGTCCTGAGGTGGCCCAGCGTCCTGGGTTGCTGGCCCTGAGCAGCCCCCACTCTGCTGCCCACAGTCTGGCCTCCTCCAGAAAGGGGCCTCCAAGCTGCAGGGGGCTTCTCTGGCCCGTGGTCTATACTCGGGACATCCTAGGTCAGCCGTCAAGGAGCGTCTCGGCTCACGGGCTTGGTGGGCACCTGTAGGACCCCGAGGACCTCTGGGCAACCTGCCTCCTTTTACAGAAGCAAAAACTCAGACTGGGGAGGGATCACCCTGAAACTCAGTGGCAGCCCCAGAAGGTGGACCCGGAGACCGAGCAGCCTCGGGACTCCCTGGGGAGGTGCGGGGTGGTGCGGGCCGGAGAGGAGAAGGAGGGGCAGGCAGGTGGTCCTCACTGCTGGGTCCCCGGCCCTCCTGCCCGTGCCTTGGTTTTCTGATTTCCTGCTGGGCCTGGGGCCTGACCAAGGTGCCCAACCATCCTGCGTGTGCCCTGCTCCTGCAGGCTGCAGCTCGCCCTGGACGCCTGTGCCAAGCCGGGACCCCCACTGCCTGGGAGGCGGAGGTCGAGGTCAGGGCCCTGGTCCTGCTGCCTCCCTGTGGCTGACAAGGGGCCAGGCAGGGATGCGCCGAGCACACAGCCTGGGTGGACACGGTGGCGGCCCACGGGCATCGCTCTGGGCCTGTTGCACTCACAGGCACGGCTCCGAGAGGGGGACACACAGGACCACGTTGGGACGACAGCAGGAAATGCCTCGTTCCGTGTCTTGTCTTCAGAGGCGCAGAGATGCGGCTGTCGTCCCCGGGCAGACGGGCCGTGTGGGGCTGTGCAGGGAGCAGTCTTCCCACTGTGCAGGCCCACGCCTTCCAATTCCGTGATTCAGTGCCTTTGTTCAGGCCCTGAGAGGATTTGCTCATCCTAGAAATTATATGGCTCTCTCGTCCCACTTGGAGGAAACTCAATTACTAGCACTGGGAGCAGTTGGCATCTCATCCTGTCGGCCTCAGTGAGGCTGGGTCCCGGAGCCGCAGCGCTGCTGGGCTCGTGGTTCCGACAAGGTGAGGTGAGACCCCAGTTCCGAGGGACCCCCAGGCATCCTGGCAGTGCATGCGGGACTGCCACAGAACCCTTTCCCCTTGCCTAAAAGCAAGGGAATATAAAACGGAAAAAAGCATGACCCCAGGCAGAAAATGCTTGCAGTGATTCTGGCTCACATTTGGGGCTTTCTTTCCTTCTGGGGACCCCAGCGCCTGGGTGGGGTGTTGCCTCTGTGACATGGGAGCTCTTTAACACAGAGAAGATCCACAGCCAGGGTGGGGACGTGTCTCCACTACTTGCTGCCCATCTGTGGACGTCCCAGCCTCATTCCTTGTTTATCCCATCAGGATGGGCCCTGTGCTGGCCGTGGGGTGGAGAAGGAGGCAGACGTCCCTGCCAGCGGGGGCTCATGCTCTCGTAGGAAGGGGGAGAGAGCCCCTGAGAGCCAGCAGGACAAGGACCCAGGGGCCAGGGGCAGCCCAGTGTGAGGGACAGGGATGGGAGGAGGGTCTGAGGGCAGGGTGGCCACCACCTGCTCCCTGCAAGCAGCCTTGTCCATTTTCACCAGGCCCAAGAGTGGCCACGGTCACACCACCCACCCTGAGGAATTCATATTCTACTGGCTTAGAATCATTCTGGCTCTTGGCTGCAAGAATGTTCCTGAGCAGGGGACATTCCTAGAAAACGGGGCTGCAGGAAGGGGCGGGATTCAGGACATAGTGTGGGCAGGGGCGTGCAGGGCCTGCCCCTTGCCCACGTGAGCAGGGACCAAGTTGCTGGTCAGTGGCTCTACCAGCAGAAGGCTGGCCATCCTGGGCTGGGGTCGGCGCTGGAGGCCTCCTTCTAGGAATGTCCCTGCCCCCACCCGGGTCCTGACGCAGAACCTGAGATAATACATTTGCGCTGTTTGAGCTGCCCAGCTTGGGGTGATTCGTTACACAGCACAGATGACCAATAAGCCCTATCAACTAGGGCAGGAAAATCTCGATGGATGGAGCCTTCCTGTCTTGGCCAGGGAGAGCAGAGGGGTGAGCCTGTCCAGAGCCAGGCCCTCCTCAGGCTGGACGGGGAGCCTGGCCGGAAGAGGCCCAGGACCCTGACTAGCTACCCCCATTCCTCCTTCCTGCCCAAGCCCAGCAGGTGCAGGGAGCCAGGATCTGCTTTCCAGCACATTTGCCAGCTCTGGCCCAGAAGGGGCTGGGAGCAGAACCGGCCCTTCCAGCAGGGGTGCATGCACCTTACCAGGTGGCCCGCAGAGGCCCCAGGTGACCCCTATGACGAACACGCCCTAGTACGGGCACCACCCAGACCTCCTGATGCTCTCTGGATATGACACTAAAATCACAGCAACCAAAGCAGAAATCAGCCGGTGGGACCACATCAGACCGAACAGGTTCTGCACACAAAGGACACCATCACACAAGGAAAGGGCAGCCTACTGGAGGGGAGAAACTGTTTGCAAACATCTATCTGATAAAGGGGCTAATACCCCAAGACACGCAAAAAAGGCTCCACATCACTAATAATCAGGGAAATGCAACTCAAAACCATGAGACACCACCTCACAGCTGTCAGAATGGCTGGTATCAAAACCCAAGAGAGAACAAATGCTGGTGAAGATGAGAGAAGGGGACTGTCCTGCAGCGCTGGTGGGAATGTAAACCGGTGCAGCCACTGTGGAAAGCAGTGTGGAGGGTCTTCAAAAGATTACAAATAGAACTACCCCAGGCCCAGCATTCCCACTTCTAGGAACATATCCAGAGGAGCTGAGAGCACTGTCTTGAGGCCATCGCTGCACCCCACGCTCAGTGCCACACATTCAGAATAGTGATGACAGGCAAGCACCCCAAGTGTCTGCTGACCGATGAACAGATAAAGGTGTATGTACACACGGAATATTATTCAGCCATAAGGGGAAGGAAATCCTGCAATTTGTGACCACATGGATGGACCTTGAGGATGTTATGCTGAGTTATGTAAGTCAGATGGAGAAAGACAAGTGCTGTATTATATCACTTATATGTGGAATCTTAAAAAACCAAACTCATCGATGCAGAACAGTAGACGGTGGTTGCCAGGGGCTGGGGGTGTTGGTCAGAGAGCACGAACTTCCAGGTATTAGACGGGTGAGTTCCAGGGGTCTATGCACGGCATGGCGGTTGCAGTTCACAGAATGGTGTCGTGCACTTGGAAGATGCCCTGAGAGTAGAGCCTGTATGTTCTCTCCATAGCAACCACCACAAAATGATAACTA